>RZOE01000109.1:405000-432500 GCA_003992445.1 Leishmania aethiopica
CGCCAACGCTAGAATTGGACATGCTTACACAGAGTGCAGGTCGAAGCTTCATTTTCCTGCGTCATTCTTGGTGCAGCTCGAATCACCATTGCGCTGCTCCGAGTCGCTGTCATCTCCACCGTTAGAGGCAGCGCTGCCACCGCGCTTGCGCGTGTTGCCGGCGCACCAGCCCGATCGGGAGCGGCTGGCTCCATTTCCGCTTGCGATTGAGCTCCTTTCTTCAGCGCTCTCGTCCATACCCTTCCCGCCTCCATGACCCACGCCGTCACCGTTGGGGCTCCCGCTGACATTGTACTTGGCTGGTATGGCCTCCGCCACGGCACGCACATGATCGACGAAGTTCAAATTGGCCATCACGCGTCCCATGTCCGCCTCCTTCGCGGTCCAGCGCTCTTTCCTGGTCACCGGGTCGTAGCGCGGGTATACCTCGACAAAGCCGAAGGACTCGTAGAGCCGCTTCGACGCGACTGGCGACGCAAACTCGATCCGGCTGCCGCCGTCCACGAGGCGCTTTTCGATGGCCATGTTGAGGAACGCGCGGTGGCGGCCCCGCAGGCTCCACTTGAGCAGCTCCATCGTCATCAGAAGGCGCGCGAGACCCTTGCGCTGATGCTGGGCATGCGTGGCGCTTAGTGTGATGTGCACAAAGTCGGCGACATCCGCGATGGCCATGCACTCCGCCATGAATGGCGTCAGTGCGGACGGCTCGAGGAGGCCGCGCTGTAGCGAGCTCTTGAGCTGTGTGATCGTGGGCTTGAGGTTGCCATAGAGGTCTCGGCCGCTGGACAGGATGAGGGAGCAGATGCGTCCGTTGGCCTGTGACTGGAGCGCGATGCCTTGCACGTACGGGTGCCGGCGATTTTGCACCTCTTTCAGGCAGTAGGCCGGGTAGTCGGCCGAGAAGGTGGCGTCTTGGATGGCCTCCGCGCAGCACCCTAGGCACTCAGCCACCTGCTGCTCCGTGAGCGTGTGCGCGGGCAGGTGCAGCATGTTGTAGCCCAGCTGATGAGCCGTGTTTTCGATCATGCAGATGAGGCGCCGCAGCTCATCGGCGAGTGGCGCAGGCGGGGATCGATCCGGTACCTCGCGCAGCTTTAGCGGCAGCTGGCGTGGCGCCGGAGGCTGCCGACTCACCAAGGGGTAGCTCGACGAAGAGGAGCCGCTTGTGGAGGTTGGGGGCAACACAGGCAGCGCCGACGTAGCGGCTACGGCAGCGTCTCCCGTGCCACTACTACCGCCCGTTTGAGCAACAGCTAAGCCATTCACGGCTGTGACCACCGCTGCGGTTGGGCTGAAGAGGACCTTGATGGACTCGCCCAAGGACGTCGTGATGGAGGTTGGCTTCTGCGACCCCGGCGGCAGCGGCGGCGAGGAAAAGGCGCGCGGCTCGGTGGGCAGGGAGTCTGCCGCGGTGCTGGGTGCACCGGTCGGCGTGGAAGCCGGCGTGGCCGTCTCTGTGCAGAATGGGCAGCGAAAGTCCCGTTGCCGTTGGCGCAGGCGCAGCTCTTCGTGGTCGACACCGACGCAGGCGGAGTGGCACCAGTTGCGGCACCGGCAGCACTCCAGCAGCATCTCACTGGGCGAAACGAGGAAGGCATTGCAAACACACCGCAGTAGGCCTCCGATGACGACGCGCTGTGAGAGGGGGGAGAGGCGGCTGCCGCTGCTGTCGGCCGTGGCCGCCGTGTCGCCCGCCAGAGCGGAGGCGGGCGAGGAGGCAGAGGAGATGCGGGTAGAGGCGAGCGCAGAGCTACCGAGCGTGCCATCCCGTGGTGCAGGCGAGTTAGGTGAGAAATACGATACGTTGGCCGCCGCAGATTCCGTCCGTCGCCGGCGCCGGCCGTTGAGCGGCAGCACTAGTGGGCTACCGGTGGCATCGCTGTCGTTGTCGAGGAGCAGAGAGGCGGTGCCGCGTAGGAGAGAGCGAGTAATCATGCGACCCTGCGGCACGACAACGACGACAGGTGCTGCCGGCGACGCAGCCAGTGAAGACGCTTCCAGCGTCGACGGCGCAGACGAAGTCGAAGGGCTAACGGCGCTCACCGACTTCGAGGCCTCTGAGGTGCCGCTGACGCTCTCGAGGGACACCGCCCCGCGGCCACGTTCGCCACGCGCACCACCGGTAGTGCTGCCACGTCCTAGTCGGCCTCGACCCCGTCCCTTGCCGCGTGCACCGCGACCGCGCATCGTTGAGAGCACCGTCACGACCGCCTCAGCGTCGAGAGGCTGCGGAGAGGATGACACTATCTCGTCACCGGGGTCGGCTTCTGGCGCCCCTGCCGCTCCTCTACCACGCCCGCCGCGCCCATGTCCTTGACTGCGACCTCGGGGCATGCTAAGAGTGTGCGTGTGCGTGCTCCTCTGATTATGGTGACGTGTGTGTGCAAATCTCGATTACGTTGCTTGATGAGCTGGCGCCGTCGATGACGCTTCTGAGGCTGTTCTCTCTCTCTCTCTCTCGCTCTTCGCTACCTCCGCCCCTGCTTTGAACAGACGCCTGCGGACAACCGACGCACCATCACACAAAGTGGGAAGAAACGTGTCCATTCAAACACGCCGCACCCATCTACGCCACACGCGACAACAATGAGAGGGGATATAAGGGGCCCAATGAGAAGAAGGTGGGGCCGACAGCAGCATAGGAATACAAGACGCCGCCAAGTGTCCGCTTCCCCACTTTAGCGTCGACAGGCGTGCTGCCGTCGGTTGTTCTGGACAAGGAGGAGGGGGCGAGAGAGTGGAGGAGACGGGAAGCGGAATGCAGCGAAGCACAGAGAACCGGGGCGCAGGGCAGAGCACGCCTAGGTGTACACATATAGAGCCAGATGGGGAGAGGCGACGCAGGTCAGGGTGGCATCAGAGGAGCAGAGAAAGAGACAGAGAGAGCACACGAGATCACTGATGAGCAACGAAGCGCTTGGTGTGATCGCGAAACACAACCGCCAAGATGAGCGCCTCGCGCGCGTGTGCATGGGTACACTTGAGCCCCTGGATGCCGCCATCCACTCGTGCTCCTCTGAGTCGCCTCCCTTTATCGTCCTTTTCTTTTCCTTTTATTCTTATTTTGGGGCCTCTCGATCGTGAACACACAGAAGGTGATGGTGTCGGCAGTGTGCATGTATGTGCGTGGGAGGTGAAAGCAGCACGAGGGAGGTAGAAGAGAGGCGAGAGGGACACACACACACACATCAAACCCCTCGCCCGCGTTCACGTTCACAACTCGAAGTACGACAGCAGTAACACGTCATGCCGTCTTTCCTCTCTCGTTATTTCTTTGCGTGTATGGTGGTGTGGTTCGTTAGCGTCTTCCACCTGAGGACATATACTGACAGAGCCCTTTCCCAACCCACCTCTCCTCTCTGCATCTCTTCGTGAGGGTAAGAGCTAGCTCCACCGCATCTCCCTCACGTTGCACTGCTGATCGCTTTCAACGAAGCGCCCCCCCCCCCCCCCCATACACACACACACACCTGCCTTCGCCGTCGCTCTCTCGCTCTGCCTCCGCCGTAGGTTTGCTGCTCATTCGAGAGAGCGAGAGCGCGACGGGCGAAGGGGAGTTCGGGGGAGGGGACGAGACTGAAGTGCGCGTGCAAGAGAGGCACCACCCAGGGCAGCGGAGGAAGGAGGGAGGGAGGTCGGCCGCACATCACGTGTGGAAAGAGTAAAAGACAGGAAGAGGCAAAAAACACACCGTTGCGTTTCCCGTCTTCCTTGGCTGGTCTTATACGGTTGGCCACAGTTTGTGTGTGTCATCGTGTGTGTCGTGTGCCAGTGCGTGATGATGCCCTTTTATTACGGAGGAACACAAAGTATAAAAATAATTTCACAACGGGACAAAGTAAAAGAGAGAGGCGCGACACGAGGAGAGGGGGCGGTGCGTTGATGTATCCGGTGTGTGCGTGTGCATGTGTGTGTTGGTGTGTGTGTGTGTGTGTGTGTGGGGAAGCCACACAAACAAAAACACCAACACACACATGCACACACACACACACACACATGCGCGCGCACACCAACGGAAGGCACACAAAACAACACAAGTCGCGGGCATAGGGTCAGAACAAGAGAGAGCAAGAGAGCGACGATGCAGACACACGCTGACACGTCCACTTGCAGAGGCACCAAGACGCCCACGCACCGCGAAAAGGGTGGGGGAGAGGGGCCAAATGGTTGTTCGCTTAGTGGTGATCGAGGCTCGGACTATCACCGTCTCTGCTCCTCTCTCCCTGCATCCATTCTCATTCTCTCTCGCTCGCTCACGCGCTACCGCGTCCCACTTTCACCACCCCTTGATCTTTCTCCTTGCCTCACAGAGGTCGACCGCGGCCGGCCGAGAACGCCGGCTTGCCGTCCTCCGGCCCAAGCGGCCGCATTATGCCGAGGGTGGAGGCCTGGCTGCGGATATCCTTCCAGTGGCTGATGCCTTTGAAGTCCATCGGCCGCAGCGGGGCCGGCGTCGCCGGAGCCCAGGCGGGGGCCATCGACTGCGGCCGCAGCGCCGGCGACGGCTTCTCGCTGCCGGTGCCGTTCGACCCCAGTACCCGCCGCACCGTCACCTGCTGATCGCTCATGTCGAATAGGAGCCCGTACGACTGGCAGAGCTGCTTCAGCACCTTCAGCGCCTCCTTCGCCACATCGGAGCGAGAGAGATGGAAGCCCTCGTGCTCAGCGCTCACGCGCAGTTCACGCACCAGCTCCTGTAGAGAGCGCTTGCTCTCGATAATGGCGGCGTTCACGCTCGCCGCCGCCGTGCTCTTCTTCTTGAACTCCACTTTCAAGGGACGGGAGCCGAGCACGAGCTTCTCCAGTCGCAGCTTGCACTCTTCCGCGACCTCGCAGTTGGCGTACTTGACGAAGACAACCCCCTTGAAGACGCCGCGCTCGCTGCGGAGCAGCCGCACATAGGAAGGTGTGTGTGGCAGATTCTGCATCTCTGTGAGCACCGTCTCCGTCTTGGCCTGGTTTGGCATGCCCTTCAGCACCAGGGTGGCGTTTAGTACGCTGCGGCTGCGGGACGCGAGCGACACGGTGGCAGTGGGCCAGCGGCGCTGCACGAACGTGACCGTTTTCTCTGCTTCTGCCTTCTCCGCAAATAGCAGGGACACTTGGTACTCGCCTCCGTGGTGTTCAGCCGGCGCCGCTGCCGCTGAGGCGGTGCCGTCGCCGTTGACGTGCGCCGCCGCTGCCGCTGATGCCGACAGCGGGGCGTCACACGAGCTTTCACTCGGTGCCGGCTCTGGGAGGTCCGCCGGAGGCAGGCACATGAGCGGGAGGCTAAGCTCGTTGTTCGCAGGATTCACTGCGGGCGCGCACGAAGGCGAAGAGACGATTTTGGCGGATGCGACTGCCGGGGCCAACGCTGTGGTCGTGGGGGGGCTTGCGTCGCCGCCAGCGCCACCGGCGGGCTTGCGCGGGAACAAGACTTTGGGCAGACCCACCTCGATGCTCTTGAGCGGCGTTGTCTGCGCCTGCAGCTCGAACTCCAGGGTCTGCACTGAGACGCAGGAGGGGAGGAGGATGTGCACAAAGAAGTCGTCCACGTCGTCTGGGCGGACACCGGATCCTGCTGCACTCGCCGTGCTCGTTGTTGCCCCCGACGCGGGCTTGCGCTTCTTCTTCTTGCCTGCTGCCGCCGCCAGGGGCGCCTTGCTCTTGGCGGCGTCCTTGCTGTCCTCCGCCGGCGGCACGGCGGGGGGGAGGAGCGAACCACCAGCTGCAGCTACTGTGTTCGTGGTAGTGGTGGTGGTGGTCGCCGCCGCATACATCCCGGCCATACCCTTGCCGTTCCGCAGGGCATCCAGCGACGCAAGATGCGGGCTGCCGGACACGCCAGGGTGCGCGGCGGGCGTCGCGTTCAACCCTGGAGAGTCACGCCACGATGCAATCGCGAACATCTCCTTGCTCTTCGGCAAGGGTATGTACTCGGGGTTGATGGGCATGATGCTGGCTAAGGTTCCTCGTTTCTTTTACTTCTCGGTCGATCCCGCCTCGCGTCCTGCAGATTTGTTCACCTCTAAATTCGCTGATCGAGTGCCGGTGCGGGCGGTGATGATGACTCACATGACCTGTGACTGTCGCCGCCGCACTGTGTCGCTCGACTCACCGACTGTGGCCCGCCTCCTCCGCCTTTTCGGTTGCTTGTTCCTCCTCCTTTTCCGGATCTCTCGGGCGACCGCGCACTTTCACGCAATGGCGTGATCGCTGCGTGCACGTCGAGCCTCCGATCAAGCACCCCCTCCCTCAACAAGAAGCAGCCAGAGACGGGTGTGGGGGGAGTGAGAGCGCGAGTTGTTTGAGTGCTCGGACGCGCGCGTAGAAGCCTGTGTTTCGCACCGGCGTAGAAGATGAGCTTTTTAGGATGCGGAGCAGTGCGCTGTGGGCTAGAGAAGATGAATTTCTGGGCCGCTCCCAAGAAGCAATACGCCTCAGAGGACGTAAAAGTGATCCGAGACGGGCACACGCACACGCACACGCACACGCACACGGGCAGACAGAGAAACGACCACGACAACCGAACAATGAGAGGGTGTGCGTGCGTGTGTGTGTGGAGGCGGGGGGGGGAGAGAGAAATGCCGATCACACAATCTCCTTCTACTTCGTCTCCTACGCTGCTTCCGAACCAACGCACACTCGGAGGGAGGGAGACACACACACACACACACACACACAGCGGCTATCACCGTTACCTAAGGAAACTAGCCGTATACACAAGCACACACAACGCACAGGCAATGGCTTTGCACCCACACATACACACCGCACCGACAACGAAAAAGGGGGGAGGGTGTATACTAAGAGGGCACAATGCGCACCACCGCCAGGCCGTCAGAGAGAGAGAGAGACCCGCGATGTGCCTGCAACCGCTTGTTCGCGTTGAGCTTCTATTGCGTGTGTGTGTGTGCGTGTGTGTGTGTACGCGTGGATTACGGAGAATATCGGAATGGCCGATCAATGCTCGTTGCTGGTGCCTCGCTTCCATGCGCGTATTGATTTCGTTGCTATCTTCGCGTTTCCGAAGGCCGAAAAATAACAGAGAAAGAGAGAGCGGATATGCAGCCACGTGCGTGCATGCGTCGATGAGGGGGAGGGGGCGTAGGTCGTGAGGTGAAGGGGTGGGGGGAGGGAGTCGTCTGTCCTTCTTTGTGTGCGTGTGTGTGTTGTTGTTCTTTCTCCCCGCTTTTACTGATTCTTGCAGTTTTCCGAGACTACTTGACGGTAACCCCTCTCTCGTGCACGCCGCGCCTTGTGTGTGTGTGCGCGTGCGTGCGTGCGTGTATCGCCTCGTTCTTTGCTGCTGCGAATGGTTGCTGCGGCCGCTTGACGTCTCTCAGGCACAGGCGCACCGATGCGGAAGAGAGAGAAGTAGGGCTGTGGGCGGCGAATGTGCGTTGACGAGGTGGAGAAGGTGGAGGGAGGGAGGGGCTGTGAACCGACAAGGCCAAAAAAAGGAGGGGGAGAGAGGGAGGAGGACGAAGAGACTGACAGGGAGTGAGCAGCGACGGTGTTCGCACGTTTGCATGTGTGTGTGTGTGTGTGGCACGCGCACGGGATGATGTTTGGGAGAGGGTGGGGGTGGATAGGGTGGCAGTCAAGCAAAACAGCGAGAGCAAGAGCGAGAAGGGTTGAGGTGGTGAGGTGGGAGAAGGGAGGGATACGAGAGGCGAGGAGATGCATGTTAAACACGTAAGTGCATAAGAACACTGGCGGCGCGCACGCACTTGTGTCGCCCTGATATCCCCCACCTACTAGTCGTTGCGGTTTTTTTTGCTTTCGAATGACGGTAGATCTCGTCCTCGTCGCTTCTCCCGCTTTTTCCTCGCGCGTCACTTCTCTCTTGTTGCTGTACGCTCCCTCCACGCATGCCGCGGCTGTGCCGTCATCACCGCCGTCTCTCAGGTCCTCGGGTCTGGTGGAGTGGAGAGCGTGGGATATTCAGAGAGAGAGAGAGAGTGCTGCGACGGTTGGGGTGCTGCTGCCCATTTGCTGTTTTGCTTCCTCGCTGCTTTTCCACACGGAAAGACAAGCGAAAGAGCGGAGGCTTCTCGAGCTTCTCCCTCCTCACGCTTTCGCCTGCTCTCTACTCCCTTCGCCGCACCAGATCGACACACACACACACACACACACTGACACACAACCACACTAGCTTACACGGCAAACGATGGAGGAGGAGTCAAGTCGCTCGCTGTGTGTACTTGTGTGTCAGTGGATACGGCGGTGCGCGAGAGAAGGCTATAGTACGTCGCTTTCTCCATTTACGTTAATTAGAACCGTAGACAGATACACTGCTTCTTCATCGCCTCCGCCATCCCTCCGTGGTTTTGGGTTCAATACGAGAGCACCAACCCAACCAACTTCATCGCACATGCTGCTGCACGCATGCACACAGCGTGCCGCGATTATCACAACGGCTCTTTCTCTCTCTGACACACACACACACACACACAGTACAAAGAAAAAAATATATGCAACGTAAGCCAGAGGAGAGACGAGAGAGGGCCGCAGGAGAAAAAACGAAGTACGGCGACAACACACACACACACACACACACACGTGGCTAGATCTTCCACCTCGTCTGTGAGGGTCCGCGTAGACACGCATCAGGAACCACACACCATCCGCGCATCCGATGGATGAATATGCAGAGGGGGACAAGGGAGACGGAGGGAGCAAAAGAGGGGCCTGAAACCGACACACGCGCTCGCAAAAGGGCTACGCATCGGAGGGGCAGTCATCCTGGCTGCCGCGTGGTCCTCGTGTGTGCCTGTGTGCCACGGGGGAACGCCCCCCCTCCCCCTCCCCCTTCTCCCTCCCGAGCTGCCCCATAACGAGGCATCCGCGCGTACGCAGCTCCAATGGCAGAGCACATAAGGGCACGGCAGACATGAAGACGTCGCGCCTTCTCTTGCTCTCATGAGTTTCTTGTCCCTTCCGCACCCCTTGTTACAGAGAGTGAATCTCGAGGTTGTTCTCTGTCGCCATGTGCTCGTCTAAGAGGAACTGCTTAATTTTCTCGCTCCAGTTGCCCTGCAGCTGGATGACGGTTCCCGCGTCAGGAGTGCTGATCACAGTCCCGTTGCACCCCCAGCGGCGCTGGAACTCGCGGTTGATGCGGCGGAAGTTAAGCTTCTGGTTGAGCCCCTGCACTGTCGTCACGAACTTCTTGCCCTTGCGCTGCTGCACGCGGATGTGCACTTTTTGTCCGCCCAAGACGGCCCGCTCCGTCTCGCGCTGCTGGTTCACAATGGCCTCGACGGTGTCCTCCATGGTTGCCTTGCGCGGTTAGATGTATGTGGGTCCGCGGATTATCGACGGCGTGGCAACCGAAGAAAAAGGCTGCACGGCGTGTGGAAGCTGCTGAGTAGGATGGCGCAGAGAGGGCTGGGGCGAGGAGAGGGGGATGGATGGATTCCACGCGTGACAAGCTGCACGAGAATGGCTGCTGAAGAGGGAGGGGGCACGGAGAGATCATTGAGAGGGAAGGTGTATTAGCGGTTGCATGTGGGGAGGTTTGTAGATGTGGTGAAGCAAGAGCACGGAAGGGGATGGAGGGAGAGAGAGGAGAGGCTGGAATCGTGAAAGCGGAAAGAGAGAGAGCGCCAGCGTGGGGCGCGTTGTGGCATGCACGGGGAGGGGGGGGGTAGGTGGAGGAGGGGGTGGAGGAGGCGCGGCGCTACGACCAGGGAAGTGGACAAGTTTCACGATGCCACCCACGGATGCTGCTCGTCACAGCACCCGCCAACTGCTTGCACCTTTTACGGAAAAACAAACATCGATTTCCTTCGCGTCGCTCGTCATTCATCTTCGCATGTACCGGCAGTGTGTGCCAGCGAGAGAAGCACACACACACACACGTGGAACTCAGCGAAGAGGCGGAAGGTCGATGGCGAGCGCCCGGGCGCTCCGAATCCATCGTTCTGAGTCCTTTTCAGGGCCGCAGCACTGGGGGCAGTGCAGTTGAGAAGGACACAACGGTGGGGACGCGGAAGCGCTGAAGCACGGAGGCCCCGCTGCTGTACCCCACTCGTTGCGGGATGCCTTCGTAGAGCGCAATGCGTGGAGACACATACACTGGTATCGGCTCCGACATGGTGCCTTCTACTGGTGCAGACAGCGCCTCCCTTGCTTCCCACGCAGACCGCCGCGTAGCGCTGTTGCTGCTGTGCTGCGGACGCCGAGCCCGTTGCCGCGCCTTTAACACGTTAAGTCCCCGATGCGTGTGCATGACGCCGGCGCCGCCGTTAAAGCTTGCGCCTTCAGCGGTACCATCCCTGGGGGCCTCTGCGGCAGCCTGCGCTGCTCGTAAGGCCGCGGCACGCGCGTGCGCCTCCGCGAGACGCTGGCTGCAGGGTATTGTGGGGACTGGCCGATGCCGCACCCGCTGGCGCAGGTCGATGACATCGTCGCTCCCGTCCTCGTCGTCCTCTTCCTCCCCGTCCTCGTCACCGTTCTCAGCGACGGCTCCATCCTTGCGCGGCTGCCGCTGCCGAGGAACTCGGTCGGCGTCGTCGGTGCCGCGCTGTCGCTTCTCCCGCCTCTTCGTGCTTTCCAGTCGCTGCGCTCGATCACGCGCCGCCGCCTTGGAGAAGTTCTGCGAGCGCCGTAGCTTCTTCCGCCGCTCCAGCTGCTGCTCCTGCCGCTCTGCACGGCGCATTGAGGCCTCCGTCTCCACATCCTCCCCCTCCAGCGTGCCGCCAACCTCCTCGGCGTCGAAGTCGCTCTCGACCTCGTCCACCGTCTCCTCGTCACTACTGAGGGTGAAGCTTGTGTCGGAGGAGGCGTCGCTCAGCGCCTGCAGTGCCTTCTCCTCTTCTTCATCCAAGCCATTCGCTAGCAGTTCCTGCAGGCGATTCCCTGCATTGGCGCGTCGCGGCCGGTTGACGACGTCATCGGCCCATTCCATCAGCACCCCCGTGTGTCTGCGTACACGTGCTTGTTTCGTTTCGAGCTCGATGGCGAGACGGTACGGCGGCTGAGGCAAGGTGTCTCTAGAACATACACCGAGAGTAGCACGCTACAAGGGCACGGTCTCTGCTGTGTGTGTGTGTGGGGGGGGTAGGGGAGTGAGAAGAAAACGTGCGGGTAGCACAAGAACAGAAAAGGTTAAGGGGCATTCGCAGAGTGCGAGTAAGGATGCAGAGAGGTTTCGTGTGTAGGCTTGTGTACGTCTATGCGATACTGGATAGCACTCCTTTCCGAGTACGGCGAGTGTCTGTATTACTGTAGTCCGTGAGAGGGGAAGGGAGAGGGGGAGGGCGGTGGTGGAGGCTCTGCTGAGCTCACAAAGACGCCTTCTGTCCGCAGCAGTTCTGCCTTTACGCCCACACACACTCCCGACGCGTGTTTGACGACCCCCTCCTGTGCAGCGCGCCTATGAGTCCGCTGCTTATCCCTCTTTCTCAGGCACACACACGCACACACACACACACACACACACACGCACACACACACACACACACACACACACACACACATCTGCCGCACGATGTCTACAGTGCCGAAAATGTAGGCTTGCCCACATCTTTCCGCTTCGTCCTTCCTCTGCGTTCGTCGTATAGATCAAGAGTGCCATGGGAAGGCGTTCATCGCCACTGCCTCTGCCACCACCGTCAGCATCCCTAGCGGCATCCAAGCAAAGCACCGCCGCCGCTCCCATCCCCCGCAGCCCCTTTCCGCTGCTACGAGAAAACAGCAACCACCACCACCACCACAACAACAACAACACAGCGCGGTGGCCGTGTATGCATGTGCGTGCGTGTTTGAGGAGGGGGAGGGGCGGAGGTGAACGCGCGAATTCGGCATCGATGAGAGACACACATGCACAGCTACACGTTCACACGCACACACTTACGACAGATAAAGAGCTGACGGAGTAGAACGAGCGTGCGTGGTGTGGGCGGGGGGAGGCGTTCGATAAAGCTCCCTCGTGTGAAAGAGAGTGTTCCGTGCACCGCCTCTCCCGCGTCACTGGCGCGCAGCACGAGAGAGGAGCGGGGGGAGGGGGGAGAGAGGTGCAATACAGAAAGGAAACAAAGCGCGAAGCGCGTGGTCCCTATCTCCATCTGTGTGCTTGTGCGTTTATGGGCGCGTGCGTGCGCACCCTCCCGAAGGACAGAGGAGGTACAGAGAAGGCTCAAGGGACGCCCTCTGCTTACAGTTGAGGAGATCTGGGAGGGTGGATGCACACACGCACACGCACACCCACGCGCATTCACAACACTCACCTGGCCTAGCAAGAAAACATGGGCTGCGGGGAGGGGAGGAAGGGAGGGGAGGGTGACTGGAGCAACTGCGGGTAGACACGCAGGACAAAGGCAGATGGAAGTGCTGCGAGGGGAGGGGCAATAGGAGGGGAGGGGGGGGAGAGGTGCGCTCAGCGTTCAGCTCAACGGCCAACTCAGGAAAGAAAAAGAATTAGATCCTTAAGCAACCAGCTCGTGTCGTACGATAGACGTGTCTTGCCTCCCTGAATCCGTTTCGGAGTTAGCACCAGCTGTGGGTGCCCCGGCGCATAATACACATCATCCCTTACACATCCGCCTCGTACTCACAGCGCAGGCACCGATATCAAGCGCACAGACAAGCCGGAGTGGCATGGTATTCACGGCATGCTGTCGGTCGTGGGTGTGTGTATAGGCACACTTGGCTGCTACAACGCCTTCCTCAGCTTCTGCTGTTCCTTGTTCTTGTGCCGCACATGCGCGTTATCGCTCTGCATTGACGCGTGTTGTCCTTTGCGTGTACGTGCAGGGGAGCTCACCGGTCCATGTTGCCCATGATCTGCGCAATGCGCACAAAGATGTTGATCACGTTCAAGAACATCTGCAGTGCGTCCTGCACGTGGTCGCCAGCCCCGCAACGAGCACGCTCAATCATGGCCTGTGTGTCCACCGCCACCATGACTGAGAAGATGGCAAGACCGCCGTAGAGAATAAGCGAGTGCGCAAAGGCGGTGGGGTAAAAAACGTTCAGCAGGGAGATTGCGACCATGCCGATCAGTGCGCCAAACAGCGGGCCCTGCCACGCTACCATGGAGGCACGCGGTGCCAGGTACGCCGCCGCGCTGAAGCCGCCAAAGACGGCAGCGGTCAGCAGGATCGACGTGGTGAGCACGCCCTTCATGCTCGTCATGAGCACGAGCGGGGCAATCGCCATGCCCTCCAAGATCGCAAAGGAAAAGAAGAGGCACAACTTCAGCGACGGGTTCGCCGGCGGGGCAAAGGACAGCCAAAGCAGCGGCACGAAGCCACCGACCATCGGGAGCCAGTACGGGATGGCATGCCCCATCGGCGTGGCCACCATCAGGAAGCTTCCGAGCCCCGCCGTCAGACATGCACAGCCGAGGAGAGTGTACACGCGGGCGAGGTGCTGACGCACAAACGGCGTGAGGCTGTCCGCCTGGCTGCCACCGCTGCTGCCTGGCCAGTTCATGGGGGTGTTCTTGCTTTGGATGCTGTCGCGGCCTTGCACGCGCATCTGCTGTGCGCGGGTCGTCGTGGTGTAGCAGCGGAGCACGCTCTGCAGGGCGAAGGAGGCGGCCGTTGCTGCCGGTGCGGCCGACGCCCCGCACGGCAGGTTGCGACACGCCGCTGCCGCGGGAAGGCTTGGGGCAGGGCAACTAATCATCCGGTTCTTCTGCATGCGCAAGGCCGACGCGAGCGCCGTGGCGCCGATGCGGCTGTGCATTCGCTGGAACATGGCGTGTGCGTGCACGAGGGGGTAGCGGCGCTGGTGAACGCAGCAAGATGCTTTGCGCGTGCGTGTGTTGGTGTAGAGAGAAAGGGGAGAGACCGTGGGAGGCTGTTAGTGTGCTCACCGAGGGTGTTGTGAACGGAGGGTTTTCTATGAAGTGCCGAGCGCAAGAGGTCGGGCCGCGCGTGCGCGGGCGTTGCGCACATCCGTGCAATGCGACCAGCAGTCGGGAGAGGAGGGGGCGAGGGAGAGGGAGCACTGATGGAGAAGAAGCGGAAGCAGCACCAACAGCCGCTGCTCGTATTATCGGCGCGTTGGCGATGCTGTCACTCATGCCGTCTTTTCATGCGGAGGCGCGCGAGGGCCGATGGGAGACGAAGGGAAGGGGAGGTCACGCGCTTCGCTCATTCCGTATGTAATGGATGGCGCGAAGAGGAGCAGCGGAGGGCGTGGTGTGTGTGTGTGTGTGTCTGTGGAGTGAAAAGCTGCGGATACGAGCAACACCACCGCACTGCCCCCCTCCACCGCCACCCAAAACTAAAGAATCGCCACATCACGCGTCGCCCTCTCCTCCTCCATTCTTCACTGGGATACAAGGGACGACAGAGGAGCACCTAGGCCACTGCGTCTCGGCTTCTTCATCCGCTGGGAAACGCCCCCGAGAGTACACGAGAGCAGGCGGGGGTTTCGGTTAATCGAGTGTGTTACGGAAAGATAGAAGCCGCTGGCGTGGGCGTGCAGTGCCCACGTAGCGGGTCAAAGGAAAAAGCGCGCCGACACACACACACACACACACATGCTCGCCCGCGCACTGCACACCCCCGCAGAGGTCTTCCGCCTTTTTTTTTTGCTCTTCTTCCATTGAGAGTCGAAACTCGGTCAGCGCGTCGTTCGGCCGCGACTGCCACCCTTGCGCTGCTGCTTCCCGCCGAAGTTCTTCTGCTTCTTTGCCCCCGTCTTCTTGCCGCTGCCACTGCCGCGACCGGCACCGCCACCACTGGTAGCCTCGCGCTTCTTCTCCTTCGCGCGGACCTTGGCCTCCTTGCGCGCCTTCATTGTTTGCTTCTGAATGGACCGGTCCTTCACAACATTCTCGACCGAGTCCTCCAGGTGCCGGATGCGCCTTGCCCACCGCTTCGCCGACTGCCGCTTCTTGCTGCGGCGCCTCGCGAGAGCCTTGGCGATGCGGTGCGGGTCGTCCTTCACCTTCATGCCAGCGGACCGCTGCATCGCTGCGGAGAGCAGATCCTCGCTGCGCATCGCGGCGCCTTGTCGTGTGTGAAGCATGTCCACATGCGTAGCGGCCTTGCGACGCGCCTGACGCAGCAGCGACGATAGCTCACGCACACCACCACCGCGCTTACCGAGGCTCCTCATTTCTTGGAACTCGAAGTTGCCGAACGAGAGGTCAAGCGGGACGACGTGCTTGATGGGCTGCGCCATCCGATCCTCGACAGAGACGCGGGGGCGCGTGGCCTCGCGCTTGCGTGACCACGAGCGAGACGAGGCGCCGCCGCCGCGCCCTCGAGGAGCGAAGGGGCGCGCGCCGCGGTGTTCGGAGTCGTCGTTGCTGTTTGCGCTGCCGTTGCGACGCCCCTGCAACGAGGCACTCCCATTCGAGCTTCGCCTGTCCTTCATCGCAGCAGTGCTTCGGGCGCCTTCGGCCTCCTCGGACTGGCCGTGCACGCACGCGTGGGGTGCGTGAATGTTTCGAAGCTTGTCTTGGGTGGGATATCAACAACCCCAGCCACCGCCGCACACACAGAGTCAGGCACACACACAAGGGCGGGTCTCTGTGCATACCAGCGTGCCTGCCAGATCGTTGCACGATTTCTTCTTCCCCCCTTTTTTGAAGGAAAGAGCAACACGAGGCCTTTGGAAGGGGAGGGAGGGAGGCATCCAGATGTGTTCAGGCCATGGCCAAGCGATGAGGGCGAGGGAGGAGGGTGGGCGGAGGCGGGGGTGGGAAGGGCGAGAAGCGCTTTTCTCGCGTGCATGCCGGTCTCTTCTGCCCCCTCGTCGTCGCTCAAAGAGGCCATCCGCGAGGCGAGAGAGGGAAGGAGGGGGGAGCGGGTGGGGGTGGGGGGGGGGTAAGGCATGCCTCATGTGCCGCCGTAAGCCCTTGTATATATATGTATATGTGTGCGTGTGTCTGTGCGCGCGCGCCTCCGCGTGCTTGTAAGAAGAAAAGGCGCGGTGTATCAACGCGTGCCCTACAGCATGTTCTCAAGCGCAAGGGCAAGTACTTCCGCCTGCTCTTTGCGCAGCGCCTCGCCGAGGCGGTGTCCGTAGCGCTTCATCTTCTCCATCCACTGCATGAGCTCCTCATCATTGTGGGTTTGTGGCAGACGCTCGTGATGCTGAGCTGATGCCTCACCACGGCCCTGTCTGCCCTCGACGTCTGCGATCTTCGCTGTATTCCATGGGGCGCCTCGCACAACCCTCACCGGTACGCTCCGCAGTGTCTCGGGGTCGACAAGGTAGCCGTTCGGTAGCGCACAGCCGATGACCGGTGCCACCCATGAGGCATCAACCGTCACCGTTTCTCTGGCTACTGCAGCGCTCGCTCTTGTGGTGGCAGGCACTGCTGCTGCTTCCACCGGAGGAGGCGACGCACACGTTACTTCGTTGGCAAAAAAGTCAGCGGTGGCGGCGGAGGTAGCCTCGGCGGAGCCCCGCGGACTTGCAGCGTCCTCTCTAGCATGGGTGGTGGGGCGGATGCTGCTGACACGGCGGTGGTGGTGTGACAGTGACTGCCGATGCGGCCACAGATGCTGCTGAAACGCTTCGCGCACACGCGCGGTGCCGTCCACAACGAGACCGTCGTAGTGGCCTGTCGTAGCGGCGCCGGCTGTCACGCCCACAGGCTCGCTCGCAAACACCAACTCGATGGGCACGTATCCATCGGCATCTTCGGCGCTGTCGCTGCCGTTCTCGCCCAGCGACGCTGCAGCAGGCGCTGCGGTGGGGCGTGCCAGTGCACAGACCAGCTGCTCCACCAGCTCCGCACGCGTCGCATCCGCTGCCGCTACGTCCGTGATGTACAGCAGGACAAGCGGTGAGTCAGCAGCCGCGTCGGACGCCTTTTGGCTAGTTTGGTGCGCCACATGGGCGTTGATCTGCTCCGGCATCCATATCTCTCTCTGCCGCCGAGCAAGGGTGCTGATAACCGTGCCCAGGGTGCCGTGCGATCCAGTGACAGCCTCTCGACAGCTGGGATTGTCGACCGTCGTACGCCGAGCGGGCCCGGCGATCGCGCGCGCCGCTTCTTGGAGAGCGCACAGGGTTGTGACGACCACATAGGCATCGTGTGCGTTTTCCCACCCGGCCGGCATCGTCCGCGTACCCGAGCGTTGTGTCGGTGGCGCCGCGTAGTATGAGTGTAGACCACCCTCTACCTGCACCTCAACACGCGCATTGAAGTATGATGTGGAGACGTCGACCCCAACAACTGCCCCAGCTGGGTGTTCTCCGAGGTCCACACTGTCTTCACCGTGCTCAGCCCCGAGAGCCGCTGCAATGGTAGGGGCAGCGAGACGCAGGTAATCTTCGGCAGATACAGTTGCGCTCTTGCTGCGTGTGCTAGGCGGTGCCGCGTTTAAGGCTGCGAGTACGTCGCGCACCCACGCCTCTTCCTCGAACGGAGTCTGCCCGCAGGCCAGTAAAAGACATGAGTTACTGCCGCGGTCCGCAAGGCACATTCTCGGGGAAGCTGCGCACTTGACGAGGTGCGTCTGCCCCCACTGCACACAGTGCAGCAGCTCGTGCAGCCGGTCCGCGCCGCGTGTGGCCTGTGTGTCGTCCTCATCTCGAATTACAGGCATTGGCAGATCGGCGACGCTCGTCTCCATCGCGCCAACCGATGCTGCGTTGAAGCGCGCTGGCTCCGGCTGCACCACCTCGACGTTCCGCTCCCTACACAGCAGCGCCTCGTGCTCTGTGAGTCCGCTGGGAACGGCGCCGCCTCTGCGCTTGCTCACCACGACCACGACATCGCGGAAGCCACGGCGTGCAAGAGAGTCGAGGACGACCTCCAGCGGCGGATACGAAGCCCGCACGTCTTCGCCGTCGGCGTCGGCAGGGATGGCTGCCGCGCCCCGAGTCTCGCTCTCAGCTCGGGCAGCGCACGACGCCGAAGAGCTTGGCGGCCACAAAACCACCGCTGGCGCATCGGGGCAGAGGTCATCACTACCGCCCTCCGCTGTCATGTGCTGCTCCCAGTATCGGTCCAGCAGCTCCTGCATGCGGGCATCAAAGAAGGCGGTCTGCACCAGCCGCGGCTGCACTACTGCCGCGTAGTACCGGTTCACAAGAGCGACGCGGGTGCGTCGCGCCGCAGCGGCGCCGAGCTTACCCTCGGCCGTTCGCGGTCCCTCAGTCGGGGCGGCAGGGTCAGCGGGCAAGCTGACGACGGAGGTGAAGAAGCGAAAACGACGCCGCAGCACATGCGCATCCCCGTCTGCTTGCTGCTGGAAGAGACGCCACATCGCATCTTCGTCGTTGCCCACCACGACAAACGAGTGCCCGGAGCGCGGCTTCAGTGGCGTTGGTGCCTGCGTGGCGGCGTTGCTCTCCTGCCCACCGTGGCCGTCGCTCCGTGCAGCTGTCGTGACGTCAGCTGCACGACGGACGCCAGCCGGCCAGAGCGTATTGCACAGGATCTGGTAGAGCCGATTCGACCCAGCAAGTGGCGCTTCAAGCAAGCCGCGGCGGCCAGAATCGGCGCTAACGCACTCCAGCCGAACGTCTTCCGCTGAGCCGCCGAGTGCACGCCCGCCACTCTCCATGGACGCCGCCGTGTGTGCCGCCGCACGTGGAGGACATCCCGTGCGTGAAAGATGCACTCGTACCCATTCTCCGCTGCGAAGCACTTCCAGCGCTCCTTCAGCTGCAGCAACGACGTCGGCGCATCGTCAAGAGTGTCATCTGTGGGCATGGTAGCGTCCTTGAGAGGACGGCAGAACACCTCGGCGCCCTCTCTGCTCCGTCGGGCCTTCGTGGCGGCCAGGGACTCTGGCGCCGCTGCTGCTACTTCGCCCATGTCCACGTCTGTCTCGCTGTTGTGAAAAACCATGATGGCATGGAAGAGACACCCGCTTAGTGGAAAGGCGTGCCACGGAACGCCCGCTGGATCTTGCGTTATGTGCGCAAGTAACACTCCACCGTAGCTACCGCCATCGTCGACATGAGACACGGATGCGCCGCTGCCACTCTGGCCACTAGCACACTTGCGCAGGAGATCAGCCGTGATGTCGCACTGATCCGACGGAGAGGCGCGATCGTGCCCGTGGCACGAGGGAAGCCGCAGCGGCGCCCCCGTCACGAGGGTCAGCGTTGTGCTGAAGTATTTGTTTTGGATAAGAACTGCGGAGGGGAAGGTGTGGATGACGTACATGCGGCGGCTTGGCGCGCCGACTTCCATTGGGATGACGGTGGACGATGCGGCAGCCTCAGCCTGATCACCGTCATCGTCATCACCGAGTCGCATGTAGCCTTCCCTGCCCGGCTTACATGATGCGACAGGCGTTTCGTGCGCCGACACTCCCGTCACCGTCGTGGCCGCTGTTGCCTCTGCACACGCCGCTACCCAAGCGTCCCCAACCGCCGCTACGGACGTCCATTGAGCCAGCTCCGCCGCACAGCGCCACGAGAGCGGCGGCTCAGACAACCCCCGCGGCAAGCACGCCTCAAGCGGTGCGAGGTAACTCACATCGAGGAGGTACACATGGGCCATGTAACTCAGCAACACGGTTGAGAGGGTGGGTGGGGGAGGCGAGACAGGGATAGAGAATGGGGTGGGCGGGTCGGCGGGGAGTAGCAACGGCTGGGGGCGATTATCGATGTTCCTTTATACGTGTGTGCATCCGCAAACCATCCGCGTAGCGCACACGCAGCAGTGCAGCGGAGCAAAGGTTGGCAGAGAAACAGAGCGCGAGAGGGAAGTTGTGGATGCATGTCCTGGCTGAGACCCTGCATGTGGGCGGAGGGAGAGGCGAGGGCTACGCGCAGGAGGGCAGGAAGGCGAGCGAAGTGCAACGCGTTTCCGTCACAATGGCGAGAACGACGGCGTTCGCGCACCAGACACATGCGTGAATGTCAAGAGAGGGCAGCGAAGTGAGAGACGCAGCGGCACATCGGTGCTCCCGCGTTGCGACTACGGCCTGCTCCTCTCCTCCGGCGATCCACTGCGTTTCTGTGCGTGTGTCCTTCAAGGCATGCGTGCTGAGCCCACCACGTCCACCTTCCTTGCACCACATATGCTGGCGCACACGCGCATGCCCCTCCCCTCCCCTCCCCCTTGCGTGCACGCTGTGGGCATGGGAACTTGATGTGGGTGGTGGGGGGGGGGGCATGCGCGTGGCGCAAGCGAATCCAACGGAAGAGGGGCGCGCACTGAGTTGAGGAGGGCGGCGGGGCCACGGAGTGCGTCAGAAAATGACAGCGAGAGGGATCGGGTACCACACGCGGAACGCCCACAAAATAAAAGCGAAGGGAGTGACGGGCGAGTGCACGCTCTCTACCACGTGTGCACCACACATACCACTTGACGCCAGAGAGAAAAGCGAGGGATGAGGGGAGGAGAGGAGGGGGGCGAGGACCGAAGAGCGACAGGGGCGGCTGCCTTCTCTTTTTGAGCTGTTACTCCACACATCCGCTTCGCTGCCACACAACACGAGCTCGACCTCCGCTCGACCCCTCCCCCCGACCCCTCGGCCCTGCCACAGGCCCCATCGTGTGGTGCGAAGCAGCGCTGGACACGCCAGTGCAGCAGTGCGCCCACTTGGTTACCTGAGTTCCACCTATGCTTCAAACCCTTACCCACGATCTGCCCCTCGCGGGTCCGCCTCACAGCAGATCCCCCACCAGCAGGCAGTGTGAGGGACACGTCAGAGCCACGCCGAAGCTCTGCCCATCACATGGATGGCACAGACGTGCTCGCTGTTGCAGGTCAAAACAACGCAGCGACGTCCGCAACCTGGACGACGACATCCGTAAATATACATCGCTCTGACCTCCCCCCCCCCGCCCCCCCACGCCGTGAGTGCCTGACCCTGTCACCACCACAAGTGGTTGGACATTGACACGGATAGAAGTGCGGCTGCTTCTCGGCTCCCTCCCTCAGAGTGGTGGTGGTGGTGGTGGTGCTGGACCCTACAATACCACGCACTCGGAGGTGTGTGTGTGTGTGTGTCTGTCCTCCGTAGTCAGGGATGGTGTGGCGTGTGTGGGGGTGGGGTGGGGAGGGAGAAGAGAGAAGATGGCTAGTGCCAGCAAGACACACGAACAACATCGAGAGCGGCAGCATCATGTCATCCACGAAGGCGGTGACGCGAAGCGGAGGACGAAGGGTCGCGTAGATGACGTACCGGCCACGCACACCCAAGCGGCTGTTCCGTACAGCAGCCCCAGTAGTCATGGAGTGACCGTGGAAGCCAAGCGCCGGAACTGTGCCAGCCTGTCTGCTGCGAGCTCGTCTCTTACGACGGATGCTTCCCAGCGCACACGGCAGCGCATGCATGGCTCAGGTATGGACTCTGACGCTACAGCCGCGGCGTCAGAGGTGGCGGGGCAAATCGAACGCGAGCGTGCGGTGGTCGACTGCAACGAGACAACGGGCTGATCCAACTCGGACGTGCAGGTACCCGCGAAGCTTCGATGGCACGCCGCGTGCCGCGTCACAGAGGCCGAGTTTCCCGGTGATTGCTTGCAGAGGCGCGGAAGCAATAAGCCCGAGAAGGTGATGGTGCCATCGATCGGTCTCGTCGGCATTGTTTGCGCGTATTGCCGCTGCTGCGACGCCGCCGGCCCCACCCGAGCACCGGGGCAGGCCGTCTGCGCTCGTTGCATGGGTTGACCTCTCCTAGAGGCCACTGCTTCTCGGAGCAGCTGCATGTCAAACTCGTTGCGTCCGACGTAGTACGGCGACTCAGGGTAGTGCACGCCGAGAGTCTCGGGAAGGCGGTGCGTTAAGTGGTTCACGGACGAGTATAGAAACGGTACGCCATCGCCGCTGAGGAGGGTTGACGTGTCTGGAGCGGATAAAGGCAGATGTCGCCGCCGTCTCTGAAGCGGTGACGTAGGCTGTGCGTGCGCTGCTGATGCGGGCCTATCTACTTGGAGGGTCGTGGGGAGGCTGTGCATGTACTGGTGCGCCAACAGCATCTGCATGGATGTAGAGCCTGACGTCATTACTTCTAGGAACGGGGGAGGTTTCGCGTGTCTGATGAGAAGCGTGCTCGCCCCAGAATGCGGCACTGCGAGCGAAGGCAGTGGGGTGGATGGGAGACCACTAACACGCAGGGCAGCAGTCCGAGAAGAGGCGGGGAGGGGGAAGGGACGGATGAGCAGGCGGTGAGCTCGAAGAGGACCGAGGCGGTTGGCGGAACACCAGCAGAGAGTGGAGGTGTCGTGCCCAGAGAGATGGAGGAAGAGCATCCCGATGGTGACACCCACGAGCAGAGAGAAGAGAAAAAGGAGAAGTGGGGGACGCATTGAAACTATTCATGGTGCCGCCGCCCATCCACACGCGTTGTCTGGCTTCTTGGACAGCGTGCCGAACCCTGTCTGAGGTGGTGGCGTGGGAGGGCGAAGGAGAGGAAGAGATGAAGCCCAAAATGAAGACACCTGCAACCTCCCCCCGCCCCCGCCCCGTGCACTTTCAGTGCACTCTCTCTCTCTCTCTCTGTGCCTTCCCACCGATGATGCAGAGATGCTTCGCATTGACTTGAGCAGCGGTGCCTTATCCAACACATCGAAAAGAAAGAGAGAACACGACCTTCGGCCGACACACACACACACGCACACACACACACACGCACACACACACACACACACACACACACACACACACGCACACACACACACACACACAACAGGTGAATACGGATGCGCGAAAGAAGAAAGAGCGGGCGCTGCAGCGCAAAGAGCGCATGCTCAGCATATCGTGGCGTGAGGGAGGTGGCGCTCGGGGGGGGGGGGCACGTCGAAGTGCGTGTGCGCGTGTGTCACTTGAGCCGCACGCACCGAAAGAGCACTTCTGGTCTCTATATGTATGTATGCATATATAAGGCAGGTGACCATTTCGCTGCCACACAACACGAGCTCGACCTCCGCTCGACCCCTCCCCCCGACCCCTCGGCCCTGCCACAGGCCCCATCGTGTGGTGCGAAGCAGCGCTGGACACGCCAGTGCAGCAGTGCGCCCACTTGGTTACCTGAGTTCCACCTATGCTTCAAACCCTTACCCACGATCTGCCCCTCGCGGGTCCGCCTCACAGCAGATCCCCCACCAGCAGGCAGTGTGAGGGACACGTCAGAGCCACGCCGAAGCTCTGCCCATCACATGGATGGCACAGACGTGCTCGCTGTTGCAGGTCAAAACAACGCAGCGACGTCCGCAACCTGGACGACGACATCCGTAAATATACATCGCTCTGACCTCCCCCCCCCGCCCCCCACGCCGTGAGTGCCTGACCCTGTCACCACCACAAGTGGTTGGACATTGACACGGATAGAAGTGCGGCTGCTTCTCGGCTCCCTCCCTCAGAGTGGTGGTGGTGGTGGTGGTGCTGGACCCTACAATACCACGCACTCGGAGGTGTGTGTGTGTGTGTGTGTGTATCCTCCGTAGTCAGGGATGGGCACGCGGGAAGATGGGAAGCAAAACTGAATATCTCTCATAACAGGGCGGCCAGCCTGTCCTCCACAGAGCGCAGGCACCGCTCGAGCTCCATCCTCTTCTGGTTGACGTGGGCGTAGAAGCGCTCGAGTTCGTCGTCGTCCTCCTGCTGCTCAATGTGGAGTTCCTCGAGGGCGCGATTGAGCGCCTCAGAGTCGGCGTCGTCGGCATGGCCCACGCCCATGTGCCAACCTTCGTCGTTGCGCGGCTCGGAGGTGGCTGGGCTGTTGCTACCGCTGTGTATGGACGCGTTCACGCGCAGCGTGTCTCTCTCGCGCCGCCGCTGTCGTCGCGCTGCATCGTGACGGGAGGTCACTACCTGCACTTCCCGTTCCAGCCGCTCGGCGTGGCGGAGGATATCGCGACGCACGGCCTCCAATCTTGCACGTGAGCCGGACGCTATCGGAGAAGAGCACACCGACGCTAACGAAGGCTGCAGCGCCACCTCTTCTCCCTCCGCAACGGTGGCGGCGGACTTGGCCGTTGCTCTCTCGCCACTCGTCAAGTTGTCCGTGTCGTGCGGGACCGTCAGCGGCGGCGGGTGTCCACCATCATACGCGGTGTCGGACGGCGCCTGCAAGCGGCCGGAGCTGGTTGCAGGAACCCCGCCGAGGCGAGGGGTCTCGCTGCGGAGGGACTCGGCCGCGTTTGTCTGCGCTGACGCACTGGAGCAGTGCCTCGCTGCATTCGGCTGCGCCCGTGATGGGTCATTGTGGGCGACCGAGTCACGCTCGTTGTCTACCTCCGATGCCTCGACGCATGATGGGTAGGCCGCTGCGTCTTCCAGGTCTTGGCGCGGCCCTCCGTAGGAGAGCGCTGCGGCCACAGAGGATTGCTGTGCAGGGGTGCGGTCGAGCGAGAGCTGGCGAGCCGGCGACAGCGTGCGCGCAAACAGCCGATTTCGGCTGCTGCTGATGCTGTCCTTGTCGTCATCCCCCACTTTACCGGTGACTGACGGGGGCCTCCATTGATGCGTGCTCGACGTGGGTGCGTACGCGGCATCATGCTCAATCATGTGCGACGCGTTCTCGTCAGTGTCCGTCGTTGTTGAGTTGGCGGAGACGACCAAGAGCGAGGATTCATGCGGGTGGGTCATGCGAATGAAGGGCGAGCGCGGATGTGCATTCCCGTGCTGCAGCTCCTGTGCCCAGCGAGTCGCGGCGAGGGCATGCCCAGAGGAGGGGGAAGAGCCCAGCGGCAACTGCTTCACTGGCGTCGCGCTTGTCAAGAGACCGCTGCGTTCCTCGTACGCACACCACACACCAGGGCTCACGGATTGGGCTTTGCCACCCCTGCGGCCACCACCGGCCGCTCTCTCTGCGCTTGCATGACGCGACGACGCGGACGGCTGCCCGTGGCAGACATTGCTTACGCTTCTGGTGCGGCTGCCACCGTCATTTCTGGCGCAGCCGTTGCTCGGATACGCTGCGCCGGCGGCCGAGAGCGACGCCGACCCGCTTGCCTGCTCTGCTGCAGAGGACGCTGTCTCGTTGCCTCCGTGGCCGTTTCGCGCCAAGGAGGGACCCAACCGCAGCTCCTCCAGCTCCCTCTCCAACACCCGCGCCTTGGCATCGAGGTGATCGTTCGCGAGCTGGAGCTGCCACATCTTCTTTGTTGTGTCCTTCAGTTGCTGGTGCATGCCGTCATACGTCAAGCCGGCGCACCGCTGCATCTCACAGGTGGCAGACTGCGCAGCTGCGAGTGCCTGCTTCACTTCGGTAAGGCGGTGCTGTGATTGGGCCGCTGCCTCCTGCGCCGCGTGCACACGTGCCTCCAGAGCACTCTTCTCGGCATCGTGGCGGGCAACCAGTTGCGCCAGCGCACGCTCCTGTGCTTCCTGTAGGTCCTTCTGTTGCTCGTGTAGAAGCGCGTAAGTGCGCTCGTTCGCGTGGTGAAGATCGTGCAGCAGAGACTCGTTCTGCGCCGCCAGACGAGCAGCCGCGGTGTCGCCGTGTGTGGGCGGCTGCGGCAGCGGGGCTGCGGCCGCATAGGAGGCGAGCTTGGCTGGCTCTGGCGGAGGCGGCGCTGCTGTGGCGAGGGTGTGCAGCGTACGCGCTGCCGCCGTAGGCTTGAACCCGGTACCGGCACGTGCATTGGACGCCGTCCGCCGCTCCGGTGCAGACGCGGTGAGATACGCCCACAGTGAGACAAGGTGCGCACGCTCTGCTGCTTCCTGCTCCACAAGCAGCCGCGCCGTCCACATATACTCGCCCACGACCCCCTCACGCTCGCGGAGCTGCTGCTGAAGCGTAATCTCTTCCATGTACGCGGACTGCGCCGCTAGGGTGTCGTCGAGGTGCGCTTTGATGAGATGGTATCGGCGGTCGAGCTGCGCCGCGTCCATGAGGCTGGGCGGCGAGGTGTCCGCGTCGTCCCCCTCGTGGGCCGTGCGGCGGTGCACTGACTGAATCGGAGAGCAGAGGATCGTGGGATCCTCCGCCTCCTCGGTCGGAGGGGGCGCTGAGGAGGCTGGGAAGCCGGGCTGCTGCTGCAGCGCATCCAGCTCCAGCATGGCCGCCATGCAGCCACTGCGGTACCGTTGCAGTGCATCCATGGCCTGCGCCAGTGTGCACGGAAACCCCCCACTACCGCTTTCGTCGAGAGGGGCGCTGGATGATGCCGAGGCAGCGGAGGCTGTCGCAGGCACCAGTATCTGCTCAGTTTCCTGAACGGTATGCTGTAAGCGGTGGCACACAGCTGCCACATGGTAACGCCAGGGCGCCCTGCCGGATGCGTCTCCGCCGCCACTGCCGTTGCCGAACGCGGTGAGGGCCAGCCGAGAGCGGCCATGCCATGCTGGACTCCTGACGCTAGCTGGATAAGGTCCTAGAGCCTGCGGTGACGAGAAGCGACTTGCGCAACGCGCAGACGCAGCCCTTTGCACATCCCACGTTGAGGCTGCCGAAGCGCCAGGGGTGCGATGCCCCCTGGACGACGGCAACGTGAATGTTCGCGCCGCTGGGTGGGCGGCTGAGGAGGTGGAGGTAAACAACAGTGAACTTGCGGGTGCAGACGCCGCAGCTTGGGCGTAGTAGGGAGTGGCAAGATGAGTGATGCCACTGCGGCGCAGGGGCGTGAGGCCCTTCAATGGCACGCGTGACGGTGTCGTCTCCGTACCCTTGGGGGTTGCACTAAAGTTCATCGCTGGCCGTCTTCCGGCGCGCGCAACGCGCTGGGACGAAACACACAGCGCAAGAAGAAGTAGATATGTGGGTGTAAGTCTGCGTATGCGTGTGTCTGTGTGTGTGTGTGTTGTGGCGAAAGAACGGAGAGGTGAGACAGCGCGTGAAGGCGCGGAGAGGGCGAGGGGAGCCTGGCGAGTGGGACATCCGCTCCGCAGCTGAGGAGGATGGCGGGGAACGGGGTCAGGTGGAGGGAAGGACTGCAACCGCGTTGCATTCCTCGGGAAGGGGTCTTTCCAGCTGGCGCATTCGCGAGAGGGAGAGACACATAGCAATGCTTTGGTGTAGAGGAGAGAGCCCACGACGGCACAGCGGGTGAGAGGAGAGAACGCGCGCGAGAAGGCGGCACTTTGCGATCGATCAACTAGCCGGCGCAGGAGGAGGACTCTAGAGCGACACAGAAGCACACGAAGACCCAGACAAGGACACGGCCGGGGGGGGGGGGGGAGAGGGCCTTCGCAGCCACAGCAAGAGAGAGAGAGAGAGACGACAAACTCCAAACAAACCTTAAGCTTGTGAAGAGGACAGCGGCGGCGGCGACGATGACGACGATGACGGTGCTCAGCCAGCCACCACCTTCACGCCCCGTCGTTACGCGAGAAGGGGGTAGACATGAAGTAAAGAAAAAAGAACAAGGAGAGGTTGAAAGGGCACGTGTCACGTAACTGGGCTCGTGTGTGCTTCCTCCATAGGACAGTAACGATGCTGCCACGTGGATGCTGACCTCTCGCCATACCACCCGCCCATCACCCTCCAACCTGCCTCACAGCCTATCTCGACCCGTGCGTGTCTCCTTTCGCTCTGTGCCCTCTGAGGCTCTGCAGTGCGCTCAGGGAAGGTGAGAGGCTGCAGTGGCTGGAGGAGAAGGGAGGGTGTCACACACACACACACACACACCAAGCACAACAGGGACACGGCACATCAGCGGACCACACTCGCACACGAGCATGCGCA
>RZOE01000109.1:435000-842557 GCA_003992445.1 Leishmania aethiopica
GGCCAGGCGCTGGTACAGCGGCACGACAGTCGTTCCCACCGAGTTGCCGTACACGCGCTGGGCAATGTAGAGGCAGACCACGCCAGAGAGGATGCAGTCAAAGAAGTGCCGCGGCACCTCCTCGAACCGTGGCAGGTCCGTGCGGAGGATCGCTTCCCAGTTGCAGAAGAGTCGCGCGAGGTCGTGCACCCAGTCCGGTGCTGCCTGCGTGTTCCACTTGGTGTGGGACACTTCGCTGAAGGCGCGGATGGTGTTCGCGATAACGTCGCTGTTCTCCATCCCGACCACTCGGGGCTGCTCCGCGTGGCGAAAGCACTCCGCCCGCCGCTCGACCTGCTGCACAGCGGGGTCGAGGAGGCCCATGAGGCGATGAAGCAGGGCGCTGTCGTCTGCCTCCTGGACAGTGGGCTGCACCACACCCAGCTGGACAAGGCGCTCGTTCACATCAGCCCGCGTCAGCGTCTCCTTCGCGGCGCCGTAGCGTACATAGCTGACCAGGTAGCCCGCAAAAGGGCTGAGCAGCTCGCACACCGGCAGCTCCCGCACCAGCTCGTCGGCGGCGGCGCGGTAGTTGCGGAACACGCCACCCACTGCGGCGAGGGAGATCTGCTCTTGCTCTTGCTGAAACAGTCGGGTGAGCTTGCGCAGCATACGCGAGATTTCGCCCGCGTGCCGCCGCACCATGAGCGCCTTCGTCGAGTTCGCGAGCAAGTCAAAACTTAGGTGGGACTCGCACGCTTCTTCGATGTGCGCCGCCTCCAGCGACTTGTTCGTCCACGCCATGCGCAGCCCGCTTGTGCGAACGTTTTCATCGAAGACGTCGCCCAGCAGGCGACGCGTGACGCTGAGGTCGTTGCTCTCGCCATGGGCATCGTGGTGGGCCTTCTCGAGGAGGCGCAGCACCACCTCTACCTTTTTATGAGCGGAAATGGAGCGCGTGCGGGCGAAGGAGCGCAGAACAGATGTTTTGCAGTGGAACAAATCGTCGCACAGCACGTCAACGGCGGAGAGCACGTTCTCGTTGAGGTTTTGCGGGCTCGAGACGGCACTGTAGCTCGCCGCCGCTGAGGCCGGCAGGTCCCCGTCCCGTGCGAACGCGTCGTCGTCCACGCTCGGCACGTGAAACGGATCGCTCAAGAGCGTGTCCTCGATTCCGGCCGCAGTGCTTCCACTGCCGCTTCGGCTGTGGTTGGCGGGCAGTGCAAAGGCGGATAAAGTACCTCTGCGCTCCGTGGCACCAGACACACCGGCGTGGTCGCCAGCGTGCTGGTGCGCGCCTCTGGTAGCTCTTGCGGAATCCGCCCCCGCTGCACTCAGCTTCAGCTCATCTATCTCAAAGAGGTCCGCGACCGAGGCCGCCTCAGAGAAGGTGATACTGTTGTCATCCTCGTCATCCGCGCCTGCCGCTGCGGCGGCGTTTTCTGCCTCGCCCTTCACGAGGCGACTTCCTCCTCCGCGCACACCTGCATCGGCTCTGCCGGCAGCCGCATCACTGCCACCCTCTCCACCTGCCACCTTGGTTTCGTGCGCAGCAGGCTGGGGGGTAGCCTTTAGGCGTTCAGTCTGCTGAGTGTCTCGCAGCGGCGGAGCAGAGGAGCTACTGCTGCTGGAGGTGAGTGGCGCCGGGATCGGTGGCCTCGGTATGGTTGCTTGGCTCGATGTGACCGTGGTCCTCTTCGAGGCCTTCTTCGTTCCTGCCGGACGCTCAGCGCGCGCTGCAGCTGAGCCAGCGTCGGTGAGAGTGTCCGTCTTTGCGTCAACATCGCAGACAGACTCCTCAGCCGAGGGCGCCGTGTACCACCGCATGGCACACGTCAGCGTTCCGGAAGGGCGGCTGGCGGTAGCGATGCTGCCGCACAGGAACGTCATCGCCCCTGTCACGGCGGATGAGAGTGGGGAGGTGAGTCGGGTGTCCACGTCCACGTTGTCGAAGCAGCGAGCTGGAATGCCATTGCTGGTGCACGTGTGCAAAGACGCCGCGAAAGGTTGTGTGGCTGGCTGCGCCTCCTCGTCCACTCTCCCGCTTGTCGAGAGGCGGAGAGGCGGAAGCGCCTTTCTAAGTATCGCGCTGCGGCGCATGCCTTGCTCTGCCCCTCCCTCCGGATACGGAGAGTGAAAGGAGGTTTTTGCGAGGTGCCTCCTGTGGCCGTGCGCGTCTATGTCTGTGAGAGCAAACACTGGAAGAGGGAGGGGAGGGGAGGCCGCGGTTGCGCACTGCCGGTGGTGATGGTGGTGGGTGGTGGTGTTGTTGGCAGTGACTGGAAGGCACAGAGAGACTAGGAGAAAGAAACGGCGAGAGACTGAGGACTGTGAGAGAGAGCGGGAGAGGGGTGGGAGGACGACGTTGGTTCGACGCACCGAAGCACAGGCGCAGAGCCACTGGCAATCCTCGCGCCTGCGCGCTCGGCGGTGTGCGGCGTGAGGGAAGGGGAAGGGAGGAGCCATACGACAGCAGTAGGCAGCGGTACGTCTCCGACGCCAGGTTACTCCTCCCGTCCTCCCTTCCCCCCTTTCCCTCCCCCCCACACAGAGACGCATCTTTGGCTTCAGATGCCGTGCATCTTGCGGGGCGCCAAGGTATCGCAACACTGAGAGAGAGAGAGAGAGCGGGAGAGGGTGGGCGACGATAACGCACCGAGCGATGCTCTCTCTCTCTCTCTCTCTTCCACTACCCCCTCCTCTCATACTTCTTCGCTCGTGCGCGGGTACTTCGATCGTCTCGGACGCCGCCGTTTGCTCATCGGCTTGGCACGGCTCTGCACCCACGGCGCCTCGCGCTTTTAATTACGGCACGGATCTGCCACGACCAGTTCCCCCTCGCGCCCCCCACCCACCCGCCCACCCACCACACACAGCGTTCGCTGCATCTCTTTGCGGCTTTACGTGGCCTCGGCAGGAGCCCGCTTCTTCGGGGGCGGTCGTGAGAGCAGGGCGACCAGCTGTGCGTAGGCAATCTTGCCGTCCTTGTCCACCTGCGCTCCTTCGAGCAGGCGCGATGCCTGGTCCGTCCCCAGGACGCGCTCCGCCGTGGAGCGCAGATCCGCCAGCTTCACCTTCCCCGTCTTTTCCTCGTCGAACTCGGCACACAGGCGGCCGAGCAGTGCGAAGAGCTTAGACTTCAAGGCGATCGTCGCGGCATCGCGCTCCACCGCTTGCCACGCAGGACAGTTGGCGAGAACCGGAAACGCTGCCTTCATGTCGTCCACGTACACGGAGAGCACCTCCTCCTCCGCCAAACCCTCCGGCACGTGAAGGTCGCCAAGCTGGGCATGTGCGAACTTCATCAGCACGTCACGCTGGTGCAGCGACTGCTCATCATCCCGCAGCAGAAAGAGATCCACGCTCTCGAACACGCGGTAGAGCGTCTCCGGGACGACGGAGCGAAGGACCACCAGCAGGCTCCGCTGCACCTGCCGGTGATCCTGCGCGGCCGGCATGCACAGCGCGGTGTAGACCAGGTCGAACTGCTCCGCCGGGGCGCGGTGGTGGTTGTGCAGGAGGACGTCCACTAGCTCCCAGATGCGATCACGTGCAAGCTCATCGAGCGCGCTGGACGGCGCTGAGCCGGCCGCGTTGCCGCTGCACACATCGAGCAGGTCCAGGCACGCACCAAGAAGCTGCTCGTTTTCAAGGTCGGCGTCACGGTGCGCCTTCTCTGCTAATGAAGCGTGCTGCTGGGCATTGTGACGCTGAACGGAGTCGCGCGTTGCGGAGACGGTGCCTCTAGTGCCCGACGCGAAGGGGTTCCAGAAGAAGCGGCGCAGGCAAACGAAGGGGGAGGTGAGAGACGCGGTCGTGCGAGCGCGTGCTGCACTGGCAGCGGCACTCGTCATGGTGCGTGACAGGCCATCCCAGTGTGATAGATTAGCAGGGAGAGCTGAAGAGACACGTGGCAGACGCAAGCCGCGACTGCACAGCTGGCGAGTCACCGTTGCCTTCATCAGTTGCCATGCCCCCTTTAAGTGAGGAGGAGGAGAGGGAGGGGGGGGGGCAGGAGGAGAAGAGGCATGCGGTGATGAGGACGACGACAGTGATGGAGGCCGTGAACGCGGGCGCAAGCAGACAGGATGATAGGGGAAGCGAGGAGGCGCTGCGTTCCACCCGGCACACGGCTTCCCGTCATCGGCGCAGAAGGGTCGAGGTGCGATACGAAGAAGAGAGAGAGAGGGAGGCCACGTGCGAAGGGGGTTCTCGCTGTCGGTCGCCCTGTTCTTTGCCGCACCGCACGCGCACGGGCGACGTGGTGGCGTGCGGTGCGAGGAAAGGGGGGGGGGTATGGCGGAGCTTCACTCGCAAACAAAACAAAGCTTGAAACAGAGGCGCATGCGACACCACCTCTTGGCCAGCCTCCCCCTGTCTTCCTCCGAAGCTTGACAGCAGCGAGGCGACGCTGTCGATTATTACGTCCGTCTCTCTGCAGGTACACCGCGCGTACGCGCTCTTCCCACCTGCTGTGCCGCACTCGCTCGATCTCGCAGGCCCAACGCACCGTGGCGGGAGGAGAGCGCATAGCACGAGGCCCCGTGCTATGCGCTGCGGTGGTGGCGAGGGGCGCTCATTGAACACACGCCCCCTACCCCCTCCCCTACTCGTACACCCATGCGCGGATGTGACGAGGCTATGCATCGCGCATGTCCGTAGACGGACCTGACAAGAGAAGGCGAGCGAGAAACACCACAGGCGAAGTCACATACCCAAGCTCCGCAGGCTCAGTGAGAATAGAGGGTGGGTAAAGACTGGGCGCCGGGATGAGCAGGGCAGTCGCGCGCGGTTTCCCTCACAATGTCGTTTGGCCACCACGCCCGTCACCATGGCAGTCATGGCGGTGACGGGTGTCCTGGAGACGAGCTAGTCACGGCTTCGTGCCACGAGAGGGGGGTAGTAGACCGGCGGTAAGATGCTTCCGTGCACGCGCCGGCGGTGGCGAGGCGTTGGCGGAAATATTCGTCCCTGATGCTGTTCCGCACTTTCGTGGGTGATTTGCGTCGCAGCCGGGGGCCCGGTGTCCTTGCCCTGAGTCTCACGCGGTGACGGCTGCGACGGCGAGAGGGAAGGGGAGGACGGTGCCGAGGGAGATGAGAGCAATGGAGACTGAAGCCAGGACATAGGCACCGGGCCAAGCTCGGCGACCCACCCCACCGTGCGCGGTGGGGAGTGGCAGCGCGCAACACCACTGCGGTCCTCCGCCCCGGTCACGGCGATACCACGCGCGACGGCAAAGGACGCAGCCGATGCTGAGCGCGCGGTCGCAGCGGGGCGGCCGGAGCTGCCTCGACAGCCGCTGCACACAGGGCGCAGGCTCGGCATTGTTGCCTCGCTCTTATTCGCTTGCAGCAGCTGCGATTGTCGCAGCGTCCCGCCCGCGCTTTGCCGCACGTGCGCATCGTGATCTTGCGCGCGGGCCGTCTGCAGGCGACTGCGCACGCGGCTGTCCCGCTGCTGTGCGCAGCCGCATCGGCGGCAGCGCCTCTGCGACTCCTCCTCCTCGACCACATCGGCGTGTGCGCGCGGCTTCACATCTGCCGAGGGAGCGGACGGTGGCGCCTCAGCACGGGTGGCCCTGGTGTCCACCGCGATCGCCCTGCACGCCAGCTTGGCTTGATACTTGCTCAGCTGCTTCTCGAGCAGCTCGACGCCGTCAGCGAGCGTCTGGTTGTCGTTGATCAGCTGATGCCGCTCTTTTTCTGCCTCTGCGAAGCTTGCCATGAGGGCATGCTGACTCTGCAGGGCCGAAGCAAGCTCTGCCTGAAGGTGCGCCGCCTGCTGCTGCTCCAGTGCCGAGGGCGGAGAGGCGTCGTCGGGTGACGCCTTCAGCAATGCGGGTCCCTCACGCGCCGGATCCGTCGGCTGTGCCTGCTGCGTGTCCCCTTCGTCGCTGGATTTGCTTCCACATTTGCCTATGTCTCTTCCATGGCGAGTCGGCGCTTGCGCTTCCAGCTCCTCGATGCGCCGCTGCAAGGACGCGTTCACGCGCATGAGGCCAACGTAGCCCTTCAGCTCCGAGGAGAGTGTCGCCGCGCCGCCCTCTGCGTCGGTGGCGCGGGGTGCGCATGTGGAGGAGGGGGACGGGCGTGCTGGCCCCGCGCCGGTCACTGACGCATCCATGGCCTCGTGCATGCCGAGCTGCTCGCGAGTTATTATCAGTTCCTCACGCAGGTACTGGGCCTCCGTCTTCTCACGCTCTAGCATCTCCTGCGCTGCCTCCAGGTCGTGATCGGCCTTGGCGCGCTCCAGACGCTCGCGCTGGGCCTGCAAGGACAGCTCCTTCTCTCTCCCGCGCACCTGCGCCAGCTCTGCCCCCACTTCACCGAGTCGCTGCTTCAGCTGATCGACTTGGCTGCGCAGTACTTCAACAGTGGTTTGCTGCTCAGTGGAACGACGCAGCTGACGTGCGAGATGCTCGCGGTCCTCTTGGGCTTTCACAAGTTCGCCTTGCGCCGTGCGGAGCTGTGCCTGTAGCGCCTGCACCTCACTGTGGTGCTGGCGCGCATCGTCCTGTCGCTGTTGACGCAGCTGGTCCTCATGGAAGGCAGCGTTCTCCTGCACTCGCTCAAGTCGCCGCTGCAGTCGCTGCTCCTCTTCGATGTGCAGCTGTACCTGCTCCTGGTGCTGCCGGCGAAGCGCCGCCATATCGGCAATGTACTTCGCTTTCTGGGCAACAGATTCGTCGGCCTCGCACAGCTCGCTCGCCACCGGCTTCAGAGGCCCCACCGTAGCCCCGTCGTCTGCGCCGCCAGCGACGAGCTGACGCTGCAGCTGGGAGATCCGCTCGTGCAGGTGCTCCACCTGGTCTTCTGCGGCCTGCCACTTCGACCGGTACAGCTGCAGCTGCTCTCGCAGCGCCTCCTCGTGCGCGTGCACACGGCCGCCACCAACTCCAGTGGTGGATGCAGGCGATCCGCCGTCACTCATGGGCCCGGTGTGCTCGTATAGCAGCTGCGCCGTTGTCAGTTGACTCTGCACGGCGTCCTTTTCTTTCTTCAGCTGCTGCACCTGTTCTTCGAGGCCGCTGACTTGCGCGGTCTTTGCGGTGTCCAGCTCCTCCTGCGCTGTCAGTCGCGCCTGCAGCGCATCTCGCTGTGTTTTTACGTCTGAAAGACTGCCCTGTAACCGACGGAGCTCCGCCTCCAGCGTTTGGCGGATGTGCTGCAGAGAGCCAAGCTCCATCTGTGCCTCGTTCAGCGCGGTGTCACGGCGTGCCAGGTTGGCACGAAGATCGCGAATGAGCTGCTCAAGATCAGCGCCGTCGGGGTCTCGCGCTGACGTCCCGCTGGCGGCGGCTGCGCCTCTTCTCCGCTGTCCACTCGCCGCGTAAAGAGAGAGACCGGCGCGCAGCGTGGACACAGGTGAAGGCGCCTTCGCTGCTGATGCATTCTTCTCCGCGCCTCCGCACGGCCGCTGCCCATCTCCTTCGCCGCCCTCGGCTGCGGTGTCCACGCGCACCTGCGCCGTGTCGCCCGCGCCGGCCCATGTGCGTGACGCTCCGCACACCTCGCGTCGTCCGAAGTCATCGAGGTCCTGTTTCTCACAACCGCTGCCGCTGCATATTCGACAACGACCCCCGCTGCTGCAGACCCGCCAGCACGGGCTCGGTGTTTGCTGCTCGGCCTCCCTCTGCGCGTCTTCCAGCTTCCTCTGCAGTTCGTTCATCTCGAAAACCCGCGCCATGAGCTCCCGCTCGAGGCGGACTTTGTCTTCGTGAAGCAGGGCAAGCGTCTTGCGAGAGGCCACGAAGTCTTTTCGCAAGAAGTCGAGCTCTTCATTGACGGACTTGAACTTTCTCTGATGCAGCTCCCGGTACATGTCCATCGAGAACTCGCAGGCGGCGCGGACTGCTTCGGCTTCGGCAATCGCGAGCGTGGGGCTACAGCTGCGGCTGTTGCGCATACGTCGACGCGGCGCCGAGTGGATCAGCGAAGATGGGGAACGTGTGGCAGCGGCGGCGGTTGCACTGTGGCGACCGCCGCCGCTGAGAGGGCGGCTCGTGCGCTGCGGGGAGGTAGGTGAGAGCGTGGCGCCAAGTGAGCGCGAGTGGTGCGACTCGAAGGCCCGAGCGGATAGCGGTTCGCTCCGCTGGGCTCTGCCGAACTGCAAGCCACTCGCTTCTCCACTCGCATCGCCGGAGCTGTGCAGGCGTGGAAGATCCTCTGGAGTTGTGTTACCCCCTTGTGAGCGTGAACGCCGTGTGGTGTTCGGCACACTCGGTGGCGGCGGTGGCGAGTTGGATCGTGAGATCGACTCCACTTCCGACGGAAGTCGTGGCGACGAGGCGCCTGACATGGATGAAGTCCGAGGAAGGAGGAGGACACTGTGCTGATGGTGGCCAGAGAATCTATCGTGATCTACTTCTATCAGAGTGCATGCTAAAGGCGTCTGCGTCAGCCTGCGTGCGTCCAAGACCAGGAGGAAGCGAAGAGAGTACCTGGCATGTGAGTATGTGCAGTCGACTCCCTGTGTGTGTGTGTGCGTGTGTTCGTCGATTTCTATAGTGCGCGAAGCACACGCGTGTCACGAGTGCGCTGTCGTCTTTGGAACGTTATCCAAAGAGGAAGGGCGAGCCACGTGTGCGTGCGCGTGAGGGAGGAGAGGGTTCAGTGTGGGCGGGCGGCAGATGGTGGGTGCGCAGGCCACAGAGTGCAGAGAAAGACACACAGAAAGTCGGAGCCACATCGCTTGCTGCAACAGTGCCGACAAGCGCTCTCGAAGGGTTGCGTTGTGCCCGTCACAGCTTCCCTTTTCTCAGCGGAGTCGGGAGAGAAAGGCAAGGAGAGGGTGGGTGGTAGTGGTGAGCCAGCTCCAACACGATGATCGCCTTCGAATGGGTCCACTTCGCTGCGCTTTACCCGCCGTGTATATGTGTGTTCGCCCGGCTTGGTGTCCGCGTTGTACCTCCCATCACCCATAGATGCGCAGCTCGACAGTGGGTGGGAGGGAAAAGGGCAGAGAAAACAACGAGGGAGGGACGGAGAAGAGAGACACGGCGGGCACACGGGTGGCATGCAAGCATGCATGTGTGTGTATGTGTGTGCGGAGCGACGATGCAGAAAAAAGGGGAGGGGAGGGGAGGGGGAGGGAACAAAGGCAAACAATGCCTTACCGTACAAGCGATGCAGGCGCCCAGACGCGCGCGCGCGAAGGTAGGGGGAGGGGTGGAGGTGAGAGAAGGTCCTACTACACCATGTCGATTTCTGGAGGAACTTCAACGACAAGCGGGTATCCCAGCCGCTGGACCTGATCTCGCTGCTGCGCTAACCCACAGGCCGCGCAGGGGCACAAGCAACACACAGCCGCCAGACACGCGGCGACGGTGGTGGACAGCTGAAACCAGCACGAAAGGGACGTCGGTGATACGGCAGCCTCAGCCGTGCTTGCTGCAGGCCTAGCAATACCGTTGATGCGCTTATCTATGGCGGCGCTGGCCATCGTCGGGGCGTACGCCCGCGTGCACAAGCATGTGCAGCACTGTACACAGCACGTGTAGCAGCACACAGCCCCTCCGTCGACGGCCGTGTCAGGGACGAGGTGGTAATGCTGGCGGACCAGGAGCCGGTTCGCCCACAGAGCGCACGGCATGCAGCACGTCATCTCGCAGCACAGGCAGCACAGGGGGCACTCCAAACAGTAGGCGGTGGGGTGCGCGCAATAGAGACAGCAGCCACGCGTCCTGTCACAGGCGCAGCTGATGCAGCCACAGCAGCCTGTGCCCACTGAAGCGGGCGCCGACGAGGTGGCGCAGCAGGCGGACGGCCTGACGCTTTGGTAGAAAGGCACGTTTGAGTAGCAGCCGTCCAGGGGGAGGCCCGTCCGCGGGTTCACAAGCGAGGCGGGGGAGGCGACACCGTTCACGGAACGGAAGGCGGCAAGTGGCGCCCGTCCACCTCCGGCGAGGTGTGATGAGGTCACCCGCCCTTCGCCCTTATCATTGCTCACCGTGTAAAGGTCATGCCAGTGCCGCTGCTGCGACACTGCCGTGCTGGCGTCGAGGTCGCCATCCCAATATCGACCGGCCGCAGCGTCCACGGCGGGGCTGTAGAGGTAATCGGGCGCTATCGTGTAGTACAGCTCCGGACGCAGCGACGCCGGTGGAACGCAGCAAGGGAAGGCACCGGCGCAGCAGATGTAGCGACTGCGCAGTTTGTGCAGGAGTAGCTGCTGGCGTTCGCGGAAGAGGACGCAGGGCATGGCGCAGCAACAAATTCCCGCGAGACCGACGCCGGCCTGTCGGCAGCACGCCATGCACCCCCCCACCACCCACGGAGCGGCGATGCCGTCTGGGCTGAGGGTGCTGATGCCTTCCTGGCCTCGACGCCGGTCGTTGCTCGGCGCCGCGGCTCTCGTGGCGTGGTCAAGGCTGCAGGGCAAGGAATCAAGGGTGAGGTATGGCGACTTGGCCAGAACCATGACAGGCTTCTCCCTGGGCGTCCATTCGGTGTCGCCATGCGCTCCACCGCGGGGCGGTGGCACTGGCGTCGTAGGATGACAAGGTGGTGGGGGAGGCACGGGCTTCTCGGTCGTGGGCTTGGGGCAGGAGAACTGCGGCGGCGCTCCCCGCGACGGTCTCGATTCGTGCATTGGGTCATCGCTGGAGTCGCTGCCGGCATCTAGCACGCCTATATCGATATCGCTTGACGCCGAAGAGCTGCTCCGCCTTTCGTGGAGATTTTGCTGAGGAACGTTCACGGGCTTCGAGCGGCGCTCTCGCCGCCGCCGTGGGCTGGGACGCGGTGGTAACCGCGGACTGTCATAGACGCTGTCGTCAAGGTCGCCACGGGTGTCCCTGACAGCGGGCGCGAGTCGAGCGCCGCATTCCGGGCAATAGGGGGGTGGCACCGACCGGTACATCGACGTCTCCTGCAGGTATTCGATCAGGTCCTCGGGAAGACGGTAGTTGCATCGCGCGCAGCCGGCGGGCAACGACTTCCGCGACCACCAGTTCTCAGGGTCAGCCGAGAGCGCGCGGCAGCCTTCGCTGTCTTCATCCTCATGTCTAAGCGCACCCCTCACGCGACGTGAGTTGGGTGCGGGTCTAACACTGTCGCTTGCGACCCGTTGTGTACGAGCTGCGGGCTCTGCACTGACGTCATCCTCGTCTGCAGCACTGCGGTAAACCTTAGTTCCAAAGGATGGACGCTCCCTCGCGTCCCCCGCTACAGGGCGAGGCCTTGAGGCGACAAGACCTTCGTCACTTGTGCACTTCTCGGCGCTCTGCTGCTCTTCGGTGACCGGATCCACCTCAGCACACGCTTGACCTCGCGCAGAGCAGGCGTGGGCCTGCGGCGTACGTGGCGATGATGCAGCTCGCGGGATGCTGAGGAAGTCCTCTGCTGTGCGGTGCCTCGAGGATGAATTGTAGCCCGCTACGGGCTCCACTGGAGGACGCCGTGAAGGGTCCCGCTCGCCCCTCCACGGTCGCTGCTGCGCGTCGCCGGCGCCTGCCTGGAGGTTGGAGCTGTGGTCCCTCCCTTCACGGTACGAGTAGTACGCGGGGCTTGTCGGGATCGGTGACAGAATCGGGGAGGGGATATGGCGATTGAGTCGCATGGGCCGCTCCGCCGCGTCACTGTCGTTGTACGACGACATAAAGCGCTGTTCAACACGAGGGTCACGCGCGGGTGACGCTGACCTTTACTGGCAGTCGCAACTGCCGTGGTGATGGTGGCTTCTATTCGGGGGCCGTAGAGGCGGTTCTTGCAGTAGAGGGCATTCGTCCAGCGCCGATGCACGCGCAGGGATGCTGCGGCGGTACTGCTGCCCTTGGCTTGTGCAAGACGTGTGTGCGTGTGTGTGTGTGTGTGTGTGTGTGCGTTCCACGTCCAAGAAGAGCAGACGGGCAAGCGATACGAGGTGATGGCGTGAGCGTGCATGCGAACGGAGAGAGGGAAGAGCGATGGAGGTGGCCGAGGACAAAGCTATGTCTGCCGCATGCCGCGTGCGCACCGCCTCAGCCAGCATGACCTACCCGCGCGCAAGCGCCAGCATGTATCGTCCCCCGGTCTCCTCTCCCTCCTCCCCATCCCCTACGCAGAATGCGTTCGAATGGAGGAGTCGACGCCCTCTCGCGCCCTTCTTGGACTCGGCTGCTCACTTGATAACGGATTGCCCCCCCCCCCCCCTCCTTGCGTCCTTCGCCACGGTCCTGTGACAGTCATCGAGGCCGTCAGCCCGCATGCCACACAAACACGACCCGCATCACTCACCGCCTCCCTCTTCTCTCTCTCTCGCCGTGCTTGAACGATGCATGCTGCACGGCGAGGCCGACAAGAAAGGATTGCCGTGAGAGACAGAGAAGAGGCTGTGGTGGTGACCTGGAAAGGATACAAGGGAGAGGCGGGCGGTGAGCGGGCGGGTGTGATGGTAATCGAAGCGAGCGCATAGGCACCCCCCTGCGCCTGCCGCGGGGAGCAGACAGCACCGGACACCAAAACGCATTCGCGACAGGATCACCGAGAGCCACAGCAAACACCTGTACACACAGAGAGAGAGAGAGCGAGCGCCGGCGACGTCGATAAGTGGGCGATGCGTCATAGAAGAGGCACAGGCGAGTGGGGGCCGCTGCCGCTGCTGGTTTTCTTGTGAGATGCGACAGTGACGATGCAGCATCGACGTGGAGGGTGAAAGCGAAGGGCGCCAACAATGAAAAGATAACCATGATGGCGCACACACACACACCAACACACACAAACAACAACAGGGTAGGTGTGCGTGTGCGTGTGTGTGTGTGTGTTGGTGGTAGTGAGGGTGGTGGCGGGGAGGAAGAGGGTCAAAGGCCTGCACTGTACATGCTCCAACAGACCCGCCACTTTACAGAAGAGCAGTCTCACTAAGGCTTTTCCCTTCTGCGGCTATACATAATGGAAAGGTGGTGGTGGGGGAAGAGGAAGAGAGGAAGGGAGGCGTTCTTTCAACACTGCCCGCCACCAGCTCCGATCACGAGCAAAGACATGCCCTGATGGACATCTACATGAAGAGCAGGCATAAACGCAGAAGAGAAGAGGCCGCAACGAGAGAGTTCAGGGTGAAGGTGACTGGTGTGCTTATTTGTGTGGGTCACCGCCACATGCGAAGCCCGAAACCGTCCAGTATCCGTCTCCCTCCCCTGCAGCTTCACAGCAGCGTCGCCGACGAGGCCTCGTGTGTGTGTGTGTGTGAGGGGGGGGGACGCAGGGGTGTAGCGCGTGGCTCTACGAATCTGCAAAGGTGCCGCCACTGCCAGGTTCATTGCTCTGCACAACAGCTAGCTTCTCCTCCGCGGCGTCGCAGGCCTGATGCAGCTGTTCCTGCCGGTCCATCACCAGCTGCCGCACCGCCGCCTGCCGAGCATCCACTGTGCTGCCCAGGAGCTCAAGAGGAGACGCATTGGGATCGTCTTCTGCGGCCGGTGCTGGTCTCCGCTGCAGCTGCGACGACGGTGAGAAGCGATCTCCAATCGTCTCCTCTCCGTCCTTTTCACCTGCAGCGTCTGCCGATGACTCAGGGGAGGGGGGCATCAGCGACGTTGCTCCTGCCGCGGAGCCTGGCAGGGGTGAGGCTATCGAGAACTTGGAGGCATCCGAAAGCCTTACCATCGCGCCGCCCGCCGCTGCCGCGTGCCGGCGCCCGTTCAGGAGAAGGGGCATCCACACGTGCGCGAAGACGGCTGCCATGAGCGGCATCTCGTCGAAGAACCGACAGAAGACCGCGTAGTCCATGTGCGACTTGCGCATGACGCTTAACGGTATCGGCGAGCTCTGGTGTGCCGCCAGGGCTACAGCGCCGCCCTTCTTCTTTTTTCGCTTTCTGTTCGCTTTGAGGTAGGCGGCCTCCTCCTCCGTCGCAACAACCGCGAAGACGTCGCTGAGGGCCTTCACCATGGCCGCCGTGACGGCCGCCTGCTCTTCTGCCGCCGAGCCATCGCGGTAAGCACACCGGCGCAGCTTTGCCAGCTGCGACTTATGGATATAGCCGTTCCCTTCCACCGCCAGCACGTTGAAGCACTCCCACCGCACGACACGCTTCGTCTCGACGCTGTTCAGAAGTGCATCCAGCGCGTCCAGCACCTCGACAACGAGGACGCACTTGCACCCATCATGCATGTCAGCCGGGATACTGTGGGGTAGTGGCTGTTTCCCAACGCTACCGGCACCCACCGCTTCATTCCACAAGGACGCAGCCCCAGTCGTCAGCGACGGCGTTTTCGGTGTGTGAGCTCCACTGGACATGCTGCCGCCCATTTCAGCCGCGGCCGTGGTGGGCGACATCACGCTTGCGTTGCTCACCTGCAGCGGGGAAAACGTGGATGGCAGTCGCGTTCGCCCCGCTGCCGCCAGCGGCGCATTAGCGCCCGGGCCACGTCGTGCACCGGCAGGGGCGTTGCTGATCCGAGAGAAGCTGTTCCCTGGGCCGTGGGAGGCGGTGCAGATGAAGTTGTCGCCCGCGACGTTCCCCTGCCGTGACAGCGAGCCGCCACCGCCGACAGTAGTGACAGACGCGACAGCGAGCAGTAAATCGGTGGCGTCTGCGGCGCTGGGAGCACGCGTGCCTTTGTGGATGATGTGAAAAATACGTTCAGCGACGCCGGCCGAGGCGGCCGCGGGGGTCGCAGTGAGCGTGCCGACGTGGAAAGGGACACTTGCCAGCAGCGCACGTAGCTGGTCCAGCGTGACGGCTCCGTCTTCGTTGCATAAAAGCAGCAGCGAGGTGCGGAACACCTCCAAGTTGGCGGGCACGCCGCCCTCCCGCTTTGGTGGCGCCGCCGGTGCCGCCTTCGACTTTTTTTTTTTGCCGCCAGCCTTCTTCGAGGCCCCCACGGTCACGCGTCTCTTCGCTGCGGCCGCGGCTCCCGTTTTGGTCAGAAGCGCCGCTGCCGCCTGCGTGGAGCGACGCTGCGCCTCCATCGACTCGCGGTCGCGCTGCCGCTGCGCCGCCGCCGGATCGCGGAGGTGGTAGGCGTCCACAAAGGCGTTCTCAATCTGGTCCGCCAGCGCATGACGGCTTTTTTGTTGCATCTGCATTGTGGCGGCCACCTCCTGCGGCGTGCGGAGCAGCAGCGGCGCAATCGACGGTGCGGAGAGGCTTTCGGTCGTCTTGACGGCGGAGTGGCGGCCAAGGCCGGGGTTGGAGAGGGCGCGACTGCCGCGGTTGGGGGCGGTGGGCGCCAGCAGTGCTACTGAGGTGCAAGGGGGACTGCGCGCGCCAGGCTTTGCAGCCGCACCGGAGTTCGCCACGGGCTCAGATTTCTCCTCCGTCAGTTGCAGCCGCAAGTCGGCCACGATATGGCTGCCCTCCGGGTAGTAGCGGCCGAGGTAGACGGCAGCCTCAGGCACGTGTCGCAGCCGTTCGCGGCGCTGCTGCTCCGCTGCCGCGCGCGTTTCATCTGCTCGCTGGGTGCGGAAGATGGAGATGACGTCCTGCGTCTGTGCCGGTCGGAGGGGGACGTACAGGGGCACGACACTGCTGACAGCGCTGTCCGCCGCAAGGGCCACAGTGGAGGCGTCAGGAGAGGCGGCGGCAGCGGCAGTGCTGACGAGACACCTGTCTATGATGTGTGTATTAAGCGATGGTGCGTTCTTCTTCTTGTCGCTGAGGCGGTGCTGCGCCATGGTCGCTGCCACGCCGCCCCCCGCGGCGGCTCCGTCGCCGCCCTCCAGGCACGCCTGCACCGCCTTCGCCGCCTCCGGGGTTGCTGCCTCGTTCAAGACCTCCTTGTACCCACGCAAGGCGTAGTATTGGAAGAGTGACTCCGTGCCGTAGGTGCGCCTCGCAAGAGAAAACGGCTGATTCGCCGGGGCCGAGTACAGAAGGGCGAACGGGTCGCTATCATCAACGATGGGGAGGAGGAGGCTGCTTTTGGCGGCGGCCATCGCATCGGCGGTGCTGCGGCAGTTCTCCGCTATCGCTGCGGCTGTCGCAGGGGCCGGCTGAAGCATTTCCCTCGCTAGCCCACTCTCATTGCCTGGTTGGGACTCGAAGGTTATGTCGGGAGACTCGACGTTGGCCATGCTGGTCTTGTGTATGCGTGTGCTCGGCACGGCGCGGCGCGGGGCAGGAATGCTGTCGGCAGTTTAGCTAGATCCTCGAAAGAAATCGATGTCCAGTGTGCAGAGCCGGTGGGGCCCCAAACGGAAAGCACTGCGAGTAAAGGGGGAGGGCGGGCAAGAGGGCAGAGTGGCAACGACGAAGACAAGCGCTCACGCGCCATGGGGAAAAGAGAAACAGAGAAGGAAATGCGAGCTCCAGCTAGCCGTGGCAGCGTGCACACGTCGCGGCAGTTGACAGCGCCCCTTTTATCGTTCGCTTTCGCACCGGCATCTGGCTCACGCCGGTCCTCACGCGCGCCTCTTCTCCGTTTCTCGTGCATGCCACAACGCACCCCCCACACGCACGTATATATACATGCACGCACGCACGCACACACACACACACAAAGAGCGACGGCGAAATCAGAGAAGAGGAGAAGACCGAAGAAGTCACGTCTGCCATCGCGTTTAGAGTCGCATCAGCAGCGGTGCAAGTAAAGCAAGGCGGGAGGAGCAGAGTGGGGTGTGCGTGGGGGCGTGGGGGACAGCTTGGGGCACGCACAGATTTCACAGTCAAACGGGTACACACCTTCCGGGACACCCCCCCACACACGTACCGCCCCCCCCCCCCCCACACCCACACACACACACACGTACCCTTCCTCCGCACGTGGGCGCGCCGTCGAATCGGACGAGGTATGCAGCGCCGCCTCCTTCCATGATGCCTGCGCCAAAACTAAGGGAGATCTGTGCGCTTGTGTGCGTGCGCCAGGCGAGCAGCCCAGGCGGAGAGGCGTACGTCTCTCTCTCTCTCGCTACTTCTCTCCGCGTTGCTGCTGCTGTTGCTGATCGCGCGCTGTCATGGTCGGTCCAATGCTGCTGGAGGGGACGGCGCTGCCGCCGATGGCGGCTCCATGGATCGCTCCGCCTGCAGCAGCTCCATCGATCCACAGGGTGGGCAACGCCTCGTTATCGATGTAAGCATCATCGCTTTTCTGCTTGTTTCGCTTCGCCGCTGCACTGCGCGCTTGCGAGCCTGGCAGAAAGGGGGCAAGTCCTCCCAACCAGCTTCGACTGCGTCCGCCCCCGGCTGCCGCTCCCCCTCCGCGGTGACGACCGCTAGGACTCTGGCTGGATCTGCGGTGCCGTGCGTTCTCCGATCGCTGCCACGACGCCGCTCCGGCAAGCGCCGTGATGCTTGTCGCCCGCTCAATCACAGCACTAATGGTGGCCAAGAGACCCTCGTTAGCAGCGTTCATCTGGGCAGCAGCGCCGCCACTATCCGCCCCGGACCCACCACGTAGGAGCACGCGATAGGTCCCGTACACACGCCGCCGCCAGCGAGAAACGAAGCACGCCAGAGCAGCAGCACTCACGGAAAAGTAGAAGACCGTAACCAGCCAGAGAATGACGGAGTCTATCGTCCTCTCAGCCTCTGGCGGAAGTGAGCTTGAGGGAGCGGAGGCCTCCGTGGAGCTGGGGGCAGACGTGCTCGTGGCGTTGGCGATAATCTCGCCCACCACAGCAGTCACGGTCGTTTCAACGCGGTTATGAGCCATGGCGTCGCGCCGACGTTCCATTGCGGCAGGGTGTCCCGCTGGCGTCACACAGAGAAGAAGCTGAGAAGAGAAGCACGGGGGGGGGGGATGGGGAGCTGAGCGAGGATGCCGTGAAGCAGCAACAGTCGTAAACTCCGACGCAAGCGGCAGCGCTGCTTGTGTACCGATCTGATGCGTGTTGACCGTCCACGCCGGCTGGGTTATTGTCCGCTTGCGCGGTGGTGGTGGTGGTGACCGATGCCGCCTTCCTGAGTGCTTCTACGAGGCAGGCGAATCGGCTTCAGCACCCGCGAGGGCGCCCTTTGATCTCTCTTCACGCGAGTGCACACACGCCAAGTTGGCCGTTCCGCCGCGTTGGCCTGCAGCTACTGCCTCCACGTGGAGGACAGCGACGGAGGCAGCGGCGACAACAGCGGCGAAGAGGAATGAGAAGCAGTACAGCAACCGCACCAGAGAAAAGTGAGGTTTCGTTGTGAGGCAGACGCACACACACACACACACACACATGCGCACAGTGCAGTGCAGGGCTGTTGGTGTAGCTCTCTGCTCTCCGTAAGCACAGGCAACTTCAGTGCGCGTGTGGCATATTGTCAGTGGCAGGGCACGTGTGGGGACAGCAGTGCATCGTCGGGGGACGGTGGTGGAAGAGGAGGTGGTGGTGGTGGGAGGGCGCGCACCAAAAATGCCACGCATACGTAGCGCACCAGAAGAAAAAAAAGAAGAGAGAGAAAGGAGAGATGGTCACAAGCGAACGGACAACAGGCGGAGGTGCCGGGAGAGGGACAACCACACCCGCGCATGGGCAGGCAAAGGCCATGCGCTCCAGCGTCATCGCAGCAGATGCAGCTCCTGGGCGAGCAATGAGGGAGTGGGAAGGGAGGGGAGGGGAGGGGAGGGGGGCAGCAACGCCGTGGCTTCTCGCAAGCCCACGCCTTCCCTGTGCACCGCAAGGCTCCTTGTTGCTTGTGTTGTCTTTCGAAGAGTGTCAACAGAGTTATAAGAAGACCGACGAACAAGCACGCGCAGAGAGAAAGAGAGCAAGCGACTGAGGGCGTGATAGAGGGGGTGGCGTTGTCCTGCGCACAGGCGGCACCTGAGAAGAAGAAATGGAACCGACGCAGCAGTCGTGGGGGGGGGGCGATAGGGATACATCCGGAGTGGAAGGAGGAGACACTCCCGCGTCCCTCCCCTCCAGCGCGGGAGAAGAGTTGGGTAGCACGAGAGAGAACAATACCGACCAAGGGGATGCGTGGGAATCTATGTAGGCAATGAGAACGGTGGTGACGGTGGGTGGATGGGAGGCTGCAAGGGAGCAGCCGTACTCCGCAAGGGCGCCGTCACACGTGTGGTAATGCGCGGCGGTGAGCGTCAAGGAACACACGCGCACGCGCACGCGCGAGCGCGCGAACGACACCCGTACACATTTGCGGAGAGTGCCTGCATTTCTTTTCGAGGCTTTTCCTTCCTGATGGCAGTCGTCGCTCGTCGACGGCCTAGTGTGCTGCGGTCGCTGCGGCTGCCTCCTTCGGCCACGCCTCGGCCTCTTCCCTGGCGGCTGATGGCGGTGCCCGCAGCACATGCGCGTCACCTGACAGGCCGCAGAAGGGCCAGTGGTCCATGCGTAGCTTGCAGCGTGGGCACACCAGCTCCGCGACGGGGACGCGTTGCCCTCGCCTTGTCGCTGGCGTCCCTGCCGCTTTCTCGGCCTTGCCGCGGCGCGGCCTGGCATGCTTGCTGCTGATACTGCTGCTCGCGTCGATTTCAGCGTGCGAGGCGGAGTGGTCCGCGTCCTCCTCCCCGCTCTGCGACGATACCTGGGCAGCGGCTGCTGCCTTGTCTTCATCTTCGTCCGACTCGGCCCTCCCCTTTGCGGGGCGCCTTCGTCGCCCATTCGGCTTGGTCTTCTTCGCAGTGCTAGCGCGAGACTTCCGGGATACCGCGGCGGCGGCGGTCTTTAATGCCATCCGTTGCCATTCCGGGGTTTCCTGCGGCACCACATCGCGCCGACGCCGCGACACTCGTGACGAGGTCGGGTTTGAAGCGGCGGCGTCAGCCTCCAATGTAGGCATTGCCACGCTGGTTGCCCTCGCTCTTTGACCATTACTGGCGGCGGCCACCGCTGAGGCGGCAGCGTTGCACAGGTGTCTCTTGACGGCCACACTCACCGAGTCTGTCTTCGGGCTACGCGCTGCACGAGGTGGCATGATGCATAAAGAAAGGGAGAGTACAGAGAGCAGAGTAGTGCTGCGCACACGCACGTGAGCATGCATGCACGCGTGCGTGCCTCCTGCGATGGTGTGCAGGGCCGCAAGTCGAGGCCGCTCACAGATGGGCGCACCCGCAGCGTGCAACAGTCCGAGTGCAAGGCGCACACGGGAAAAAACTAGGAACAGTAGATTCCACGAAGAACACTCAAGTGACGGAGACGGAGAGGGGGAGGGAGGGAGGGAAGGAGAGAGGTGAGGACGAGCAGTGTCGCACACCATGTAGAGAGCAAAGGGCTCGCTTGTGCCATGTGGCGTGGCTGTGCGTGCGTGCATGTGTGTGTGTGTGTGCCTGCTGGTGGGCCGCATTGCTGGGGCTTCAAGTTGTCCGCTCCTCTCTCTCTCTCTGTGCATGCGTGTGTGCACTCGCCACCTCTCGCGCAACCGGCCGCCCTAGTCATCGCTGTCGTCGTCATCGACGAGCTTCGGCAGCCGCGTTCGCCTCACCCCGTCTTGAGGCCCTGGCGATTGTACGCCGCCGCTGGGGAACGGTGGCGCAGCGGCATCTTCCTTGGCCCCGCTCTGCGTCTGCTCCGTCGCTTCCGGCATTCCCATGAGTCGTCGCTTCGTCAGGTGGGCTGCTGTCACCGTGTCTACACACTGCTGCACGTCCTTGCTGAACTGCAGCACGTAGCCCCAGATGACGGTCTCGTCGGCGTTGGGGTCCTCGCCGTAGGTGGCCATCATGGCCGACACGTCATCGCGCAGCTGCTGGTATCGCAAGGCGATCTGCCCCACCGTGGCCAAGTAGCGGTCCACGGCTTCTCTGAGCAGCCCCGGCAAGGCATCCGGCACTTCCTCCGCCTTCACGGATGGGAGTCGCTTGTCATACCAGGCTTTCGTGTCCTTGGCCTCCTCGACGACGCGCCGCATGCGCTGCAGCGTGAAGTTCAGCTGCGACACCTGCTGCCCCATGTCCTGCAGCGGGCTGCTCGCCACGGCGCGAACACAGCTGACATCCTCCACAAAGCGCAGAGCGTTGCGAACATCGTCATCATCATCATCGTCGGCGCCGGGCGCGCTCGTGGTGCCTCCTCCTCCTCGCTCGCTCCTACCCCGTCCGCTGTCCATGAGGGACACGACAAGCGCCGTCAGCACTGTCGTCTTCCCGTCTGAGCTCTTCACGAAGTTGAGCTGGTTGAGGCTCTCCAGGCGGAACCCTTCGGCGTCGGCGTGTGGGGTGCCGCGGTTCAGGTGGTTTCCAAACGCCAGGATTATGCGCATCATGCGGGCGAAGCGGCCGTTGCGATGCGTGATGGCGCACACGGCCGCGTCGACGGAGCTTAGCAGGCTCGAGACGGACTGGACGGTGTCCTCGAGCTCCTCGGCAGCCGTCCAGAGCTGCAGCCGCTCTCGCACATCCTTCACAGTCGTCGCGGCTGTGTAGAGGTACGTCTCCACGTCCGTCCAAGCCGCCCGTCCCGCCTGCTTCTCAGCCGTGAGCGCCGTCACGTCCTCGGTGGTGGGCAGCGCCGCCGTCAGCGTCTCCCGCCGCTCTGGCGGCAGAACGGCGCTGTCGCACGTGATGAGGGCTTTACACAGGACTTCTACCGGCACCTGTACGCGCTTGAGGGCGATGCCCATGTTCTGCAACCGTTGGCCCGTGAACACGTTGCTTCGCCGCTGGCTGCGCCGCTCCTGCTCCGACTTCGCCGCTGCCTCGGCCGCGCTCGGCTGTGCGACGGCCTTCACCTTGAAGAGTTCGAGCATGAAGGACTCGTCGATCACAGCGCGGCGCACGTTGTCGGTGTCCGACGCTGCCCAGATGCCGCTCGGCTTGGGAATCTTCTTCCAGAAGAGCGTCTTGAGCCGCGGCCCGGTGTACCGTGGCTTCGGCTTCGCAGCAGCCGCTGCACTGCCCGGGAGGCCGGGCGGCGGAGGCGGGGGTGGCGGTGCATTGCTGTTCAGTGGTCCTGGCGGTGGCGGCGGCGGTGGTGGCGGCACCCCAGTCGAAGGCGCGGTGGGGGGGAGACCAGCGGGGGGCGCCGGTGGCGGCCTCGGAGGGGGAAGTTTGGAGGGTGGAGCCGGTGGGGCAGCAGTTTGCCTGGCGGTGGCGGCGGTGGGGGCAACCCCCCCGGCGGCGGTGGCGCGCGCGGTGGTGGCGAGTTTCCTGCGGTGATCATGGAGGGGTCCAGATGCTTCAACGGAATGCCTTTCACCGGTGGTGGCGGTGGAGGCGGAAGCGACGACGGCGGGTGTGGTGGTGGCGCTGCCGCATGTGAGGAAGGTGCCGGCGTTGCTTCCTGCACGTCCGCAGCCGGGGTAGATGTAACCAGATACCCGCCGCCGTACATGCGCTCTGGTGTGGGCTGGCGAGGCCGAGCGGAGGGGCCTGGTCGCGGCTCCACCCGGACCAGCGTCGGCTCAGACTCCGCGACGTCGTCCTCATTGTCAAAGAGCCGCTCATCTTCGCTCTCCATGTGCAAGGGGGTGGGGAGGTACAGCATGGTGGCTCCGGTCAGCGGCAGCGACCGCTCTTGGCGGATGCGCGGGTCCATGCTCGCACCGCCGCCCCACCTGGTCCCGTCGCTGCGGTAGTACACGCCTCCTCGGCACTCCTCCTCAACAGCGGCGTACCGGCTAGAGGATCGGTAGCCGCTACCGGCGCCAGCGGATGCGAGGAGGTCGCGGGGGTCGGGCCGGGAGAGCATGATCTGGTGCTGCGGCGACTGCTCTACGCGTTGGGTAATCTGCCTCACGTAGTCCTCGTCCGCGTCGGCTGGAGCGCACTCGCTGAAGTGCAGCTGTGCATAGAAGTCGTCTGGCAATGAGTTCGCAGCCGCGTAGTCCATGTCCCGTACGCGTACCCGATGCGTCGCCTGGTGGATGAAGATGGTGCTGAAGGCGAGGCGCAGCAGCCGCCCCTTCTGCACGAGCTTCTTCTCCTTCGAGGTACCCGTGATAAACCGTGTTGTCGGCAGCGATGCGGCACCTCCTAGGCCAACGAGGGCCTTCTCGTGTGACGCCGCTGACAGAGCCTGAAAACCGTCCATCGACGACGGCAGGACGCCACCGACGAGGCCGCTGCTACCTACGGAGGGGGAGGACCCCGCCATCACGCCGCCGCTGTCGCTGTGGATTGGCTGTACATCGTACAGGAACACGTTGAGGACAAAGTCGCCGAGCAAGCTCTCGCTCAGGTCCAGGTACACCTCTAGCGTGGAGGGGTCGCCACGACGCCAGGCTTTCGGGTCGCTGAAGAGCCGCGGTGCCTTGCCGTCTGCGCTGTCCAGCTGCAGGCCAAGCTTGTTCTTTGAGAGGGAGCTCAAGTTGTGCAGCGAGACGCGTGTCAGGGTGAGTCGCTTTGGATTGGGCAGCACCGGGATCTCGAAGAGCAGCTGGAAGTAGTTGATGTAGCTCTCCTGTGACGGCGCATGGTAGACGCTGCGGGGGATGCCGAGCTCTCTCTCCACAAAGTCGAGCGTGCCGCTACCTGTGTATGTGGGGAAGCCGGAGAAGATGAGGTAGCACGCCCCAATCATCGCCGCGTAATTCGGATGCGCCACTGCTGGCGACTCCTCGAGGAAGGCCAGGACAGCACAGTGCGTGTGCTTGTGCCGGCTCGACGACGCTGCACCACCGATCGGCGACGGCGCGGACGGCGCCACGGGTGACCTGCCGCCTGTGTCGCCAGCGTACACCCACTTGCGAATTGTGAAGCACACCTCCATGAGCAGGCCGTAGTTTTCCACGGACTGCTTCGAGAAGTCCAGCACCTGCCCGCAACGGCACCCCTCCACCAGCTCCATCATGAGCGGCGAGAAGTTGAAGACAATGTAGCGATTCGTCTCCGCATTATCGAGGTAGCTGCAGGTGGACTCGATGGAGCGCGTCGTCGAGCGACCTACGCGCAGATTCCGATCTGTCAGCGTTGTGCTACCGGCCGGGATGTTCCACACGTAGACGCGTGTGTCCAGCAGCTGCTTCAGATCCCCGCCGCCGCCGGAGAAGTAGTGTTGAATACCGCGAAAGATGTTCATTGAGGTCCCCTCCCCCGCCTTGACTCCTCATCCAGCGACCCCGCAAGAGACTCAAACACACACGCACACAGCCTCACAAGCAGAATAAGCGGGCCAACGAGGCGACAACCAAAAAAGGCAGCTTCAGCTACACGCGCACGCAGCCGCTGCCGCGCACAGGCCGGCCAAAGGAAAGCTCGCCCTCCTCCTCTTCCCCAAAAGGTGCTCGTGTGAAGCCTAAAAGCTAAAGGGTGTGACGACGTATGATGTGATGGGAATGCGCGTCTGCGCGGGTGAGGGATAGAGGGGGGGGGGCTGGACGACAGCGGCGACGCGACGCGATGCGTAAAGGAGAGAGAAGCGCACGCAACGAGAAGGGCAGCGGAAACGGAAAAGAATGCAAAGAGCGCCACGCATGCACCCAAAAAACAGATTTACGCGAGTAGCGGAGAGACGAGTAGGGGCGTTGCTGAGGAGGGAAGCGCCGGAAGAGGGGTGTGGGCGTTGGCGCGTGTCTGGTTGAGCGAGCAGTGATGAGTGAAGGCTAACAGATAGAGGGGGTGAGATGCGTGTATGTGTGTTTGTACCAGCAACAGCAGCGACACCTGTAAGGAACAGGAGACGGGAGGAGGGGAGGGGAGGGGGGAGGAGGTTGGCGGTGATGTACAGCGATAGCACCTGAGGCAACACACACACACGCACACATACGAAAACAAGGGAGCGGCGTCACCGAGGCCTCGCGTGTGTGTATGTGTTGTGCTGTGCTGTGTTGTGTTTCTCTCCTTGCCACACACACACACACACACGCACGCATACACAAACACAGTCGGAATTTTTTTTTGCTGTTTTCCACCGCTTCCGCGCACCTGCGCGTCCCCCGTTGTGCCTTGCAGACCCTCGCAGACGATGAGGAGACGACTGCTGGGACTTTGTCTCCCAGCCTTCTTCCACTGCAGATATCTCTCCCTCACGGGACACCATATCGCGTGTGCGTGAGTTTCGGTGCATGTGTGTGTGTGTGTGTGCAGAGGCAGGGATGGAGATGGGTGGGTGATGGAGCGAGAATGAAAGCAAGACGGGGTCGAGCGTCATGCCGACTGCGCGCGAAGTTTCTCTGTCTTTCTCTTAGTCCCTTTCCTTGTCATGACGGATGCGGGGACGCTGCAGATGTGTAGGTGCCTGTGCAAGTAAGGGCATGCGGGTGTACGCGCAGCTGTGGACGCTGCTGCGGACTCAGTGGATCCCTTCTCCTTTTTTGTTTGGGTTGGGGTTGAATTGTTAGATGCGTGCATGTGTGTGGACGCAACACCGTCTCCGCCACCCTCTCCGCGCCAGCGCGCCCTGACGTCAAGAAGAAGGGGTGTGGCCGGCGAGAGACGTCCCTTTCCTCCTCCCAGGCACACACACACACACACACACACACACACACACAACCCACGAAACAAACAAATTGCGCGAAACATAAGAGGTGCTGTTAGATGTTTGGCCGGCGCTTGGAGGACAGCATCCCGAACGTGGGCTTCTTCGTCGGAGCCTTGGCCTCCGCACAGACTTTCGTGCTGCTCCCGCTGGCACTGGGCGCTGCCGGCGACGAAGACATCGATGCATGGGATGCTCGGGAGGCGGTGGAGGGAGTCGGAGTCGTTGCCGCCGCCACCGCAAACGACGAGGGCGCCGTCGTTGTCGATGACGACGTCACCCCATGACGCATTTCGTAGATGCCCCGTGAGCTCTCCACCAGCCACTCTGGCTCCACCGCCGTCACCATCACCAAGTACTCCTTATGTGTGAGCAGCAGATCATTGTAGATAATGTAGGGCGGCATCTCGCTCCGCGCGTGAACCGCGGAGGCCGGGTGCACCGCGCACGCCACGCCAGCGTTCAGCAGCGGCCGATATTCCGTCCACCGCCGATCTGATCGTCGCGCTGCCTGCAGGGCAAAGGCTTTGGCGAGGCAGTGGCGCACCTTGTCCGTTTCCGCATGGCCGCAGGATTGGATGGGCAGATGCACCTTGCGCAGCTTCTCAATCAGCTGCGCAAACACGTCGTTGGCCCTGGCGAGAGTGGGGGCGTGCAGGAAGTGGTCCTGCGCCCACTGCCGCGACCGGCCATGGTCCAGGTACTGCGTAAAGACGTGCAGCAGCGTCAGGTGGTCCGAGTCGTTAGCGTAAAAGCGGCTATGGTGCTGCTGCGCCACCTTCTCGCGGCCCTTTGGGAGCTCGAAGAGGTTCTTTGGGTCGGCAGAGATCATGGCGACGATGCGGGCCATCTCGAGCGCGCACCCCATCGTGGCGCTCTCCAAGAGGAGCTTTGCCAGCACAGGCGACATCGGGAACTCCAGCGCCTGCTGCCCCGGCGCCGTGATGGCGCCGGCGTCATCAAGGAAGCCGAGCACCCACAGGTGGAACATGCTGCTCCGCACGTTGGCTGCCGGCGGAGCGTCCATGAAGTCGAAGTCGCGAAGACGGTGAACGCCGATGCTCTTTAGCAGCAGCACAACGCTGTCCACGCTGCTGCGCTGAATCTCTGGCACGCTGTTCGGCAGCATCTCCTCGGCGTACTGCTCCTCTGTGTAGAGGCGGTAGCACGTCCCTTCGGTGGTGCGACCGGCGCGGCCTTTGCGCTGGTTCGCCTGCGCCTGCGAGGTGGGGTACCGCTGCAGCGTGTTCATGCCGATCGACGGCCGATACACGTTCGTCTTCATGAAGCCACAGTCCACGACGTAGCGCACGCCATCGATCGTCAGCGACGTCTCGGCGACGTTGGTGGCGACCACAACCTTGCGCAGGCCCGCTGGCGTGGCGTCAAGCACCCCAATCTCCGTGGACCACGCCGGGGCCGCCTCTGAGAGACACGACATGATGAGGAGTGTGCTGAGATGCTGTGGGCTGAGCTCCGCTAGCCGACGACGGATCAGCTCGCAAGTGCCATAGACGTCCTCCCGCCCTGTCATGAAGACAAGGATGTCGTGCTTAGCCTCCAGCGGCATCTGCAGGTGCAGCTGGCACACACGAAACACGGCCTCGGCGACGTAGTCGGCCACCGGCGTCGGACTGTAGTGGATCGTCACCGGGAAGGTCTGCCCCGGAATCTCGTAGCACGGCGCGTTGCCAAAGAAGGCAGAGAATTTTCGGACGTCCATCGTGGCAGAGGTGACGATAAGCTTCAGGTCGCCACGGCGGCGTAGGGCGAGCTTCAGCACGCCCATCAGCACGTCCGTGTCCACTGACCTCTCATGGGCCTCGTCCAGCATCACGACGCTGTACTTGTCCAGTGACGGGTCGTTGACGGTCTCGCGGAGCAGCACGCCGTCCGTCATAAATTTCACGCGCGTGTCGGCCGTGGTCGTGTCGTCGAGGTGGATCGAATAGCCGACCGTGGTGCCGAGCGCGCAGCCCATCTCGTCGCTGACACGACGAGCCACCCCGATGGCGGCGAGCCGCCGCGGCTGCGTGCACCCGATTATCTTGCCGTGCCGCGCGTAGCCGCGCTGATACAGGTACTGGACGAGCTGGGTCGTTTTGCCGCTGCCGGTCTCGCCCACAACCACGGTGACGGCACTCTCGCCAACGTAGCGTAGGAGCTCATCTTTGCAGTGGTGGATGGGCAGCGACTCGCGCTGGCGGCGCATGGCGCCTCGGCGCTCCACCTCATCCGCGTCATCAGCGAGTGTCTCCATCTGCGCCTTGCGCCCCTCGATGCGGGCGAGCTGCTCATCCTTGCGCTGCCGGCGGCTCTCCTGGTTGCTGCCCCACTGCAAGTTTGCCCCTCCAGCCGCAGGGGGTGGGGCAGTGCTGGAGGCATCCGACGTGCCACGAAGCCGTGTCATCTCAGCGAGCCGCTCCTGCTCCAAGCGCAGCTGACGCTTGAGGTACTTGGCCTCTTCTTCCTCGCCGTCATCGTTGCGGCGGTCGTCGGCGAAGGAGGAGACGCTGCCGCTGTGCGCGTGGCCGGGGGCAGAACCACCCCCCACCCCCTCCGCTCCCTTCTCGTCGCCGTTCACCACACGCCCGCACGTATCTTTTTGCAAGAGCTGTGTCAGACTCGACTTGGACGCGTCCATGACGTCGCGGTTCGTGCGCTCGCGATCCATCAGCCGCTTGAGTTCCGCGAGGGTCTGGCTACCCTTCGAGGCGCTCACGGCGAGGCTGCACGAGTGGCTGACCACCGGTACAATGATGTCGACGTCAGACGTCCGCAAAGCCTCGTGCAGGAAGCGAGAGGTGGCGAATCCGTCGCGGCTGTCGAGGTCTCCGCCGTCGTCATTGTCATCCTTATTTGCAGCTGCTGCCGACCTGCGCGACAGCACGCTCGTTTCGAAATCGTTCCCAGACGTGAAGAAGGACGGAGGCGCCACGGTTAGGCTGACGACGACCTTGCGGGCCTTGTCCGCTTGAGCGTCGCTGGCGCTCTCTTGTGCAGCCGCAGCGGCGGCGGTGCTGCCCACGGTGTGAGAGCGCGATGGGTGCTCCTTGTCATCTTCGCCATCGTGGCGAAGGTAGTACTCACTGCCGTACGCCCACTGCGCGGACTCATCGGTGCCTGTCATGACCGCCTCGGTCGTGTCGCGGTCGTGCTCGAGAACTTCGCCCATTTCGAGCTGCGAGATGAAGCGCTGCGCCTGCTCCTGAAGGGACGCGGTCACGTCGTTCGCGGACACAAAGGGCGACGTGTGGCGCGGTGTATTCGCTTCACGGGGCCGCTTGATGCCATGATCACCTCGCACCGCGTCCATTGCGTGGTGCGTGTGTGCTGGTGCACGTTGTAGCAGTCGAGCTCTGTTTGCGGCTTCGCCGTCTGTGATGCGTCTCTGTGCCTGCCTGCCTGTGCGAGCGACTGCTGATTCTGCGCCTGGCAGGCTGGTGGGCGTCGGCTTTCCGTGCTTTTCCATACCCGCTCAAGACGGCTGCGCGCTTCCGGGGAGGGGGGAGGGAAGGGGGGGGGGACAGAGGTCGGGTAGGGAGGATGGGATGGGATGGGGGGGGGGCGAGAGAAGGTGAAGACAGACGTGTACGGGCCATATCTGTACAACCTCACCAGGCCGTAGCCACTGGTGATGGCGGCGACGAGAGGGAGAAAGCGAGGCGTAGGTGCGCAGGTATGCCTGGTTGGCATACGCGAGCCCTGCCCATGAGTTGTACAAGTCGCCCACCCATGCAGCATCACCACCCGCTACTACGGAGACTTGTGAGCACTGACACAAGCCGCAGTGTGTGTGTGTGTGTTTGGGGAAGGGGGGGGGGGCGGCGGCGAGAACTTTACATTCTTGTGTTCAGGCGCTCATGTCCGTTTGGGGAGAGTCGAACAGGTGTGCACAGGCAAGGGAGAGGGGGGAGGTCGGTAGGGGGCGGACGCGGGGCACAGAGAGACCTGTTTATATATGCGTATACACGCATGTGGACACATATATATATATATATATATATATATACATAGTTCGATATATATATATGTGTGTGTGTGTGTATGTATCTGTACCTATAGAACTACAAAAGAGAGGAGGAGGCGACTACGAGGGGTGGCGGAGGGAGATGATGGACTGCCGGACACGGACCGCAAGGCAACAGAAACGAACTCACAACCGAACGCGGTGGCTTTGCTTTCGCGGCTGCGGATGTCTGCCTCCGCATGCGTCTGTGCACGTCACTCGGCGGCAGCACATATATGTATGTATATTCACGCGTATGCCAGCATTCTCCGCGCGCACCCCCATCACACGACGTCGCGCGAAGGATCATCCGTGTGACACGAAAAGAGAGGCGAGAGCAGCACGCACACATGCGCATGCCAGGCATGCACTGCACCGCCCACCTCGACGCTCACCGACACCACTGGGTGCGGGGTGTTCGTCGGGGTGGCCTTGAGTGGCAGGAAGGGAGGGAGGGGGGCAGTGAAGGAGGGCCACCACCACCGCCCCCAAAAAGCAGCAGCACGTAAGATACAGGAATTTGGCGAAGCCCGACGTGCCGCACGCACACGTCACACGATGAAGAGAAGCCCCAAGCGCTGGTGGGTGGTGGATCCACATCCGCTCCTGCTCCGAGGCTTTTCTCCAGCTTCTCTGTCATCGCTCCCCCCTCCCACCCACTGTGCCTTTCTACCCGATGGTGCAGCGCGCGCACAAAGCCTCCCCAAACGACTCACACACGGTTGTCCGCGACGGGCTCATCCGTGGCGCCGTTATCCGCGTCGATCACGCGCTGCTCCGCGGCCCTGTCACCGCTAGCCGCGGCGCGCTCGTGCCGGCGCTTCGCCTCCTCCGCCTTCGCCAGCAGCACGCGCAGAGACTGCTGCTCCCACAAGTGGTACAGCAGCGCCGCCACAAGGAGAAGAATCACGCCGCCGACCTTGTGGCCCACGCTGCTGCTGTCCTGGTACACGTTCCACTGCGGGATGATGATGATGGTCAGCGACGTGATTGGGCCGGCGAGCTGCAACACCACCGATGCCAGCGTCGGGCTGTGCTCGTTCAGGTACGTGCACCCGATGAAGCTCATCGCGAAGCCGAGGGTGAGAAGGAGTCCATGGCGCACATGAAGCCAAGAGGCGAAGATGAAATCCATGGAGTTGCGGAGGCCCTCCCACGCGTGCTGCACCGAGTCGGAGGTGCCAAACCACGGAATCGCGTCCACCGGGAACACCACGAAGGAGACTAGCAGCTGGAACAGCATGCCCACGACGAGAAGCACTATCTTGGCGGCGTTGTCGTCGACGTTCTGGCTGCCCCACTGCCGCTTCACCAGCAGCTCCGCGGACGGCGACAGCGGCAGCTCGTCGCCGTCGTCCTCCATGTCGAACAAGCGCGGCCCTTCTCGGCGCAGGTGTCACCCGCCTTCTGCGTGCACTCGGGCACCGCGTCCGTGGCCGGTGCCACGCTGGCGCCGAGCTCCTCACGCTGCGGGCTGCGGCTGCTCTGCCTCAACTTCGCGCAACTTGCTGCGCCCGCCGCCTCCAGCGGCACCTTCAGCGCGACGGCATCCAGGTACAGCCGCTGCACCACGCACCACAGCCCAAAGAGGACGGAGCTCGCCAGGTAGAGGAGCGCCCACTCCAACGACGCCTTCTCGCCCTGCTCGTTGGTGTGCAGGAACGCCGACAGACTTGACAGCAGGACGCCCGCCACGAACAGCAGGAAGGACGCGATGAAGAACATGGAGAGGTAGTCGCGCTTGCGCTCAATAGGGATGAAGATCACGGTCCACGCCTGCGCGCTGAACGGGATGCAGCACAGCAGCACTGCCTGGATGAACTCGGGGGTGTGCGTCATGGCGTACACGCCCAGAACGCTGCTGATGCCGTTCGACGCACCAGAGGCGAAGAGCAGGAAGAGGCGGTACCACGGCCCACCGACGCGGTTGCGATCCGCCAGCACGTGCCACAGCGGCAGCGCGCCGTAGACGGCGGTGAAGACGGCACACAGCACAGAGAACAGAAAGGTAAGCAGGAGCATGGTGACCACCTGGATCGCGATCTGGCTGGAGTTGTGCGCCAGGGCATCGGTGGGGAACTGCACGATCCAGAAGTTGATGGCGATCAGCAGAATCACGTTGCCCACGATCACGAGTAAAACGCAGAAGACAGCGAAGAGGAAAGCGATGTTGAGCTGCGTGCTGCGGATGTTGTCGACGGTGTTCTGCAGCTCTTCCTTGGTGGCCTTCCAGCCCCGCTGGAAGAAGGACGCCACGGCGTCGCGCATGGCTCTCTCGCAGATGAAAAGGAGGGAGGGGGAGGGAGAAGAGTTAGGTACCGTTAAGGCGCAGCGTAGTGGGTGAAGCTGGAGCGGGGGAAAGAGGTGCAGGAAAGAGCCGGTTGCCGGGTGGCTGCTGTGGAAGGGGCGGGATGTGAGTGCGGGAACGGCGCAGGCGTGTGGAGGCTGTCGCGGAAACCCGACCAGTGGGCGGAAGAGGCGGAAGAGGGGGGGGGGGAGGGGAAAGGAAGAGCTGCGATAGGATAGCGAGGAAAAGGCAAGAGCGCTTCAGGCGCGCGGGTGTGTGCCTCGCTGAGGTTTGCGGGCATGCCCGTCTCTGTGCGTGTGCGACACAGCGTGGTGTCCGACGGTTGGGGGGGAAGGAAAGACTTTGTATGAAGCTGGAGTGTTGAGCGACGCATGTGCGGATATGTGCATCTAAGATGGATGTGTTTCTGTTGTCCAACCCGAGTCCTTTCCTACGCCCTACAACAGGAGCTCCCTCTCCACTCGACCCACCGGCCCTGCCACTGACCCCATCACGCGTGGCAGCAATGCGCCGACCCGGTCATCTGCGCAGGGCCCTCGCTTCATCATGTACTTGCCCCCGCCCCGCAGGTCACCTCACAGCCGGCCCCTACCACCATGCCGGTCCCCACCTGCTGCATCATATTCGCGGTGGCCCAGGCTCCCCCACCAGCAGGCAGTGTGAGGGCCGGGTGCGGGGTACCTTCGGGTCGCGCAGACGTCCTGCCCATCATGAGATTTGTACGACGGTGTTCGCTGTCGCAGGTCGCTCCAGCGCAGCGCCATCCAGGGCCTCACCGCCGGCATCAGTAAAGATACATCGCTCTGACTTCCCCTACCCCCCTACCCACGCCGTGAGTGCCTGACCCTGTCACCACCAGAGGTGGTCGGACATTGACACGGATAGAAGTGCGGCTGCTTCGCGGCTCCCTCCCTCAGAGTGGTGGTGGTGGTCGACCCTGCGATACCAGGCACTGGGAGGTGTGTGTGTCCTTCCTCGCCATCAGGGGCTTAGGAGGGAGAAGATGAGAGAAGCCACGACCAGCTGATATGGGGGACGCCGGGGAGAGGGACAGCATGGCTAAGGGCGTGACCTCAACAGCAGCGTGACCGTGAGCGAGTGGGGCGAGGAGGGCACCCACTAACGCTGCATGTCTCCTCCTAGCGTGTGCGTTCACTGCTTCCCCAAGCTGAATCTTGTGCGCTGCGACTTCCGCCCCTCCCCGCGTGTGCGTTTCGTGAGGCGTACGGACATACTATAGTTTATCAAACCTGTGCCTCCACGCATCGCTGCCTGTGATGCACTTGATCCTGTGACCGCAACAACGGCTGATGCACAGAGATGCCTTCACACGGATGCGAGTGTACTTGGTCACTGATCAACGCACACGCTCGCCTACGTGAAGAGCAGCGGGCAGCTACAACGACAGCAGGAGAGTGAGAGTAACGGAGCAGTACGCAACGTCCAATGCGCGTGCGGCCGTATGCGCACCCAAAACAACAGCACACGCGCGCAGACGTGTCGAGAGAACGTGAGCGATGCAGACCTTAGCGCTGGTCGTACGCCGCTCGCCGCTTTGGGTCTCGAAGGACGCGATAGGCTTCGTTCGCCTGTACCATTGCCTCACTCGAGCCGCCAACGTCGGGGTGCTGCTTCAGCACGATTCGCCGATACGCGCTGCGGATTTCGTTGACCGACTCGTCACCGTGGAGCCCCAACGCGCGGTAGTACCCGAGCGGGTCTGCCGCTGAATGCGCCGAGAAGCTCGAGGAGGAGGAGGAGGACGACGAGGAGGCAGATCGCGGCCGATGCGAATCGGTGTGGTGTCGCTGCTGATAGGCGTGGGTGTCCCAGTAGGTGGAGGAGCGGTACTCCTGCTGAATGCGTTGGGAGGAGGTGCTGGGACGGTACCCGGCTTGATCGAGCCCAAGGTTCTCACGGCGCAGCCGCTCCCGTTTCTGGCGGTTCCAGTTGCGCCGCATCATCGGGTACCAGCGAGCCGCGAAGAAGGCCGCGTAGTAGGTGGCCACACACGTCACGGAGCCGAAGAAGAAGCCCGCCACCTTGTTCGGCACAAGGAGCAGCGCGGCAGCCAGGGTGGCGAGGGCAGTGGTGCGGGCTATGTACACCGAGTTGAGCAGATACGGACCGCCGACCTGGCCGTTGAGGCCCGACACGTAGAGCGTGTAGCGCTCCGCATCGTATTCCGCCTTGACGACGAAGCATGGCACAAACGTGGGGGTGACATCGTCAAGTTGGAACGTGAACTCCTTAAACTCTACCGTGACGGAGTCGGCGGAGGGGTGGAAGGACCGGACGAGGGAGCGAGCGGTCTTCTCCGCCTGCTGCCGCACCTCCATTTCGACAAACTTCATCATCGTCCCAGTCGACTGCTCGAAGAGGTTGATGATGGCCCCGGTAGTGTCCACCTCGTACATCTTGCGCAGCGAGTAGCTCAGCTGATCGCCGCGCAGCGCGTGATGGACGTGGGCGATGTTGTACTTGTAGCCGGCGTAGATTTGCGTTTTGTTCTCCTCGAAGACGCTGTCGAGGGTCTGCAAGGACGTGCTGACGTAGCGGGTGGAGGAGCGTGTACTCTTGCCATCGCCGGAGGTCGTGTTGACGCTGTAGCTCACATTTCCAACGAAGGAGGCGTGGATGCGGCCGCTGCAGAGGTAAAAAGGCAAGAACTCCTTCGATGGCGTCTCCAGACGGAGGTAGTCGAGCTGCGCGCCGAGCCAACGGCGCCCATACTTGTCCTGGATGCGACGGATCGCATCGTCGGCGGAGAGGTCGAAGTTGATACCGCGTGGGGTGTGCACTGTGTAGCACAAAGTGCGCGTGCGTAGAAACATCGCGCGCTTGGCCGTGCTTCGACGACTGCGCTCTACTTCCGGCGTGATAGCCCCCCTCCCGCCAGCGAGGCTGGTTGGTGTCGATGGCGGTGATTGGTGGCTGGCCCGAATAGGATGCGAGCGAGAAGGTGGGGCAACGAAGAGGAGTGAGGGGGTAAGACGCGCATCTACTTTTCCAGCGGCGCATGCATGCACCAGAGCGGCGACGGCGGCACTTGCCTGGCCTTGGGGCGGAGCTTTCACGATGGCACTTAAAGCAAATCGAGCAGGCGGCCCCCAACCCCCTCCCTCCCTCCCTCCCCTCCCCCCCCCTCCCTCCCTCCCTCCCCCCCTCCCTCCCCCCTTCCCTCCCTCCCTCCCCCCTCCCTCCCTCCACACACACGCACATCACACACACGCACACACACGGAGCGAGGGATAGCGAGACATGGTTAGGCAGATGGTGCAACGCGCGCGCCTGTGGCAGAGCACTGTCAAGACGCCATTAAAGACCCATTCCACCCACCACATATGCGTGCGTGCGTTTGCCTGTGTTGAGGAGAAAGCGCAACCATGGTGGAGGGGGTGGTAGGGAGGCGACGGCGGTCGGAGTACACAGACTCGGGAGCCCACGCTGCACCGCCATGCAGCGCCTCTCGGAGAGGCTGGGGGTGGGTGGGGACACTGAAGAGGTTTCCGCGCCGCGCTGTTCGTCGCCGCTTCGTTTCGCGGTGTGCATTGCACGCGAAGACGCGGGGAGAGAGGGAGGGGCGTGCGTGTGTGTGTGTGTGTGGGGAGGGGTCCGGTGTGGTTTGTAGGCGGGCGGTGGTTCTACATCAGCGGAATCCGCACACAGACGTGCACCCACACGGAGGCTTATTAGTCGCCTGTCACATGCGCCGCGTCAGGTCAGTTCGACCTCCGCAACCACCAACACATCAAAGGGCCGCGTCCGAAATCAGGATGGGGGTGGGGGAAGAGAGAGAATGAGACGGTCAGTGACCGCGCTTGCGCACGCGCACCCACGTACGAAATTGCACCACGTCGACAAGAACGGCCTCGCCCATTACGGCGTCCGCGCACGTCGACTGCCCGTCCACCACACTGGGACCTGACTCCGCTCCAGCTGCCGAGGTGTTGCTCTTCCCTGCACCGAAGCTGTTCATCGACAGGCTTGCTGCACCATCCGTCGCCGTCATTGGCTTCTTTCGTTCCCAGAACAGCTCAACGGTGGGTGTTTGCAGGATGCCCTCGTCCTTCACCGCGTGCCCGGCGAGGGGCCGGGCTGAGCGGCGCTGCCGGCGTCCTGTCCTGTTAGCGGCATCGACGTCCTTGTCCTCGTCCGTGTCCTCGTCGCTTCCGTTTGCGGAGTCATCAGCCCTGCGAGGAGGGCACTTGCCGGGACAGCCGCCCATCGAGGTTGCGGCCCCGGCCGCCGTTGGCGACCCCACCGCACTCCTGTCGCCATCGACGGACGTCAGAGGAAGCAGCGGGACGGCGTTGAAGTACACCGTCACCTCCTCCATCAAGGAGAGGGTGCGGCGGTCGCGCTGCTTGCCGATCACCATCCACTGCTCCGGGTTGTATTTGAGGCGGATAAAGAAGGTCTCGTCCATCTCCGCGTCCTCTGGCCAGTTCTGCGCTTGCGGCTGCAGTCGAACGCAAAACCGTACCGGCTCGCCGGCGACGAACACGACGTCGGACGGCTGGTCCACCATGGCGTTCCCGAAGAAGGACAGGGCGGCGCTAGGCTTGCCGCCGCTCCAGTGGTTCAGCTGCGAGCCATGGCAACTGCTGGAGATGTTCGAGGTGGTTCTCGGGTGAGGCGGCTGGGCCGCATAGTTCGTCGCTGCCCCAAAGCGCATCGTCCACGGCGACTCCGCGTACATGACGATGCTGAAGACACAGAGATGCTTCGAGCGGAAGGCGGCCACGGGGCCCCACATTGTGTTGCACGTCTCCTCCAGGTGACGCAGCGTGACCATGTTGAAGTGAGCAGCGCTGGGCGCCGCTCTCTGGCTCTTGACTCCGCTGCTGCTTCTGCCTCCACTGCCGTTGCACTCGTTGCTCGACTTGTCGCCGGTGACGCTACTGTTGGCACTGCCGTGGGTGTGCGTGGCGTGGACGAAGGAGCGGCTTCCGCTGCTGTCTATGCTGGTGCTGCGCGCAAGAGAGGCACGCTGGACGGCCTGCGCGGCCGCGGCCGGGCCTGCGTCACTGTGGTCACAGGACGTGGTTGCCGTTTCGAGCGTCGAGGTTGTCACCCCTGCGGTTGCCGTCATGTCTACCACTTTGCCTGGCAGCGCTGTGGTTCTTGTGGCCACGGTGCCCTGCGGCGCTCCCGCACCATCGCTCGTTCTCGCTCCGGTGCCGCCCGGCAAGACGTGATTGGGAGCAGCCTCGACGTTCTCTGCCGTCACCTCCGTCACGCGCAGGACAAGCCGGTTCTCTGGCGGTGTCGTCAGGAACGCTTGATGCCAGCTGGAGTAGAAGGCCTCCATCTGCACCTGATGCGTGCACTCCGGCTGCACAGGGTGGAAGGAAGCGATGAGGTCCAGCTCATAGAGGATGCTCAGCTCCTCCTGCGGCTTCCACTCCCTAAGGAGAAGTTTGTTGTACACCTCGCACACTCGCACAATCTCATACGACGGCTCCGCGTCGAGCACGCGCAGCACGGCGCCGCGCAGCCACAGCGAAGTGCTTGTCAGGAGGTTCTTCATTTTTACCAGGCAGTACACACGCCCCTGGAGGTGCTTAAAGGCGTAGTTGAAGCTGATGGCGGCTTGGAAGGGCAGCACCACGTTCAGGGTGGTCATGCACGGCTCACGACCGCGCAGACAGGTAAAGGCGATGCGCGCCTGATTCGCGGCCACCGCGGCGGGCGGTGTGGGGTCCTTGCCCGCCCCTCTACCGGATACCACCGTCTCTGGCCGCTGACTCGCCAACGCCTCGGCGGAGATCGGGGTGGTGAGGAGCGGCAGCAGTGGCAGGCGAAGGCACATGTGCCTGACCGCAACGCCAGCCTTCTCCGACCCGGTGGCGTCGGTTGCGGGTGCGACCGCATGCGAGGTGCCGGGAAGCAGCCGAATCACCGTCTCACGCAGCGGGTCGGCCGCGAGGTAGCACTCCGCCCGCAGCACCGACGTGCCAGGAGCCACGACATCGCTCTTGGTTGGAGTCAAGTGCACCTCCGGTGATGGGAGGTCCTTCAGGAAGCAGCCAAGGTGAATCGGCACTACGGTGCGAGCGGCGGACATTGCTGCCGCCGTCTTCGCGCTGGGCGGCGTCACGGCCGCGCTTCTGTCGTCCCTTACGACCGTATCAGCATGCATCAGAACCAGCTCCAGCGTGTCCTCGGAGACCCGGCGCAGCAGGGACGGCGCGGGTGTCGCGGCGGCTCCGCCGGGGATGCCCGGGAAGCCGAGGCCGGATATAGAAGCAGTTACCCCACGACTCCTCGGCTCGTCACCACTGATCCCGTCGTCGCCCGCCGTGAACGGCCCGTCCTGTGCGCCGCGCTCGGAGGGCGTGTGGAGCTCTTTGGCATAGCGATGAGCGTGAAGCGAAGACTGCTGCCGCTGCTGTTGCTGCGGGTCTTTCCTGTCACTGTGCGTCACGCCTGGATAGATCATGGCTGCCGCCGTTGGGGGCACTACCGCTGCCGCCGCATCGACGTGCGCCGCTGTTGACGCCGCAACGGCTGTCATTCCGAGGAAGCTGCCCATGTGCCGCGACTTGAAGACGGACTTGCTGTTCTGAGTGTGCTCTGCCGCGCCGCAGCACACCGGCTCATGCACGTCCGCAGGCGAGGTGGAGAGCGTATGAGCCGCTGCGGCCGGCCTCGGCAACACACGTCGTCGAGACAGCGACAGCGCATCGACCGGGTGTGAGGTCCGCACGGCGAAGGAGCCGCTCAAGCCCAAAACCCCACTGCCGCCGCTAGGTGCGGTAACTCGAGAAGGGCCAGCGCCGGACACGGCCATGCTGAGACTCGGAATGGAGGTGCCAAGGCTGGAGCGCGCCACTCCCGACCCCACCGCGCCGCTTTTCTGGCGATAAGCGTGGGGGGTGCCAAGCACCACCGCAGCAACGAGGCGCGGCGTGCCTGACGGCGTGTGCGCCTCGCTGCAGTCGCTGTTGGCCTCGTCGTCCTCGGGCGGGGGCAGCAACAAGTGCTGCGTGAGGGACGAGGTCGACGCCCGTCGCAGCGACGCGTCATCATGGTGAGCTTCGGCCCCGTCGACGACAAGCGGCACGTACGGTTCGGCGCGTTGGGGGTGGGCGAGCTGGTCGCCACCGAGGCCGCTTCTGCCGGCTGACAGCGGCAAGAGAAGGTTACCTGGACTGACCTTGAAGGAGCATGTACAGTCCGCGATTGGACAACGACCGTCTTCGCCGGCTACCCGGCCATGCTTCCCTGGTCCCGCAGCAAGTCCTCTCACCAACTGAGGGTCCGTAAAAGCCGCCGACATGACACCGCCCGAGCCTTCGGCAGACGGCGCGCTGATAGACAGAGGGTCCTCCAGCTCCACGTCCAACGTCACGTAGTCGACGCTATCGGCAAAGCAGTGGGCCTCGCGTGGGAGCGTGAGTCGGAGATGCACGCTGCTGCGCTGCTCCGGCACCTGCAGCAGCGCGGAGCGGCCGACTAGCTGGTACAGCGGTTCCACCATGACGTGCGTCGGACGTGGTGTGGAGAAGGCGTGCGACCCTGCAGTCCTCAGAGACGGCGCCCACCCACTTGCGCCGCAGCTGCCGCTGACGTTGCGCTGAGGATAGTAGGCTAGCCACATGCCGCCGTTGCACAGGCGCAGGCGGTGCACGCGATAGAGGCCAGCGTGGCATACCGGGAAGGTGAAAGTCACGCGCAGCCGATGCGTCTGCTCATCATAGTGGACTGCGTCGGCGTCGCGAATGCTCACCTCGTGGGTCGCCTCCTCGTCGCTGTTCCAGTCCTTGCGCGACTCCAGCGTCAGCTGGAACCACACCGCATGCTCGGTCTCGCGTGTCATCGCCTTCGGCCCTGCTGCGGCGGCAGGAAAGACTGGGCGTTCCAGCGGGTTGATTGTGTACACGGACGAGAAGGTGATCTGCACGACATCGCCGACGACCGCCTTCAGCACGCCAGGCGCTACCAAAATGGAGGATTCGCTCTTGACAAGGGCGCTGTCGCCGTTCGAGACCGCGGCGGCTGCCCTCTGCTCCACCTTCACCGTGAGCGGAGACGTAAAGTGCACCAGCGGGTACTCAGACGGCTCCCCGTGGAGGACGGTGCTCATCAGCAACGCGTCTACCCGAACTAGCTCGCGCCACTGCTCCGTCCTGGTGCGTATGGGGAAGAAGCGGCTGTCAAGCGACCCGACGATGCACTCAGCAGCCACGCCGCAGTCCGCCGCTCCGCCAACGCTGTCGGCGGAGTCACCAGCACTGGAGCGCTCGTCGGCCTCGCCGCAGCCGCCGCTGTTGCTCAGTAGCACCAGCACGCACTCGCGGTAAAGGGCGTAGTCACCGCTCGTGTGAAAGACGCGAAGCCAAAGCTGCGCATCTGACCCGCTCATTGCGGTGCCCTGCGCCACGTCGCCTGAGCGCGCGGTCGCCGCAGTGCTGCAGGAGTCCAACAGCCCGGCATGGCGCATGAGCCGCTCTCGTGCCTCCACGTAGAGCCGGCGCACAAACAGCTCGATCCGTCGCCAGCCTTGGAGCTTGATGTACGGCAGCAGGCGCTCCGCCACGATGTTCGCCGTCACGCTGGGGTGGTCCATCAGGAAGGTCACAGCGAGTTGGACGTAGAGGTGGAATTCGCGGCGCCGCTGCTCCCCGATGCGCACGGCGAGAGCCGCCATCGCCATCAGCAAGCGCCACAGCCGCAAAGCCTGCTCCGGCGACGATAGTTCCGCGATGTTGGCTAACGCGGAAGACGCCGCGGCAGTCGTGGCGGTGGCATCGGCACCAGAAGGGCCTTGCGCAGCTTGCGTGCCCAACGGCACGGTGGCGGGGTGCATGGCTGGGTAGCTGAAGTTGCCGTAGCCGAGATCGTGCGCTACGGCCGCCAGTGCGTCTCTGGCGTGCTCTAGCAGAGTCGCCGCCTCTGTGCAGCTGCGGCGCAGGTGCTCTTGATGGTGCTTCAGGGCCCGCACTGCCTGCGCGTCGCCAGCGTCGACTGCGTCACGGATGGCTTGTACACTATCCTGCAGCTCCACCACCTCCATGTGCTCGGGGAGCAAGCCTGTCGAGGTGGCGAGGTCGATAAGATAGGTGGCCGCCACCTGCACTGTGTCCTCGCACCTCGTCAAGAGATAGGTAAGTTCTCGGTCGCACATAGTGGCCTCCGCGCCCTCGCTCGCACTCCCCTCCACCGACCCTCGTTGCATCGCGCTGTGCTCGCCGCCGGACCGTCCAGAGAGGGGCCCAGCGCTGCCCATGCGGAAGGAGTGACCAGGGACGCTGGCGGGGGCCGCGGCAAAAGACGGGTTCGTGATGGAGTAGCGGCCTTCCCTGCCGCTGCTATCGAGACGCGCGAGCGAGTCGAGCCGGTCGGTGTCGGTTCTCAGCTCAGGCGCTGCGTCGTGCACGTTTGCGGTGTCCGCTGTGGTGGGGGCGGTGGATGAGGAGGGCCGCGGTGGCTCTGTTGATGCGCGTTCTCCGCCGTCGTCGTTGTCCACGTCCGCAGCCACGGCAACCATGCCGCCCTCGTTCGCGCTGGTCGACTCCTCCGCGGCGCTTCCGCTGAGAGTCTCCAGCTGCGGTGGTGGTGATGTGGCAGCACCGGGAGAGGCGGCGACCTCGCGGCGTGGACGGCAGAGCCCGCTCATCGGCCACCACATGCGCAGCCCAGACAAGTAACACTGCAGCAGGAAGAATTGCTGATACGTTGCGGAGTGCAGGGGGGCCTCGCCATGCGTGCTGTCCTCCGCCGGCATCGGTGGCGGTGGCACCGAGGGCTTTTCCTTGCTATCCGCAGCGGAAAGCTCGTCGAATTTCTCGCGCGTGACCTGCATGAACGTGTGATAGCGCGCCATCACAGCTGCAGTGTCGCCGAGCAGCAACGAGCACGCCATCTCTGACGACGCGACGAGCAGCAGACCTTCGAGCAGCTCCGCTTCAGTGCTCAGCCCTCGCGGATAGCCAGACTTGCTCTGCGCCCAACCAGTGTGCCTGTGCGCCTCGAACAGGTTGGAAACCCGCCCCAAGCGCTGCAGCGTCACCACCGGGGTGCGCAGAAAGCCGTAGTCGTCGGAGCTGTTGTAGTACTCGAGAAAAAGGCGCTCCAGCACCGCACGAGCGTCGAACACGAGACCGTACTGAAGATAGTGCACGGCGAGGTCGTAGCCGCACCGCCAGAAGTCCCGCACGCTCCAGTACTTGTGCACCGCCAGCAGCGGCGGGGAGGCAGCACCGACTGGCGGTTTCAGCGGCGACATCTGCAGCGATGCGCTGCTATCCGTGTGCAGCACCTTTCCGGCCGCGCTGGTCGGTGACGCCGCGATGTTGGGAGAAGATACTGGGGCAGACGGCTGGACCTCTGCGGTTGTGCTTGCGCTTGCAGCTACCGACACCCTCGGCTTCGTGAAAGGGTCCTGCGGGGACAGCCGCTTCTGCGCCGCGCATGCCTCAAGCGCCTGACGTAGGCGCGCGCCGTGCTTGATGACGGCGGAGCGCAGTCGCTCGAGGATGCGCATTGGCGTCTCGTTCGGCATGTAGGCGCACATCTGCTGTGGCAGGAACTTTGCGTCAGAGAGTTCCTTGTAGTACTTGCGCAGCTGCCCAGCAGCAGCGTCGACCCGGGCCTGACTGAGCGCCGGTGCAGGTGCGCTTCCAGTGGGTGGTGGCGACCCCGACTGGGCAGATGGTATCTGGTCACTGCTCTGCTGTGCCTCCTCTGCAAGCCGGGAGGCGACTTCGGCAGCGGCGATGAGGTCGCTGTGCACGAGCAGCACCAGGCAGTCGTCGCCTTCGCCCTTGCGCGTCAGGGCGGCGCGCCAATCCTGCGCGATGTGCGACAGCACTGCCGGTCTCGAATCCGACTCATCAACTGCGTAGAAGAGAAGATGCAGTACCGAGGTGCTACTCACCACGGCGGCGATGTCGGTTGTCTTGGCAAGCTGAAGACGCACGCGGCTTCCCGCCAGGTACGAGCCGGTGTACAGCGTGGTGGTTGGCGGCGGCGCGGCGCTGCTCACCGGAGAGGAGACGATGCTGTCCCTCCGATGAGCAGCGCTGGACGTTCTCGCGTCCATCGGCACTGTCGCCTGCATTGTGGACCCGAAAACGCGTTCCACGGGCACCCACGGCATGAGTCGACGCTGCAAGTCGCGCAGACACCGCTCCACGATCGCCGGCGTGGCGAGGGGCTGGTGCTGGCCATCTATGTGCCGCACAAGACACGTGATGAGAGCTGGTGGAAGGTCGAAGTGGGTGTCGACTCGACTGTCGGGGCAGATGAACGTGGAGGGCGAGGCGGTGGGCGGCGAGTCGGCCTCAAGGAGGTTCGCGGCTGCTGCTGCAGGTGCCGTCGACGCCGTGTCGTGTGCAACCGGATATGAACCGCTGCGAGAGCCGTCATCTCTACTCGGCGTCGGCACACCGGCGTTGCTCGGGCTAAGAGTTGACGCCGCTACGCTGCGCGGGCGTGGGCTGCTGTACGCCCCCGGTACGTAGCCGGGGAACATTCGGCACCCGCGCTGGAAGCTGCGCCGACCACAACCTCTGCCTGTCGGTGGCTGTGAGTTTGCTCCGGTGTCTGCGTTGGGCGAAGCGGTGGCGCGTCCACCATTGCATGCGCGCAGCAGGGGGCGCGCGAGCGTGGGCGCTACTGCCAGAGAAGATACAGGCGGTGGTAGCGGATGGGCAGGTGGGCGTCACACTCACAGACAGAGAGGGAGTAGGGAAGGACAAGTATGTGCGGGGAAGGAAGAGGGCAGGCCGTCTCCGTGCACGCGTAGGCTGGCGGGGCGGAGGACTGCGTGTTTCCTTGGGTGCGACGGTGCGCCCACGCCACTCCCCGTCCACGTACGAAAGAAAAGAGGGTTGGGTGGTGGTGGTGGGGGGGGAGATGTGTACGATAGGTGCAGACTTCGAGTGGTTCGCAGCGGTGTGCGTGGCCGAGGAGAGGGTGAAGAGGCAGTCGAGTGGTCATCGGGGCAGAGGCAGACGAACGGTGCGCCATCGAGAGAGAGAGACGTCATAACCCACAAGCGGGTCCCCGCGGTCGCATACTTGCCGCGCATTGTTAGACCTCCGAAAAGGCTAAATGAGGGGTGGGGGTAGGCGGGTGTGGAAGGAAGCACGTGGCAGAGGCCTCTTCCCTTCAGGAAAGAGAAGAGGCGCTTGCGCACAAGATGGCCACTGGTTGTTGTTGTCGTGCTGAACGAGAAAGGACGGGCAGGCAGGGGGCAGGGAGGGAGTGGCGGGGAGAAGAAAGGAAACACATGAGCCGATTCTGCGCGTGCGTCTTGCGCCTACGCGCATGTACAGACGCCTCTTGCCGTCTGCGTGCACGTCTTCCCCTTCACAGGAGGAGGATGCTGGGCGAGAGAGAGGAAGGTGCAGCCCACTGTGTGCACGTGTGCTCAACATCCATAGAGAGCACCCCTCACTGACGATAAGCCGCCTTCAACCTCCACCTCCGGCCCCCCCCCCTCATGGTGTTCCACAGAGGGTGCGGGCATCGACTTTTACAGGACGTGTGTTGCACCACCCCCGCGTCTTCTTACAGGGCTCTAGATCTTCACGGTAGTCTCGGCGAGGTAGGTGCTGCTTTCCGGGTCCTGCCGGCGCAATGAACACAGCTCCAGTTCCGGGATCTCGAACAACTGCCTGCCGTCCTCACCCGCGCCGATGGCTGCCTCCTGAAAGGCCTCCATGATGGGCCGCGCATCGAATGGCCGACTTGCCGCACGCCCTTTGCGCCACTTCTTGTCCATGATTGTCACGTGCAACACCCGGCGCGACTTCTCCGCCTCTTCGGGATCGTGGATGAGCTCAGCCAAGCTCTCGTGCAGGACGCGCTGCAGCTGCTGCACCGTGGCGAGCCCGGCCGCGTTATCGATGCCCATGTACACGACGCTCGCCTTTTCTGGGTGGTAAAACTCATTCTGCCGACCTGTTCTCATCACCTGCAGCCCGCCGCCGAGCCGCACGAGCGGGTGACGGTGCACCGGGGCGAGGGACGCGTCTCCGCTCAGCGCGTACGTTGTGTCCTTGGACGCTGCCCACTTTTCTTTCGTCGCTGCCCAGGCAGAGGCGAAGGGGCCATGCAGAAGCTCCTTGGCGAACTCGACATCCTCACGGCGTGGAAGCGTGAGCAGGAGCAGCGTCATGTGCAGCTTGACAGTGCCGGTCACAAGCTCCGAGGCGGCCGCAGACTTCGAAAAGGACGAAGCCGCCGTCCCGCCAGGCCCGGCTGCCTCACCCGCCGCAGCGGCGTTCCCCTGCTGGGCCAACTCGTCGTACTTGGCAGCGACAAAGCTGCGCAAGTCCGCCAAGATGCTCGTCGCGTTCGCCGCCACGGCGGGCAGCTTCCCGAAGGGGATGGACACAAAGTGCGTGAAGCCTCCATTGACCTTCTCCGCACGCGGTGGGCGGCGCTGCGTATGGGGCGCCGGGCTCGGCACACCCTCCTCGTCGCACTCACTGCCACCATCATCATCGTCATCACCTGGACTGCAGGATTCGCCAGTTGCGCGATCACCGCCGTTGGGCTCGTCGTTCCAGACCATGACCTCGTCGACCTCCTCCACGGCCGGCCTCGCCGCCGCCGAGTCCGCACCTGCTGCGCTACGATGCGACGCCGCCGCACGGGGCTTCGCGGCGGGTGTGTGCGGCTCCGTGAAGACACGGTAGGTGCGATCTGTGAGGGAGACCTGCAGCAGGCGAACACCAGCATCCTCGCAGGTGCCAGGACGCTGCACGCGCGTGAGTGGTCCTACCACCTTGTCGACGACCGCGGGACCGCCGGCATTACGAGGACGGGAGGCGGCGATGCTACTGCTGTACCCCGGCTCTGGGGAGAGGCAGAACGCGCACACGTGGCGTATGTCGGCGCTTTGCTTGCCACACGCAGCGCACCGCCACGCGCGCTCCGGCGGCCTCGTGAGGGCGACGCGGCGACCGTGCGGAGCGCGGGAGTCGCCGTACACGTTGACGAGCTGCTCGCGCGTGGCGGCGTCGACCCTCTTCTCTGCCTGTACCACCGCAAAGTCTTCCTCCGTCATTGGTTGGACGGAGGAGGCTGGTGCGATCAAGTGCGCCATGAAGCCCCCACACCCCACAGCGAAGGCGCACACGCGTGTGAGTGTCTCTCCCGCTGTATCTGCGGACGTCTGTGGGCTGCGAGTGAAGAGGTGTGGGCGGCGTGTGAGGCTGGAGCGGCGGAGAGCAGTACAAGGATGAGCGGCGCTCACGGTGCGGACACACCCGCACATACAACGCGATGGGCGAGAGCGAGAGAAGTGGAGATGCAGCGAGGGGGGAGGAGAAGAAGCGGGGAGAACATACTGGCCGATGCCGAGCACGGCGTGCTGGCAGCAAACGATGGTGCCTTTCTCTGTCTGTAGTGGTGCGGGAGGCGCCAGCGTCGCGTTCTTATCGGTGGAGAGGGCGAAAGGGGTGGCGGCGGTGGTGGCGGTGGTGGTGGCGGCGGTGGAAGGCAACGCGTACACCCTTCGCACAGATCGTCTCGCATGGCCGTTGGCGAGTTTTGCTTTTGTGGGCGCTATCATGGTTGCAGGGGCCACCGCAGACGAGATCGAAAACAGAGGGGGGGGGGTGAGGCGAGGCACGGTCGCCCAGAGCACACGTCGACGGACACGCAAACGCATGGGGAGGGGGGCCGTCACCCCTCCCTCCATCCAAGTACAGATCCCCAACCCCTCCACGATCAATCTTCCGTTTCATAACGCGTGCAGAGCTGCCACACGAGAGTGCGACGTAAGAAACAAAAAATGCAGCGCTTCCTGCGGTGTGTGCCCACCGTCGTCTTCCACCCCTTCCCCTCGCCTTCCCACCCCGTTGCTACAGCGATCCGTCGTTGTCGATGTCGACAGCGTACGCAGGGGAGCTACCCGGGCGGTAGGGCGCGTATGGTCGGCGCGCCAGAGTGGCGGATATACGCTCGGCGCTCGTTGCCGCGGAGAGGGCGGCGCCAGAGCGCTCTTCGTGTGCGTGCGGCTGGGCGAGGACGCCGTGTGAGTCCTCATCGGAATCCAGTAGCAGCACTGCCGTCTGCGGGGTACTGTGTGCGGCGTAGGTGCCTGTGCCGCGATTCAGCGGCTCGTTCACCTGGTAGGCATCCGCGCCGCCGATGAGTTGCACCGGCGACGGCGCAAAGCGCTCCGCGCTGTTCTCAAGCAGCAAAGGAGCCGCCGCGTGGCGCTGGTCATCACCGTTGCCGCTGGGGTCCATCGTATCCGCGCCGCCCCTCCTCATCTGTACGCGGCCGGTGACGGGGTGCACGTGTAGACCCATCGCGGTGAGAAGGCGCGCCAGCTGCGAGTCTGCCCCGGCCCTTGACCGGATGAGGTTGTCCACCATAGCCGTGAGCGTCTTGGACTGCACCTGCAGCTGGGCCGCCTCGTCGATCCGCCGCTGCCGCCGCTTCTGCAGCTCCGCCGCACGCCGCTTCTCGGCGTCCTCGTTGTCGGCCGTGTCAAACAACCGGTTGCGGCAGTAGTCGTGGTAGAAGGCCTCCTCAGCAGCGCCGTACCGGTCGTCTATGTCGTGCTCAAGAAACATCTCGTACCGCTGCGCGTAAAGCAGCTCCGCCTGCGCGACACCGAGCATTGGGTCCTCGCTCAACACCTCCTGTGTCGACAGCGTCTGCGCGCGCGTCGCGGACAGCGGCTTCTCCAGCGCCTTCGCAGCCTTCGTGAGGAGGGAGAAGAGCTCGCGGAGGTGCATGCCGGACAGCCCATCGCGCTTGACCGAAGACTCCTCGATCACGGTCTTGAACAGCCACTCCTTCGCCAGCTTCTGCACAAAGATGCTGTACTCCAGCGTCGGGTAGCACATGAGCCGGTACACATATACGGGACGGGTCTGCCCGTATCGGTACGCGCGGCCAATCGCCTGCTGGTCGTCAGCTGGGTTGAAGCTCGTGTCAGCGAGGATGACGCGCGTGGCGGCCGTGACGGTGATGCCGACGCCGCCAGCCTTAGTGCTCAGCAGGAAGAGGTCCGGGCCGTCAGGCCGGTCAAAGTCCTCGAGCATCGCCGCCCGCTGCGCCGCGCTGTGGCTACCGTCCAGGCGGCAATAGCGGATCGGCCGTGGCAGCTGCGGGTGCCGCTGCCGCTGCAACGCCGCAACCGGCCTGCGCCACTCGATGTTCACCTTCGCGATCATGTGCTCTAGAAACGTGAGAAGCTGCGTGGAAAGACTGAACAGGAGAACCTTCTCATCCCGCGCCATGGCGGCCGCGACCAGCTTAATGGCGACCAGCAGCTTCACGCCGTCCTCCAGGAGCGGGGTGTAGTTCAGCGAGGGCGGCACGCACAGCTCCTCGTAGGTGAGCGAGGCAACAGGGTAGACGCTGGAGAACGACTGCTGCGTTGCACGGGCAAACGCGTGCTCCTCGTCATCGCCGTCGTCGCTGCTGGTGCTGGAGGTCGAGTCTGCATCGGAGTCGATGATCACGACTGCCTCTTGCTCTTCCCCAACGCGCGTGTCGCCCTCGTCATCACCGACAGTACTGTCGGCCGTGGCCGCCATCAGTTGCTTCTCCGCCTCCTGACGTTGACGTCGCTGCTGCGGGCGACGCAAGCCGCCGGCCGTCGTAGAGGCATCCCAATAGCTGCTACCGCCGTTGCTTCTGCGCTTGGCGCCTGCTAAGTGGCGGCTGCGTGCAGAGCGCTGAGCACCAGGCCCACCTGCTCCCACACCCTGCGTCGATGATGCTGTCGCCTTGTCCTTTGCCTCCCGCAGCTGTTCGCGCATCTGGAACAGCAGCTGTGGGTGCGCCGCGATCTTGCCCGAGTAGGACACGGCTGGCAAGAACTGCAGCTTTTGGCTGCTGTCGCGCTGCACCATCTGGATGAAGCGCAGATACAGCTCCTTCTGCAGAGGCGACAGGGGCACGACGACAATGTATTCGTGCAGCGGTGGCAGCTCCGTGCGTAAAGGGGTGCTGTCGACGCGCTGCACAAAGTGGCGCACCTCGTTGATCAGTGTGAAGGTCTTCTTGCGCGCCAAGTCCACCTCCTTCCCCGAGGCGCGCGTGTTCGCCGAGGCCTCGATGGGCTGTATAAAGTACTCCTGGAAGCGCTTGCGGCTGAAGTACTTGTGGACGCAGAAGTCCATCATGGCCCAGTACTCCTGCAGGTGGTTCTGAAGCGGCGTGCCGGTGAGGAGGAGGCGGCGCAGCGGGTGGAGGCCGCGGAGGGCCGTGACGACGTGCAGGTTTACGGACTTGAGCCGGTGGGCCTCATCGCACACGACGAGCTCGGTGAAGGGGTCCGCGTCGCCGCCGAAGGTCATGCCGCCTTCGTCGTTGCGGCGTGCTTGCAGCTCGTTGCGGCGCTGCTGCGGCGACGCCGCCGTTGCGTGGTTCGCCAAGTGGAAAGCGTGCACTGCTGGCTGAGCGGCACCGTTTCCGCCGGCATCTACCTCGACACCTGCGGCGCTGTTGTCCACACCCGAGTGAGGCCGCAGCATACTGTCCTCCTCCACAAGCCGCAGAAGACGCACGAGGGCTTCGTAGCCGATCAGCAGCACGCCACCGTCGCGGCGCCACGCGTGAAACATGTCGACTCGCTGGCGCGCGGGCAGCCCTTCGTCGAGGGAGATGGGGCGCAAGCGGTGCTCCTCCGGAAAGCAGGCGGACCACGTTCGAAACTCACGCTTCCAACCTGACTGGGTCGACTTGGGGATCGCGATAAGCGCGCGTGCTCGGCGCAGCAACGACGACGATGCGGCCTTTTCTTGCCGCCGCGGGAAGGCGGCCATAAAGAGATGCAGGAACACGATCACTTGTGCTGTCTTTCCGAGGCCCATTGTGTGTGCGAGAATGCACCCCACGGCGGGCACCTGTCCCACCGGCCCCTCCGCCAGCACACTCCACAGGAATCGAATGCCTTCAACTTGATGTGGGCGCAGCGTGCGACGAGCACGCGAGGGTGCGACGGTGCAGGACGCGCTTCGCCGTTCCGAAGACGCCGCCGCCGCAGGTGCAGCCTGTCCTGCTGTGGCGTCGGTAGGGGCCACGACGCAGTCGTGCAGCAGCGCCGAGGGTAGCAGCACATCCCACTGGCTGTAGCCGCCGACTGCAGCGTCCCAGTTGCTCACATTAACGAGTCGCCGGCACCGGTCACGCGCTAGCAGCTCCTCTCTCGTTGGCCGTGAAGTGGAGGAGGTGCATCCTTCCTCAGGAGTCGCGCCTGCCACTGCCGCGGATGACGCCTTTGCTGCACCGGCCTTGTGTACGGCGGCGGCCCCGCCAAGCAGCACGGCGGCGACGGACTTGAAGTGCTTCGCATGAGCGTCTTTGCGCACAAAGAAGCGCTCCAGCTCCTCCCGCACGTCCGAGGAGGTCATACTGCGCAGCTCAGCCAGTGTGCGCGGCGGCGGCGTTGACTGCACCGCTGGCAATGCACACGGGGAGCCACCGGCGTAAAGGACCGCCTCCTCGTCCTTATCTGCACCAGGCTTCCCCCCAGGCACGCTGCGCTGCGCAGCGACGGATTCCTTCATCCCTGACTCGGCCTCATCCTCTGTCTTCACGAAGGTTCCGTCACTGACGCCATTGGTGAGCGGGGATGGCGGGAAGTGCTGCTGCTGCCGCGTCTGTGACTGCGGTGTCGAGCGCAGCTCTGGTGGCGCAAGCCCGAAAAGGACGTCCTCCATCGTTGGCGAGACAGGGGTTGTGCCGTATGAGCATCCCCGGCAGTCATCCTCCTCGTCACTGGAGGACGAGGAGGCGATGAAGAACACGCCCTCACCACCATGCGCCATGCGCCTCTGCGCGTGTGCACGTCCGTTTCCGATGCTTCTGAGTTGTGTGTGTGAGCACTTCCGCTCCTTCGCGAGCGCGCGTGCGAGGGTGGCATAGATGGAGGAGGGGGAGGGGCAAGAGAGCGTTGCACCGAAGGGCCATCGCGGCCAGGCACAGAGTGCGTCTTTTCATAGAAGCGCATCCATACATGTAGGCCTGTGTCTTGGGTGCACGGATGGGGGTGCGGGGCCACGCATCCTTCCAGCTTCCTGTCTCAACGGGTGAAGACTTGAAGAGGGTCATCTGGGGAGGTGAGACTCGCTCTGAAAACAAGGACAGTAGAAACAACAAGAGAGTGAGGAGGGGCAGTAGGGTTACCGGGGGCGCCCTTCTCACAGAAAACGATAGCAAGAGGTAGAGCTGAAAGGTCGACCGAAAATATCGCTTGCAGTAGAGAATGGTCAAGGAGACAACACTTGACTGTCTCCAGAACGTCGTCGCACCGCTGTGTGTCGAGAAGGGAGAATGCACCAATATAAATAGAGCGAGCCTACAAGGAAAGGAGGGGTAAAAAAAAATAATAAACGAAAATTTCCCGCTGGGGCGGGGACGAGGGGTGGGGCGCTCGCGCGCGGGCCCTCGGAAGGGGAGCGAGCGAAAAGGGGCAAGAGAGAGAGCGAGCGAGCGTGGGACGTCCCTATGGACTGCTCCAGGCACGCCTTCGCCATAATAAACGAGGTGCGCCCGTCGTTGAGTGCTCGCGGCACCGCGCGTGTCGGCAGAGGAACGGCCGGCCACGCATGGCGAAGAGGCACGCGCTCGCGCACCGGATACGCACACATGCACAACAAAATACGCAGGCGAACACGCCTTCTGCAGCGCTGCACCGGCGCAGTCGCCAGGGCAGCCATAAAGCACATACACATATACACACACGCACACATACACATCCACATACATATACATATACATACATGCATATAAATATACACATATACATATACATACATACATACATACATACATATACATACATACATACATGTATATACATATACATACATATATACATACATACATATATACATACATACATATATACATATACATACATATCTACATACATACATACATATATACATACATACATATATACATACATACATACATATACATACATATATACATACATACATATATACATACATACATATATACATACATACATGTATATACATATACATATATACATATACATATACATACATACATATACATATATATACATACATATACATACATACATATACATATATATATATACATACATATACATATATACATATACATATACATACACATATACATATACATACATATACATCCATATATATACACGCACACACATGCAGAGACCTTCAGCACGAGTCGAGTGTCACGACGAGCCCATAGCGCACCGCGTGGTACTGAGGATGCGCGTGCTCGACATCCGTAAGTGCCGTCAGCACCTCCAACAGCAGTTCCACGCAACGGAGAGGAGTCCGCATGGGCGATGAAGGCTCACCAGCCTGCGTCGCGGATGTGTCGCGCAGAGTGATGTGCAGCTCTGGCAGGCGGGTCGGTGGAGTGGTGATGCCCATGGTGAGGATCGAGGGGATGCTAAGCGGTGGCGAGGGGCCCGCATCTCCAACACGGGAGCCATCGCGACCCTGCAGGACTGCCGCAAGGGCTGCAGCACGTTCCTCCGGGGAGCACCGAGGAGCCAGCGCCACTGGAAGCTCCACAGCAGGCACCGACGACGAGGAAAGCTGCACCGTCACACAGGCGGCACTAGCAGATGAAAGGAAGGGCGAAGGGCGTCCATGTGGAGCGTCAACGGCGCACGACGGCGCTATCACAGTCTGCACCACCTCAAGCCTTGTCAGGTACACGTCATGCATCATGTGCAAGCTCATCAAGCGGAACTGCCACTCGCACAGGTGTGCGTTGCCGCCGTCGGCGCCGCTACCGCGACCACTTCGCACGTACTCGAGGAAGGGCAGGCACGACAGCGCGGAAAAGTCGGTGCCGTCCAGAAACAACGGCAGCGGCAGTTTCGACGACACACTTTTCTGGATCCTCTGCTGCGGTGGTGGGTGCTGGGCTGTTGCCGGGTGCATCGAGTCTTGCGAGGCGCCGCCTTTGGGGCGTTCGATGCCCTCTTCATCATTGTCATCCTCCTCGTCTCCTCCGTCCGAGTCGAAGCCGCCGTCGCCGTTATTGCGCTGCTTCCCGGCAGCGGTGGTGGTGGTGCTACATGCGCCGTTCTGCTGCTCCAGCTCGCTGCGGCGCTTCCGCTCGTGCCGCTCTACCTGCGCCGTGCGCTCGTCGACCCAGTGCTGGCACACCTGTCGCACTTCCTCGTCTGACAACGCATGCCGGTCGAGGAGAACAAGACGTGTGCACGGAAGCGACTGCTCTGCTGCCGGTGGTTTCCCGGCAGCGAATGCCGGCGGCAGCCGCCACACAAGCGCAGTGAGGAGTTCCTTGCGGACCCTGGGGATGTAGTATGCCGGGAGGCCAAGCGGTCGGTCTTGCTCGCGAAGCAGTACAGAGTGCAGATAGGCGGACGTTGGCGTGTGCATGAGGGCGGAGGTGCTGGTCGTGGCTGCTGCTGCTGCTGCTGCCGCTGTTTTGCGTTCTTGCGCCACGACCGCCGCTGGCTGATAGCGTTGCATCCACGTCTGTATGCTTTGCCGCCGAGTGTCGACGGTTTCCAGCGGCAGTCCGAGGAACCACTGCTGAGTACGCGCGATCAAGTTGACTTCGACATCGTTTTTGGCGCTGCCGGCGGTTACCGAGGCAGGTGGGGTCGAGTGATGTGCGGGTGGCCATTCCCTGAGTGGTGTCCTGTCTTTTGCCTCTCCCTCCTGCGCTCCCTGCAGCTTAGCTGCGGCTTCGCGAGCCAAGTCCACGACCCGCATCGCCTGCGGTGCAGCTTGGCTCACACCTTGGAGGAGCGATGCTGCGCGTGCAGCCTCCTGGCGCTGCTGCTCTTGGTGTCGTAGCTGCTCCAGAGCGAGGGCAGGGTGGAGGTGCATAATGGCATCTTGCATCATCTTGCCGTTGATTTGCTGCTGCTGCGATGACAAGTGCGATGGAAGGCCGGCGCTGCGGTCGTAGATGTGCGCGCTGCGCAGGTGGCGAAATTTGTCCCACGCGGCCTGCGAGACGGTTGCCTGCTGCTGCTGGTGTTGCGAATGCACGTGATTCTCCAGGTCGGAATAGACGCCCAGGAGCCCCGTGAGGCCGGCGCGAAGAGCGGTATTGAGGCTTCGCTGCGCCGCCCGACGCTCTCGCAGCGTCTCCGCCTTCTCGTCCCCCATTACCGCATCCAAATACCCGAGGAGCTGCTCCATCGTGGGGAAGGCTCGGTAGCTGTGCCACTGACAGCACATACACACGGCGTAGTACTGAACGTCGGAGGTGAGCCGTATGTCGAGCGAGCTCACAGACTGCGTGCTACTGAGCACGTTAGCGGCGGTGGGAAACAGCGACGACGATGCCGCTGTGGACTTGGTCGTGCTCGTATCAACGACTTGCGCTGCTTCGGAGAATGGCAAGCTACCATGGCCGCCGCAGCGGGGGCACAGGAAACAGCTGCGACAGCGCGCGCTGATGTGCAGCGGCCGCCAACGCATCTCCTCTCGTCGCTCTCTGCGCCATCGGTGCCGCTCCAGCTTCGCCTGCAGGGCTGGTGAGGGCGCTTTCAGTCGCGTGCTGCGCGCCAGCGCAGCGCGGACAGCAGCAGCGGTAGAGGCTTCGTCTGTGGCTGCTGGTTTGGATCGCTGCGGTCGCCGCCAGTACAGCTGCTCCACTTCAAGTGTGCCACAAGACGGACACCGCCAAGCGAGAGGCACCGTCTCCACTGCGGGGCGGCGAGCGGTGCCTGCTGCTGTTACTGCCACGGATGGAGAGGACGACGGGTCTGCGTCACAGACCGACGGCGAGACGAGCAGCCACGGCGAGACGAGCGTCGCCGTCGGCAGCTGTGTGGCATCGGCAGAAGCAGCTGCTGTGGTGGAGGTGGTTGGGAGGACGTAGGCGTCAGCGTAGTCAATGCGAGAGGTGAACTCCGTGTCAGAGAGATGTATTGCGACGTCGCAGGAGAGATCTGCGGAGGGGTGCACGGCGGCCATCATGTGAGTGGGAGGCGGGACGCAAGGACGGAAGCAAGGGATGGAGACCCCGTTGTTGTTGTTGGTTGCTCAGACGGTATCTCTCCCCACGTTCGATATCAACGCACCTGCGTATGTGCGCTCATAGTGCAGAGAGGGGGTGGAGTGAGCGAAGGCGATGTTGTTGGACGAGTGTGATGTATCAGCTCATGGATGGGAACGATCCCCCCTCCCCCGCTCTCCCCCACCGATCAGTGCCCCTGCAGTGGGTGAGTGGCTGGGGGGGGGGCGATCAGCGGCACCTGCAGGATTCCGAACGGACGCCCAGCCACACGAACGCACAACGGCGTACTCTGTCTGAGGGAGGAGGGAGCGATGATGGGGGTACGAGACGGGCACACAGTCGTGGGCTGAGAACAAGAGGGGGGGGGGCTGTCCAGTTCTTCATGCTTGCATTCCTTGTGATTCTTGCGCTCCTGACGCGGCGAGGCGCTCTACGCTAGCACAGAATGGCTGTACATGACTTGAGAGGAGGGGATGGTGGGCGAGGTAGGCTAGTGGAAGGGCAGTGCGGGAGAGAGGGAGGCGGCTATCGTGGCACTTCGGTGGCTTCTGCACTGGCCGGCTGACCCGGAGGGGGGCTTCTGTGGCCATTCGGGCGGCTCAATCTACATTCACACACACTCGCGAGAGAAGGGCCTCCCAATGAACCAACGCCACCGTCCAACCTTACCCCATCACACCACATCACCATACCCTTCGATCGTTGTCTAATGCCTGGATCATCGCTCCTGTGCGCATGCATTCCATCCCCTCCTCCTCTCTCTTCGGCTATCGTACATCGACAGTGCAAGTGGACGAGCGAACAGAGGAGGCGACAACACACACACACACACACACACACACACACACGCACACACACACACACAGACGGGAGAATCTGCGGCGCACCTTTTAGCGACGGCGGTCCGCCTCCTCTTTCTCCTCCGGGTCTACCGGCACGCCATCGAGCCTCGCCAGCTTTGGCAGGCGTTGCAGCATCATGTAGCGGTACTCCTGATTGCTTGCGGCGCTGCTGCAGAGGGGGTTGTTGAGGAAAAGGACGTCGACGAGCTCGGGGCACTGGTTCGCTAGGCGGTCGATCTCCGTCCAGCTGTTGATTAGGTTGTTGCTCATGTACAGCACTCGAAGGCCTTTCAGCTTGTCTAGCCCGGTCAGCTTGTCGATCTTGTTGTACGAGGCCCAGAGCTGTTCTAGCTTCGGCAGGTCAAGCTGCTCGAGCTTGCGGATGTTGTTGCGGCCCAGCGACAGCACCTTCAGGTTCTTGAGGTCCTTCAAGCCAGGGCCGATCTTCTCGATGGCGTTCGTGCTCAATCCGAGATGCACGCACTCCTTCAGCGTCGAGATCTCCTTGTCCATCTTGGTAATGGGGGGCAGCATGCCAATCAGTAGCACCTTCGGCTCCTGCGCCGCTACGACTCGCGGTACGCTCTCCTGCATCGCCTCCGGCACCCCGGCGAGCCGCCGGCGATACTCGCTCTCTTCGAAGCGCGCAATGGCCTCCTTGACGCTCGACGACGACGACATGAGCTGAAGAGAGAAACAGGAAGATCAAGGCGACACTGATGGGACGGCCAATAAATCGTAGGCAGATGGGCAGCGAACCCGAAAACGATCTTGTGGGCGTGGTTGTGGTGATGGAGGAGCGGTAATGGATGTGGTGTTTGGCTTAGATTGTTGAGTGTGCGGGTGGTGTGTGCGGCTGTTGTGCACGGTGGCTGGATGACGGATGCAACCACGCCCCCCGAAGCGAAGAGAAGATAGGTGCGCGAAGTAGTGGAAGAGGTAAGGGAAGGGAGTCCGAAGTATCAGCGGTCATGATGGCCAGGGGCGAGGTCGTGATAGCGGTTGAGTTTGGGAGAAGGGAGGGACAGAGATGAGACTCGCTGCCCCCCCTCCCCCCGACGCTTCCCTCCTCTACACACACACACACACACAGAGGTGCATGGCAGGCATGATGATGTTGTCAGTGCAAACGAAGCCAACATACACATAAAGGGACGCACCCGGATGCACGAGCAGAGCAGCACGACGCATAGTCCATCGGTGAGGCTTGGGCCGCCCCCGCCCCCCTTGCTCCTTCGTCGTTGTCCTCCCGCGTCTCTTCCTTCTTGTCCATCGGCCTTCTATTCAATGCCGACAATCACCTTCGCATTCAGCGTCTGCACCTTCCACGAGACGCGCAGGAGCGAGGTTCCGTTGAGGCTAGCGACGCGCACTTCCGGCACTGGTGCGAGACTCCACTTGTGCTCCTCGCCGGCCGTCTGTGGATTGCGTGGGTGCCGCATCGTGGCGGCGTGCGCGGCAGAGCGCACCATCTCCCGTATCTCTTGCCGCTGATGGTGGTTCCACTCTCGCTCTTGGTGCCAGTGATTAAAAGCCACGGCGGCCTCGTCATGGAGACTGGGGTTCAACTGCAGCGTAGGGAAAGAAGAAGCGGCCGCTGCTGCCCTGACGGCGCCCGGTGGCGAGCCAGCCGCAGTGGACGGCGGCGAAGACGTCGGTGGTAGTGGGGTGCTTCCCCGCGCATGAGCGACCGTCACATCATGGCCGATCGGCGGAAGCCGCTCCGTGTCTGCCCGTGCGCTCGGCGGCGACGAGAGTGCACCCAGCAGCGGAAGAAAGGCATCGTGAGGGAGAAGGTGGTTCACCTTACAGTAACCGATGTTCGGTGCAGGGTAGAAGCCAGTCAGCACCAGCGAGCGGGAGTGCTGGGCGCCGAGGACGACGACGGAGGTGAAGGCGCCGCCGATGGGGATGCGCACGTACCGCTGCCACGGCAGCTCTTTTGGGTTGCGGAAACACCGCCATATCATCGTCGCGTCTGCCTCTGCGCCAGGCAAGACGGCGCCGTCATCATCGCCGCCGCTTCCAAAGGCACTGCCGACGTCAGCGTTGGCCACCCGTCTACCGAAGTTGCGCACGCACTCCACCCCGCTGTGGTGGAGTTGCCTGGGTGGAATGTGCGTCGTCGGCGTGACCTGCAGCGGCTCATGCGCAGTGCGACGGCCGCAACCGACGCTGCCTTCGCTTTCGCCGGTGGCGTCTCTGAAGGGTGCTCCTGTTGCGCCGCGCTCTGCATCAGATGGGTCAGTGTGGGCAACGACATCGCTGCCCACGGCAGCGACTGGCGCTGCTCGGGCACCTCTGTAGCCTTTGCGCACCGCACCTCGCGCTCCCGCTGCCTCTCGCCGCGACTCAGCGCAAGCCGCGTCTTCCTCCCCCGTTAGCGTAGCAGCGGTTCGTCGCAGACGCCTTCCGGTAACCGTCGTCGTCGCAGTGGCGCCGGGCGGCTTTGCTGCGTCAGAGCCCCCTGCACCCGTGCCGTCCTGCCTCTTCCTTGCCGCCTTGGCGACGGCCGCGCTCGGAGGAGAGGGGGCATCGGGTGATCTGCTGACGGCATCGTCGGCGCAGTCCTTCGACTCAGCGTCGGCGAGCGCACGCGTCTCCGCCGCGGCGCAGAGAGGGATGTAGAACATTGCCGTCTCGGGCGTATCGGCCTTGGCGCAGCCGCCGAAGTAGCACAGGCATGGGCCGAGTACGGGCAGCTCGAGCACTGCCATGGCGCCGAACGCGCGCGGCGAGGGCAAGCGGGGGCCTTGAGTCCACCATCGGCCCGTCCGGGGAGAGAAGATCCATACAAACGACTCAGCCATCGGCTGGCCACCAACGCTGATCGACGCAGCGCGCGGCAGGCGCTGCGGGGTGTCCGCCGTGCTGGTGCTCGCTGTCGAGGATGCGATGTCGCTACTTGCGCCACCGCCTATCCCGGCAGGCACGGCGTGCATCGGTGTGGTCGCCGTGCTGTTCACCGCCGAGTAGCTCACGGCGGTCTGCTCCGGTGCGATGCAGCTCTGGTGGCCTCCGGCGAATAGAAAGACATCTCCGTGCACGGTGACAGCGGTGCCGCACACCTTCTCCGGCATCCGGTACTGACTCGACACCGCCGATCGACCACCGGAATCCGTCCACTCTGGCGGTGGCGCTGCCGAAAACGGCCATGTCGCGCCGGAGAACCAGGCAGCTCTTCGGGCATGGCCATTGTTGTTTTCATGCGCGACACCATCATCTCGATGCACCATCTCTGGGGCCGCCGCGGCATCTGCTTGCGTGTGTGTCTGCTGCCGCCGCTGTTTCTGCTGCTGTTGCCGCTTGAAGAAGCACTGCGGCGGGCGTGTCTGCGAGATCCACGTGCGCGTCTCCACCTCCAGGACCTCGTACGTGTCCAGCACACCTCCCTCTGTGTTGTAGCCGCCAAACACGAAGATGTGGCCACCGTACGCCACGGCACTCGCGGCCGCCCGCTTCTCGCTGAGAGCAGGCAAAACCCCCCAGTGCCTCGTCATGGGGTCATACTCGTACACGCGGTCGAGAACGACGCCTTCGTACGTCTCGCCGCCAAACATGTAGATGCGACGGTCATAGGCGACGGTAGCCGCCTGCGACCACACCGGGTCTTCCGACTGCTGCAGGCCAGGCGAGCGAACCTCGCCATAGACCATCCGCTCTCCCGCAACGGCCCACTGCACCGCCTCGCGCACGTGGCCCCAAGGCAGTGACTTGGTGTTCTGCGTGCGGATGTCGACCGTGAGGAAGGAGGAAGCTGGAACGACTTGGGCGCTGCTCGCGTCCTGCTGCTGCATCGCCCTGCTGGCCGCGCTGGTGCGGCTGCTCACGGCTGGGATGAGACCCTGGTGTGCGCCGCCGGCGCCTGAAGCGGTAGCCGTAGTACGACTGCCTGAGCTGGTGCTGGAGGATGACGCAGCCGGGACGGCCACGGACGTAGGCGAAGACGTACCCGCCCTGGAATCCATCGCCACCCGCTTCAACGCTCTCGGGAAGTAGAAGAGGCCGTGCACTGGGTCTAGGAGATGTATGCCGTGCATCTGACGCAGACGGGAGAAGAAGTGCAGCGGGTCCTCAAGCACGCAGTCCTGCCAGAACCGGCAGACGCGCGTGAGAGTGGCGGAGATGGTCGAGTAGTCGAGGAAGGTGAGAATGTAGCGCAGCAGATCGCGTGGGAGGCCGCCGAGGGTGTTGTAGTGCTGCGAGAGGAGACGAATAAGGAAGGCGTCGGGGGTGAGGCGCAGCACCGACGATGCGGCGAGGATGCGCTGCTCCAGCGCCGCAGACAGTTCGAGCGAGGATGGCCCCGGCATGTTGCACGAGCCACTGATAGATGACTGGGAGGTGGGGGAAGAAGAAGGAGAGCGACGGTGCATGCGTGTGTGTGTGTGTGTGTGGGTGTAGGTGTGGAGCACACAGCGACGCCAATCAGGAGGGGAGGGGGGAGGGCGGAGAAAGGTGACAGAATAGAGGAACGGGCCGAATATGCGAGGGCGTGGAGAGGGAGGGCCATACTCGGGCCGGTAGCGAGTTGAGACGAAGGGCGTGCTACGCGGATCATCGATTACTTTTCTGTCTGGCAAACAAGTGGTGGTGCTGACGTGATTGCCAGGAACGACACACCCACACCCACACCCACACCCACACCCACACCGAGCTGGAGCAAAAAAGTAGACGTAAGTGTGAGCAGAAGGCCGCACGCCGAGTCAAGTCGCAGGAGACAAGGCATGACACCCTAAGGAACGTAATCACTGATGCTGGGCGAGGGCGGAGGAGGTGAAGGCGGAGGGGGAGGGGGAGCAGAGGGCCAGCAACACGTGTATGCGTGCGCGTGTCTTGGTGGCGGTCGTGGTGCAGGGCGAAAGGGGAGTGTGTGTCGCATCATTCGCGATGCTTCATCGCGTCTTCCTGTGCCTGCGCGCGTGCTCGAAGAAGGGAGTGTGCCTGCAGCGACAGGGGCCGTTGTGCAGAGGTCCAGCGGCGGTGACAGGAGGGAGATGAGAGAGGCGAGGGGGAAAGTGTGTCTGTGTGTGCATCTGCGTGCCACCAAAGGTGCTGCTGCTCGAAGAGGAGCAGCAGGGCGACGGCAAAGACGCGAAGTGCGCACACACGCGCACACGGACGAGCTCGAAGAGGACCGCGACAGGGCGCCCACCGGAGAGAAAGAGGGGGTGTGGTTACAGAGATGTGCTTGCGTTTTCGTGGTAGCAGTTCGAACAACAAGAGAAAGAGGGACGGAGTGACCAGAAGCAACAATGATATGTTCACACGTCTGAGAATGCGAGAGAGGGCGCATGGCCGGAAGGGCGGCAGCAGCAGCCCCATCATAAAACTTGGAAACCTCTCCTCTTCTTCTTTCTTTCCCTCTGAGCGGTGGTACGACGTCACACGTCACGAGCGAGCACGCTTGCCTGTGCTTCGTTTCGCCGACGGCGGCTTCGCGGTCTTGGCCTTTTTCGTCCTCGCGGCTGTGGAGAGTGGTACAGCGGCGTCTGTGTCTGGGACTGGCGGTGCTGCCTCTGCGGCCGGTGCGGGGTCGCTGCCTCTGACATCAGCGTGCGCTACCGGGAAAGCGTCGTTGCCGGGAGCCACCGTGATGACTGGCTGCTTATTCTGTGTTGAGGAAGGTCTGCCGGCATCACACAGATTGCTTCCCTGCTGCGGCGGTGAAGATGGCCGCGGAGCTGCATCATGCGCTGGGGTACACGATAGATGGGAGCTGTCGCATCCACCGACCTCTCGCCGCTCATGGCCACCGACCATGTTCGACTCGGTGTCGCTCTCGTCGGAGAGGTAGCCCAGATCCAGCGGAAGCTGCAGCGCCTTCCGGACGTCGCGGCGGCTGCCACCAAAGCCCGCCTTCCCCACTACCTCTTCCTCCGCAAGATAGTAGTTGTCCGTCCACCTGTTGGCGGCCTCGAGTGCAATGAAGGAGGCACGGTTAAGCTGGTCGAGTACCTCGGGCAGTGCCTGACGAGAGGACATGCTCTTGTGCTCCGCAAGCAGTTGAGCTCGCTGCAGCGCAAGCTGCTGAAAGCGCGCGAGCTCGGCAAGCACGGCTGCCTCGCCAGCTGACGCGTCTTCACTGTCCTGCTCGCCGTTGTCACTGCTGTCCAGAAAGCCAAGTCGCTCTCGTTCTTGAGCGAGAGATGCCGTGGCACGCTCGTTCTCTGCCTGGAGCATGTCATGCCACTCGCGCAGCTGCGCATCGGGCGTCACCGCGCACCAACGCTCCATCGTCTCTACCGACACCCGCTGTTGCTGCCGCTGCGCCTCCGCACCGCTGGCCGTCAAGCGTCGCAGCAGTTCCGCGTACGACATAGGACACAAAGATGCCGCTGCACTGTTGGCAGAGCTGCTGCCCAGTCCGCCGTTCCTTTCCGGTTGCCGGCCTAATCGACTCGCCAGCTGTGTTGCTGTTGGTGGGAACCTCCAGAGCAGCGTGCTCACGCCGACGCGATCCTCTTCAATGCGTCCCTCAGCAACCAGCAGCTGCACACACTCCTCAACGCTCTGGTAGATGACGGGTGTGTGCTTCGGGATAAGTTGCTGCAGCTCTTTGAGCGTGTAGGGCTGCGGGTGAGCAGCCATCCATCTCTCGACGAGGACGACCTTCTCGTCTATCGATAGGCCCTTCCTCTTGCCCTTCCTGGTCGCGGCGGCAGCGCTCGACATGATGTGGCTGCGGTGGTGTGTGTCTCTGTATGTGTGTGGGTGGCAGAGATCCCAGCCAGACGCGTGTGTGGTGGCCTGTGCTTGTGTTGCTGGGGCAGCGCGCACCGGCCACGAAGGATGTGGCAGCGGCGATCCAGGCAAGTGACTGGAAAACCTCGCGGAGAGCGAAAGCAAAAAAAAAAAAATAGGGATGGAAGGGTTTGCGGATGAGTGTCCAAAGGCCCAGAGTAGGATGGAGCGGGATGGTGAGCGGAGGGGCGAGGGCACTGAGCAGGAAGAGGCCGCCATCTATAACCTCGCTTCCACCGGCTCATTTTTTTTTCTTCAAATGGATGCGTGCCCCGTTCTCATCCTCCCTTTCCCCCTCTCAGGAACCCTGCCTCCGGCTTCCCTATGCCTTCCCGCCCCTCCCCCTCTCTCTCTCACACACACACACACACACACACACGATAACGGGCGCGACCGTCATCCCCGTGACTGCAAGCGACGATCTGTGCGCTCTCCCACACAGCCTGCTGTTCTTCCCTCTGCTTCCTCGGGTGCGAGTTTCTGCTCACATGCGTGCCGTCTTCTCGCTCTCTCACACATGAGTATACACACACACATACATGTATATACATCACACACACACACACACACACATACCCGTGTCTCTCTCTCTCCAGAGTCACCGACATGCACACAGGCGCCCACGCGCGCATTGTTCTGTCCATGACGTCAGGCGCCGAAGCAGAAACCAACACGATGGAGAGTACACATGATAGCAGTGGGCGACAGCAGCAGCAGCAGCAGCAGCGGTCGCCGTATGCGCAGGACTTGCAGAGACCAACAGAGCGAGACCGCCGCACAAAACATGCGCGTGGGACGAGCAGGCAAGCACGGACGGAGTGACCCTCCGCGGATGGTCTCGCGTGCCGCCGCACACGGACGCACTCGAATGTGCGACGCGAGCCCTGCGGCTTCTTTCAGATCAAAGACGCGGGCCAGCAGAGGGGTTTGCAGCGCTGATGGCCTGCGCGTACACGGACTCACCCGCGATGCCGCGAAGAGTGAAGGTCAGTGAGGCCTCTTGGGTGAGCGGGAGAGTCGAAGCGGTCCCGACCACCACAGCGGCGCTGCGGCTCGCAGAAGAGGCGGCGGGGAGCGGCGCCGGGTGCGCGCTGCCGTGGCTCCGTGAACCGGACCGGTCTATGTGGCGCCATCTGAGAGGCTCTGTTGGTCGTCTGGTAGTGTCGCTGCGAAACTCCACGAGGGGGGAGCTGAGCGGCGCGGTGTTGCCGCCGCCAGCCAGGAAAGAGGAGTTGGACACAAGATGCTGCCGCTGATCTTGCAGCCGCTGCTTGCGCCGATGGCCCTCCAGGATGCGGCGCGCCTTCGCCTCCGAGGCGGTGCGTGGCGGCGGTGGGGCAGGCAGCGTGTTCTGCGCTGCAGGGACGCACATGCGGTTGAGACTCGCACCCTTGCCGCCACATCCGAAGGCGAAGCAGGAGCTTCCTGAAGCGCCGCCTCCGCTTCCGGGAAGGCACCTCGGATTCAGCGAAAGTGATTCAGCCTTGTTACCGTTCGTCGCTACCAGGCGCTGTCGCCGCCGCATGCAGCAGTTGTTGCCGTCCATGAGCACGTCCATGGCGGCGAAGACGGCGTCGGGGACTTGGTGAAGCTGCTGCGCGTCCACAGACTGCTGTGCGACGGGGCCGGTGCCGATACCCGGCCTGCGGTCCATTTCACGGAACGTCACTGAAGACGGTGACGGGCTCGGGGAGGAAGAAACAGTGGCCGGAAGCACCGAGGCCGCCGTCAGCCCTGGTGAAGCCACCAGGCACGGGAGCAGTGAGTAGAGCGACATCGTAGGAGGATGCCGCTGCTTTGTCGTCCGACCCAAAGTGGTCGATGCCGCACTTTCGGACAGAGGCGGGAGCCGCGGCGCCGCTTGTTCGCCCATGTGCCCGCGAATTCTTAGAGCAGCTTGCTGAAGGGTGTCGACCGACACAACGTTGAGTTCGTCCGGCTCGTCGCCACCTAAGGCCGAGGCTGCACCGCTGGAGGATGAAGCCTGGGTGCGCGGCGGTGGCCCCACGCGGCGCTCGGCGTCACCGTTGGACTGCAGAGGAGGGTGTGTGGTGTGGTAGCCCTGATTTGGAATGAACGGCCCTTGCTGCGGTGGTGGCGAGGACGCGGCGGCTGCAGCGGCGAGCGCCGCGACCGCCTCTGGTCTACTGGGCGGAAACGCCGACGGCGGTTGCTGCGGGTGCGGTGACAGTGGCGTGGCGTGTGTCGCTTCGGCGAGGAGCGCTAGCAGTTCACTCTCGGTGACGATAAGATTTTTCTTTTCAAGGGTGGGAGATGTGTCCCCTTCGGCCTCGTGCCGACTCAGCAGCTGTTCCACGAGCTGTGTCACCATGTTCTCGAGAGCCGCGTCGAGCGCGCGCGGATCGACGCGGTCGGACTGTTCCACAACGGCATCCTGCACCGCATTTGCGTTGTGCCGTGCGGCACGAAACATAGGGTGTGAGTAGAGAGGGAAGTGGTGCTCCCGCGTTGTCTCGGTGCCGCCTCGCTTGTGCGGTCGAGCCGCCACACTGTGAATCTCAAGCAAGTCGCGCCGCCTCTTCATTGCTGAAGGCGCGAGGTGTGTATGTGTGTGTTTTGTGTGTGGAGGGAGAGCGCTGTCGCGGACCCCTCCGAGTCCTTTCCGGCTTGTATGTTTCTGCTGCCTTTGTAGCTGCCGGTGTGCGTGTGCATGCACGCGCACTCCGTGAGATGAGGGAAGGAAGGAAGGTGCGAGAGGCGAGAGAGTGTTGCGCCTCCCTTCAAGGGACGCTTGCGCTTGAGTTATTCCTGGCGAGAAGGGCATCGACTGCCAGACGTGCATCGTATAGAGAGATGACCGTTGAACGCCCACCAAACACACACACACACACACACATGCACACACAAGTAGAGCTGCCGTCGAGTGCGCTCACGCACGTGACACGAAAGACGGATGCGTGAAGTACTTTATGCCTCTCATGCGAAAAACGGAAGGGAGCGGAAAAAGCCAACAGAGAGGCACCCGGGAGACGCGAGTTGCAGCCACTCACGCGTCTGCAGATTCCCCCTTCGCCTCCTCCCGTTTGCGTGCTTGCATGACGTGCACGACCCCCCCTTCCTTCCTCCGTTCACACACACATACACACACACCACACACAGATACACACATGCATGTACCTGGACACGGGTCGCATCCATGCGAGTCGAGCGTTGCGCCCAAGAGTGGTTTGCTTTTCTTTGCTTGCTGCCTGCGGCACCCCGCAGCAAGATCAACGCCAAGAGGGCCATTTCAGCCCCCCCTCCCCCCCCTCCCTCCCCCCTTTCCACTACACCACATTGCGGCCAAGCGGTGACACAGACGAAGACAAACACACCCAAACACACACCTTTTTTTTTTCATCGGTGATGAAGCTGAGGCACGCTCCTCGTCGGTGGGGGTAGGGTGAGTGCCACGCTTCAGACCTCCTCCAACGCCCTCTTCTCTACTCACTATCGGAGGCATCACTGCTGCTGCTGCTCGAAGAGGACGCAGATGAGGAGGAGGAGGAAGACGACGGTGATGACGACACGCTCTCTGTCTCACTCTCCGAGGACGCCGCGCGCGCGCGTTTTCGCTTTGTTGGTGTCTTCGCCGTCGATGCCTTGGCTGTGGCCCGCGTTGAGCTCGTGGCGGCCTTCTTCTTCGCAGTTGGCCTGGCAGCCCCTTCAGCCGGGGCGCTCTTCTTGGCCCGTGGCTTGCGTGTCGCTGCTGCTGTTGTCGATGTCGTGGCAGCGCCCGCAGACACTTTGCCTTTCTTCTTCGTGGCGGCCGCGTCACGGCCGCGTGTGACGCGCACAGCCGTCACGCCGTCCGCGACCACCTTGCCCGCTTGGCGATTGCCCCCGGCGCCGTTGCCCTGATCGCCCTCGTCGTCGTCTTGCGTCTCCCCATCGCCGCGCCTCAGCGTGCTCTTCGCGAAGCTGTCGAAACGATGCGTCTTGTTGAACTCACGCGTGAAGGCGCTCTTGACGGCGGCGGCGATGTTGGCCAGCGGCGTCATGGAGCTCGGCGACTGCATGTGCTTGTAGTGCGGCAACGCTTGCACGAGGTCCCAGTCATCGCGCATGAGGTGGTACTCATCCATGAAGGCGATGACCTCGGCAACGCCGTCCTTCCCCTTCGTCGCCAGCGGCGCCGTCAGCGGGCGTTCCCAGCCGTGCGGTATGTAGTCCGCCACCACGTCCTCTTGGCTCCCTGACGCCCCCTTCGCCGGGTGCGACGCCTGCATGGCGACACAGCGCAGCAGGCGTCGATTCTTGTTCGCGGAGGAGTTGTGCCCGAGCCACGTCGGGAACTTCACCGGTCGCTGCATGTCGAAGAACTTCTGCTGCCCCGTCATGAAGGTCTCGTACTTGCCGCGCGTGTACACACACGGGGCAATGCTGGAGGACAAAACGTGGAAGCGGGACACGGACCAGTTCTGTTGATAATACATGATGCTCTGCGCCGCGTCCGACCGCGAGATCGATGTGGCAGCCTGCGAGACAGCCTCCATCCAATCCCGCCCATCCACCGGCTGCGGGTTGTAGTGCAGATAGTTCTCCTGCACAAACATGTCGACTAGGTCGGCGTTGTAGTAGCAGGCCTGCATCTCCGCGATGGAGTGCCGCTCCCCACGCGACGTGCCCTGCAGCAGGAAGTACTCGGCGGCGTCGAAGAGGCCGGCATCGCTGTCCTTCGTCGACTGCGCGGCGCACTCGGCCAGCTGCCGCTGCTCGAGCGAGGTGCGGCTCAGGCACCAGAGCTGCAGGTTGTTGAGCATGTTGCGGATGTCGCTGCCGGAGTTCTTGATAATGTCCTGCAGGAGCGGCTTGGAGAGCGAAATACCCTCGCGCGCCAGGACACGGTCGCAGAGGTAGTTCGCCACGATGTTGCACGGCGGGTGGCTAAAGCGCATGTCCTCCACGTAATTGAGCAGCGAGCGCAGCTTGGGGTGCCAGCGATCGTTGCACGTGCACAGGATCGGGATGCGGGTGGACTTGAGCATCTCGATCACCTCGCCGACACCGCCAATGTCGCAGCCGTCCACCTCGTCCATTAACAGAATCACGTTTGTGTACGACGTCGCGCGCGCGGAAAAGGCGCGGTTGTTGATGAGGTCCGACACGTTCTCCTTGAGCGACTTGCGGCTGCGGAAGTCGCTCGCGTTGTACTCCACAACGGTGCGGCCGAGTTCGTGCGCTACCACGTAGACCGTCGTCGTCTTGCCCACGCCTGGGGACCCGGACAGGAGCACGCCATGCGGCTTCTTCGGATCATCGCCGGGACTAGCGATCGGTGTAAAGGCCTCCAGCCACGCCTTTAGCTTGTTCGCGCAGACCGGGTAGCACATCTCGGCAATGGAGTGCGGCTTGTACTTGTCTGCCCATAGCTCGCTGCGACTCGGCACGGGGTTCGCCGTGACAGCCGCCGATGCAGACACTGCCGCCATTTCTCTGTGCGTTGAGGTTTGTGTGCGTCTGTGTGTGCAACACGGATGTGATGAACGAAAAACGAAAGCCGCTGAGTCGCCGGGGTGCCGAGGGCGGTGGCGGGTGAGGGTGGGGAGGTCAGGAGCCTTCTCCGACTACAGCTGACCAGCTCGGTCAAACTCAAACCTTGTCTCTCCCTCTCTGCGTGCGCTGCTCTATAGCTCTATGCCTACTTGTATGTGTGTGTGTGTTGTGGAAGGTTTGGAGGAGCAGGCGCGGGCAGATAGTCTTGACGCATGGATATCGAAGAGCGGGGGAGGGGCGGAGTTCGGACGACGAGGCGTCGCCGTCCCGTTGCCGCGAAACAGCACGTGCGGCACAACCCCCGAGCAAGCTCGCGTGCACCAAACATACGAGTGCACGCCGTCTCGAGAGACAGGCGGAGAGGAGGTGGTGCGTGCGTGCGTGCGTGTGTGTGTGTGTGTGTCTAACAACGGAGAAGGGGGCAGGGGAGGACAGACAAGGCTCGCACAGGAGCACAATGCCGTTGTCGAAATACGAGCCAGCAGGCGAAGCACACACGCGCACGAGGAGAGCTAAACACCTACAGACATGGATCTATGTGTATGATGATCGCTGCGCTTTCTACCCTTCCAGCGACCTGATACGAAAGCGCTGCAAGGTGGCGCTGCGAGCTGCTGCGGTTCTCTTGCTCGAGTTGGATAGGCTCTGCTGCTGCGGCAGAACGGCCTCCCGCCGACTGCGCTTCGCTGGCTCGAGAGGCTCTGGAAAAGGAACGTACCGCTGCTGCGCGTTGGCGCCGCCGAGACTGCCGCGGCGCGACTGAATGGCTTTGCTGTACATCTCCGCCGGCGTGGGGGCCTCGTTGTAGCGCGGGCGGCTACTTTGGAGAGAAAACACGGAGTCGTTCCGCTCAGCGTCGGTGGGGTTCAGTGGTTGATACCGCTGCTGCTGCTGCTTCTGCGGCGACGGCTTTCTGATGACACTCGCCGCCGCGACGGTCGGCCTTGCGGCGTCACTGGGCAGGCGCGACAGTGAGGCGGCAGGCGAGCTCGCACTCGTCACTGCCGCCTTTCGCGGCTGCTGTTGTTGAGGGTGCGCTGACGGCAGCTGCTGCGGTTGGTTCCGCTGATTAAGCGAGCCGGGTGGAACGTAGTGGGAGGACAGCTTGCCGCGCGGTGCGACGGGGACGTGCCCGGTGCGGCTGACCACGCGGCCGGAGCCGCTAGACTTCCATGCTAGTGGCAGCACGCCGATGCTCGCGCTGCCATTCACCGCGACGCCTGCGATCGGAAACGCGTCCACCTCCGAGTTGTCGTCGCTGCCGAGGCACCATGGCTGGCTGCCATTGCTGGGAACCGGCTGCACGGGGCAGACGCTGCCACGATCGAGCAGCGGCGCGTGATTCGCGTCGCCGTACGGGTCAACGCTGTGCGAGCGACCTTGTTCTTCCTTCACCACCATCGCTGTCTTAGGACGGGCCTTGGGAAGGAGGGAGCCGTAGAGCAGGCCGGGCTGAATGTGCGCACTACTGCCGCCAGCACCGTAGTTGCTGTGGGCTGTCATGGAAACGCTCGCAGCCACAGACGGCGACGCCGCACGACCGACTTTAACGGGCGAGGGAGCCACGGAGAAGGGCTTGCCGCCGAGACGCGCAGCGTGAGGCAGACCAGCTGGATACACGTCGGGGCTGCGGTTGTACCGAATCGGCTGCTCCATCTTCATTGGTGATATCGTGTGCGCACCAGGGGGTCCAGCCGCCATCATGCACATTGCCTGCTGGTACCCGCGTGCCTCGGGCGATGCCACGGGGACGACACGGCCATCTGGCAGGCGTGTCATGCCACCCGCCAGCCCGGCAGAGCCACCGGCCATGGCCATGTTCGGGCCTCGTGCGCCGGCGCCCACGGCAGGATGCAAGCCGCCGCGCAGTCGCTGCTGCTGCTGGTACGCCACGCGTCGGTGAGAGAGAACACCGCCGCCGCGGTACGGACTGCGGTCACCTCCAGGCAAGCCGCTTCCCGCTAGTGCAGGATATCGACCAGGCGAGCCAAGACTCTGGCGGATTCCGTCGCCTACCCCGGGTGCGGACGCGCCAGGCACACCAGCTTTGCGCGGCCCCGGCATGGCCCCGCCACGGCCGCGCCCGCCATACAGCGCTTGAGTGGCGCCCCCGCGCCCCCCACGGTCATAACGCCCTTGCACACCAACAGGACTGCGAGTCGAGCTCGGGTGAGGCTGCAGCAGCTGCGTAGAGGCACGAGGAGGCCTGCCCGGGCTAATCATGCCACCCCGTGCGCCTCTGCGGCCGCCACCTAGATGGCCTGACCGGATGGGGCTGTAGTAGCTTCCCGGCACGTAGTCGCTGATGTCGGAGCTGGTGGTGTAGCTGCACGAGTAGGACGCAGCGGAGCGCACGTTATCCACGCCATCGCCGTCTGCGTCATGACGCCGAACACCACTACCACCGCCGCCGTCGCCCCCGGCCCGGCGACCACGTTGTGTCGGGTACGCGCGCGTCGTGGCAGAGGAGTGCTTGCGGCCGAAGCGGACTTTACCGCGCGGCGTCGGCGCATCATCACCGTCGTGGTCGTCATACCCACGGCGGCAGCTGCCGCGCTTGCCACGACCCAGGGCAGAACGCGGCTCGCCGTGGCGCCGACTTGTGTGTCGCTGGCGCTGCGCCGAGGAGCGGGGCCTGTGTGTCTGCAGCTGCGGATTACCCGGGGTATCGCACGCGCTATCTTCGCTGTCGCTGCCGTAGGTTCCACTGCGCACGCTGTCCACGTCGTGGTCGTCGCTGTTGCTGTCGTCGTCCGAGTCAGCGCCGCGCCGCCTCCCTCTACGCCAGGCCCCGTCCTTCCGAAGAGAGCACGACTTGCCGTCTGGGCCACCACGCTCCTTGGGCTGGCGATTGCCTTGAGGGCAGGGTGCCGTCGCCCCGCTGGTACCGCTTCCCCCGGTGGGACTCTTCTCCGGCGTAGGCGTCGGGCGCGTGCGGCGCTCCGTGTTGCCACCGCGACGACTCGCAGACGTACGCGATCCTTGTGTGCTGCCCTCGCGCTCTCGGTTTGGTCGGCGGGGGTCATGCAGTGGGAGATAGTTCGGCGACGCTTCCGGATCTGTCGAGGCACCGCCGCCACGTGGCGCCGCCGGACTGGAGCCAGTCGACAAGCTGCGCCGCTGCTGTTGGAGCGAGCGCGGCGACGGTACGGCGAGGTGCTGAGAGGCGCGGCGGTCTCCGTGGCTGCCTCTGCCGCCGCCGCTCTGCCGCTGTGCGTTGGCGCGCAGCTCCTGATCTCCCGAAAGAACGTTGATGGCGCTGGACACGCTGTATCGTCCTCCGTCGCTGCCCGGAGCACCGCCCGCAAACATGGCGGAGCCGCTGCGCATGCGAGGCGGGGCGCTGCTGCTTGCGTTCTGGACGTGCTCGTTGATGGTCGTCAAAGAATGGCTGTTGACGTAGTCGCCTGAGTAGCTGCTGTGACGCTGATGCTCCAGCTGGGAGGTGGCTGGGGCTAACGGGGGCTGTGTCGTGCCGCACGCAGCGCTCGACGGGGACGCGTCGTCGCCGTTGCTCACGTTGGGAAAGCGTCGGTGCTGCTCGCGCTCGATAATGCGCGGCGGCGGGCGTCTGTACCCGGTGCCGTTGTCGTCGTACTCCTCGTCCTCGCTGCCGCCGTTGTCCATGCAGTCGCCGGCGTAGTCGTCCTCATCGTCGTCCTCAGCGTTCCCCTCGTCGTAGCTTGATCCGGCTTCTTCGGTGGTGGCCGTCGGGGTGTAGTGAGCATCGAGCAGTCGACTACAATGGCTGCGGCCGCGCTGCGAGCGGCTCGGCGAGGGCGGGGCGAGGTTGCCGCCGCGCTGCGAGAGCGGTGGCGTCGCCACGGGGGAGTCCGGCCCGGAAGACGGCTGCGGCGATTGAAGCGGCACGGTGCGTGGCGAATGCAGAAGCGGCGGTCTCTGTGAATGCGGCGAGAAGGCCCCGGATGGGCGGTGGCCCGTCACGCTGTGGAGGTGGCTGTCTCCCGTGAGCACTTCCGACACGGAGCGAGCGTTGCCCGGCGTCATGCCGGTGTTTGGCTTGCCGTGAATCACCCCAAAAGGATCGTCGCTGCTGCCGCGCGACCGTCCGCCATCGACGCCGCGGCCGCGCCGGCTGCTGCCATGCCTGTCGCTGCTGCCGTTGAAGTAGTAGTTGTTGTTCACGGTGATGGGACTTTGCTCTCGCTGCGCCAGCCCCTTCAGCTGCTCTACCTGCATGCGCGCGAGCTCCTCTGACGGCAAGGCGCGGAAGAGGTCAGTGCTCGGGTTGTCAGTGCGCGAGCACAACTCGGCCAGTTGGCGGTAGTTGCGCAGCAGCTGCAGTTGGCGAGCTATACGTGACTGCGCACCGTTCTCGAGCCCACCCACATCATCCGTGGCTTCGCCAACGAGAGATGCGGAGGGGCGGCGCGGTGATGCGGATGTCACCCGCGTCGTCACGTGCGGCAACTGTCCGTCAGCACTACCGTGGTAGCGGCCCGCGCTTGCAGGCAACGAGCTGTTGACTGTTGGAGGCGGCAACATGCCACTCACAGCAGCGGTGTGGTCGAGAGCGGGGTCCACGTGCAGCTGCTGCGAGGCGGCGGACGCGCTTGCATGGCGACCAGCGCCAGGCCTCTCCTCGTCGCGGGCGGCGCGTCTCGCCCGCATCTCAGCGTCGGGCCATAGCCATGAGTCGATCGTCGTTTGATAGCGGGACTCCGTCTCGTGATCAAGGTGAGATGCGGCAGCGGCGGCGCCGCCGGCCGGGCGCCGGTACGCGTCGAGTGGATCACGCGCGACACCACCATACACAGACGATGCCGGTGTCTGCATCGGCGGCGGCGGTGGCGGCGGCTGACGCGCTGTTGGCAATGCCCACGCGGCAGCGTCACCATCGCGCATACCGAGGTGGAACGAGGTAGAGGCTGGTGAGGCCGTCTGATACGACCGTGGCACATAGAGGTCGGAGGGCTGCAGTATCGACGGGGATGACTGCGCATCCCAGTCCACGCTGCCGCCGAAACCGCCACCGTAGGTGCGTGGCGCGGATGGCTCCCGTGCTGGTGGCGGTGGCGGTGGCGGCGGTGCACCGGCGCGAGGCAAGGCAGGTGCTGCGGATGCGTCGGCGTCGTAGGAGGTCAGCTTGCGCATGATGGGAGACAAGTGGCGGAAATGGTCTCCCTCCATGCGCGCCAGTACGGCATCCACGTTGCTGGCCTGCATGAGCTCGCGCACAAGGTCTTCCTCCTGATCCTGCATATGATGGCGCCATGAGGAGGTGGAGGGGGGTAGACTAGTGGCGGTGAACATACTTGGAGGACGAGAAGCGAAGGGGAGTGGGGGGGGGGCAGGAGAAGAGGAAGAGAGGAACGTATGGGCGTATGCATGCACGTTGCCTTGCCAGCGCGCGTGTCTCAGCAGACGGCGCCACGGAAGCAAGCGCACACTGTAGATCTAAAGAGTACAGATAAAGCACAAGGAAGCACACAAAACACGAGGAAAGGGGAGAGGGGGGGGGGGGGGAGGGGCTAACTAGAGCTAAAGGTCGGCACGTGGGGAATTCGCGGTCGTCGAGGTGCACGCCGACACGCGTGCGCACAGGCGCGGAAAATCGAAGTGTACAAGGGAGAGCCACTTCGTTCGCTTTTCGTGTTGCGTTGGGCACAGACGCCTGCTCCCGACAAACACACGCCTTGCTGACGCGGTTGTGTCGGGTATCTATAGGTGCGCGCAGCAAGTAATGTGGAACGGTGCTGAGCCGCGTCGGCGACGACTGCTGCCCTCCAGGGAATGCCCGAAGGATTCGACAAGCACACGAGGCAAGTAAGTCAGCAAGCAAGCAAGCAAAGGACGTGCCACGCTCGTCTCGTCGACCGCCTGTGCTCTTCAGTGAAGGCTGTGCGCGCGCGCGTGTGCGTGGATACAGGATGAGGCGCCTACGTACAAGTACACACACTAGTATGCGCTGTCGACGCTTGTCTCCGATGGACGCCGAGGCGCAAGCGTCGACGTACATGGACAGGCAAACCCACGCGGATGTGACCAAGGCGAGCGTGGCGTGAAGAAGAGGAGAGAGAAGCGATAAAAGTCGGCATCGGGGCAGTTGGAGGCTCTGTGTGGCGGGACAGAGGGTGGGGAGGGGGGTGGGAGGGGCAGCGGCGTTGCATGACGCGTGAGGGGATGCGTTGGCTTTGCACGTCCTGCTGTCACGGCGCATTGAAATGTGCACGTATACACCCATGCACGCGCAACACGCCAAAGGCGTGTTGCGCGAAGGCGGTCAGCGCTTCCGCGCTCGTAAAGGGTCTCGCATAGCTTACAACCATGAATACCACGTTGGGAGGACAGCCGTGGCTTACCCCCATGCGCGCCCGTGTGCACGAGCTCGCTGCCAAGCTCCCCTCCCACCCTGCGACACGCATGCGTGCAAGAGGGTGACGTCCACCTAGACGCGAGGCACGCGACTTCAGCTTCTTTCCTGTACTTCTTGGTTCTTGCGTGCTCGTTCCGTCGTCTATGCTGTCTATGCGGCTCAGCCATGCACGTGCTGTAACACTCGAAGCCACACCCAGACACCCTTCTTTTCCATCTGTGCGCATGTGTGTGAGGTGAGGGGGAAAGCGGGCCGTGCGCCACTCTTGCACGGCGCTCTATGCATCACATCGACCGCCCTTCTCTAGCAGAACTTGCACAGCAGCCACGATGTAAAAGCGCGGTACTCGTCATGCGCCAACTCGGGCGTCTTCGTCGCCTCCAGCACCACTACCGCGTATGTGACAGCGTACTCTGCAGCATGCCCGGCGACACCACCACTCCAGGAGGCGCAGTGCGGCACCGCCTGCACCACTCTGATGACGTCCTTGCCGCTCAGCACGGAGTGCACCGTCTGGCAGCGGCGTTGTGCATACATAGACGAGGGGGACGGACCGCAGCCACCAGGCCGGCGACGCTTCGCCCCTGCACCCCGGCAGCAGCGCTGCACGCGGGCCGCCAGCTGTGCATACCGCGCAGCTGCTTGCAGCACGGCCTCCACCGCGGCGCCGCCTCCGTGAACCGTCTGCGATCCGTCGGGTCCGAACGCCTCACCTTCGCCGAGTGCACAGCGGAGGCGCAGCACACCTGAAGTGGCGTCGCCGTGCGCTGCTCTGCGCCGCCGCGACAGGAAGGAGGGAGAAGGCGAACGTGTCGAGTCCGCAGCGGCAGCGGTTTCGGATGCGGCTGCGTGGTGATTAAAGTAGTGCAGGAGAACATCGCGTGTGCGTGTGGGTGCACCTGCTGCGACTGCCGCGCCACCGCGTCGGCCAACTCGGATATCAAGGATGGCGGCCTCCAGCTGCGCCATGAGCGGCGAGACCAGCATGACGGGACGCCTCCACGTCGTGCGCATCGCCACGGTGGCCTCGCTCACGAGGCTCACAAAGACGGCCGATTCGAAGTGCTCTTCGACCAGCAGCTGCACACCACTGAAGATCGAGGAGAGCGGGGCGCCGAGGAAGGGGGTGCGCATGCCGCGCAGCAGCAGCGCCACCGTCCAACCGGAAGCGCTTGTGAAGGCCAGTGAGATCAGCGGCAACGCGGCAGTGGAGGTGACACTGGAGGAGCTGACAACCGACTGGGCTGCGGAGGTGATGCGCATCGGCGCACTTACGTAGCCGCTAACGCGCGTGTCTGTGCCGGCGTTACCCTCGCTGTCGTTCGGCGCACTCGTAAGCAGGCACACAGCCGTCAGTCGAATGATGGCATCATCGGCGCTAGCGTACGCCACACCGCCTACGCTACCGTTTCCTCTGCCAGAAGCCTCGGAAGCATTTTTCAGTTCCTCCAGCACCGCGGACAACGCTGCAGAGCGCAGTAGCTCGGCGGCCTGCGCCGGTCGGCATGCGGCAGCGATGGGGCTGCTACTGTGGTAGAGTGGGTTGCCGCGGTACCACACAGCTGACGCCGCCAGCACATAGCGCGTATTTGTGCTCGGCAGGCCCATTGTCGGCATGACGCCACGGAGGGACGCCGCGTCCGTCGAGCTCGTGGCGGCCCGCAACAGCTGCTCTATTCGCCGCCACAGGCGTGGGCGCGTGCGCAGCGGCGACTGCTGCTCGCGGCACAGGCGCCGTAGCGCCAACTGGCGCTCTGCAAACACGCGTGGCTGCGCGGTGCCATCCAAAACAACCTTCGCCAGCAGTCGCACCTGCGAGTCCATGCTGCGCTGCACGTCATGTGGACTGCCCAAAAGCCGCGTATGGAGAGGCGGGTGCGCAGCGCATGCTGTCGTCAAGTCACCGCTAATAACTCTGTTCGCGGATACGACGCTGCCGCGGAGAGCCGTGTGCACGAGCCACTCGGCATAGGCAGCGCCGTCGCCGCCACCGCCAAGCCGACGCCACACCACGGCAGGCAGCATCACCGCCGCGGCGTATCGACCGTCCTCGACCGGGTACACGTAGTAGCAGCGCCTTCCTCCACAACACTCCACGTAGCCAGTGCTGGGTTCAAGAAGGCCTGCGGTGCCAGCGGACCGCGCGGTGGTCGCGGCGCCTGCGGACTGATTCTTTACTGCTCCAGACCGCGCAAGAGCTGCGCCGCACTGGAGCTCGCTGAGATGATTGGCGGCGATGAAGTGCATGTTGACGGCGGCAGCCGAGAAGCAGGACTCCGCGGCTGCCGTGAGGTCCACCACCGCCTCCACCGGTGCCGCGTTCTGGTCTTGATCAGGAGCCCCAGACGATGGAGATGTCGTCAAGGTGATGCGGCGCTGCTGCGCGCTCAGCATCGCTTTTCTGCCTGCCACGCCTCTGGCGGTGCCGCACAGTGCCGTGCCGCCTCCTAAATCGATGACGGAGGGACTCGACGTGGTCTCTATCGACTTGATGGAGGCGCTGGCGGTGAGCAAGAGAGGGGCTTCGCCGTAGACCGTCACATCAGCGTCCCCGACTCCGAGAGGGAAGAGGCAGAACGTGATATCCGTGTCACGCATTGTGTCATCAACAGCGAAGGGTAAGGGGGAGAGAGAGGGCCACCGATGCGTGCGCTCACACACACGTGCACACGCCGTCTTGCTGCTTGCTGGTGGAGCGCGCTGGAGTAGGGAGGGAGAAGGAGTGGAGAGGGTGCAAGAGGAGAAGGGGCGGGGGTGGGTGGGTGGGACGGCGGCGTGGTGGAGAGCTTGCGGCACGCATACGTGACCGCCTGCTTCGCATACGCACTTGCCTTTTCGCGTGTCTGTAGGTTTGCGTCGTTTCCTCGGCGCATGACCGCATGGCGTTCACTCGAAGCGGGGTGGTGCGCGCGTGTGTGTGTGTGTGTGTGTGCGTGTAAGGGGGAGGGCCAGTGAGAGAGCCCTCACCCACAGCCGCCTCCCTCCCTCTCTCCCTCCCTCCCACGCTCGGTCTCTCACAGCGACACAACCGCGGCGGCAGGGGGAGGGGGGGGGGGAGGAGGAGGAGGCAACAAGAACGAGCGACGACAGAGAGAAAAGCAAGACGCGTGCATCTGCGTCTGGGTGTTGACCGCCCTCTGTGCAGTGCGCCTCCGCGTTGTCCCTCCCCTCCACCGCCTCGCTACACGCATCCGTCGTGCATGTCCTTCTCGTCCGACGAGGTCGGCGAAATCTGAACCAGCGGCGAGTTCTCAACCGAGGCGGAGTGCACATAGTGAGGCTGGAAGATGACGGAGCTGGACTGCTGTAGATCATGCGGCGCCTCAGCCACCACAGACGCAGACAAAGACGCACGAGTGACCCTTTCAGGCAGAGCGTGAGGGCTCTTCGGGCTGGTGTTGCTCGAGGCTGTGTCGTAGCTGCTGAAGCGTCGGCGAAGATCCGCGAGCAGCAGCTGCTGTCGCGCCCGCACGGCATCCAGCGACCGGTCGGACCAGCTTTTGGCGAGCAGTGGGGTCTGTTGTGCATCAACAAAGGAAGGTGCACAGGAAGAGACGGCGACACGGTCCCGCAGTGCGCACGAGTGCGACTCGTTGACGATGGACATCCGCGAGGGGCTTTGGCAAGGGTGCGGGACGGAGGCAGTACGTGACGGCGTGGGCACCTGTGCCAGCACCCGCTCCGTCTCCCGAAGCTGGCGCCGGCTGAGCTCCATGAAGAGCTGCAGCTCAGGACTGGTGACGCACACGCTGGCATCGCTGCAGTCGTCGTCCGCAACGGCCGCCGCAGATGCGGCAAGGCTTAGCGCGGAGCCTGCATCTCTGGAGCTCGACCGCGGCTGAGGTGGAGGCGGCGGCCGATGAGGTCGACGTTTTCGACCCTGCTGATAGTGGTGGTGTTCCGGCTGCCCCTCTTGCACTGCTTCGCACGTGGTTTGTGAGGGTGCCGACCTCTGCGCCGTGGAAGCCGAGACGGCAGCTGCCGGCGTTGACGACGATACAGGCGATGGCGCCGCTGGCCAAGCTGGGGGCGTCTCGCTGCCGCCTCGAGTTGGCGCAGCGTTCGTCACCGCAGCGGCATTCGGCGGCGTTTCGACATCCCCGTCTCCTCCGCCGCGGGTGCTGCCGGTGGTGTCGAGGGTGGTCCTGGGGTCGATGGAGAGACGAGCGCGTCTTCGGGGCGCGGTTGGGTTCGACGCACCAGGAGAGGGGGACGGCGGCGGTGCCCCCGACGACGGATCGACACGCACCACCGAAGTGAGCATCTGCGCCGGAGTCGCGCGGAGGGAGTCATCCGCAACTGCGGCTGCGCACCGTGCGACTGATTCCTGAGCGTGAGGTGTGTCCGGGCTGCCGAACTCGTTTAGCTCATCCTCACTCTCGCACGACGCCCTTGATGCCAACACCGAGAATGCAGTTTGCCGCCGCGAAGTTGCCGCCGCGCGAAGGCGGCTGCTGTGGGTGGATCGGACAAGCAATTTCTGCACAGTTGCGCGGTGTCCTGTGACTGCAGACGCGGCTCCCTGCGTAGAGAGCGGGGCGTTGTCACTGCTGCCCCACCGCGACGATGAACGCTTCACATGCCCCTCGTCGCGAAGACCGCGGGTCACCGCTGGCGGATTGATGCGGGGGGGCGACAGCGATGGCGACTTTGACTGCCGCCGTGCCCGGCTGGTGTGCGTCGGCCTCATGTAGCGCTGCGAGGGGGTATACCACTGCCGCCACTTTGCCGTTGGGCTGCGCCGCTGGGAAGCGGGCCTATCATCGACGGGGGAGGTGGCCATCTCCACTGCTTGTGCCGCAGGGGTAGAGGGAGGCTGCGACGACGGCGAGCTTGGATAGCAGACACTGCACAGTTTGTGATAGCGGCTGTGACGGGGGTGGTGATGGCACGAAGAGCCGCGTGCCTGAGACGATTGGTGCGACGCGGAAGTCGCGCGCGAAGGCGGCGAGCGGGTGTGGGGCTGCGCGCAAGCGTGGCCAGTGCTGCTACTCACTGCGGCTGCGCCACCGCCGGCGTTCTTCTTAGACCGCGCAACGGGGGCCGTCGGCGTCTCTGTGGTTGAGGCGTGCGCCGGCGTGCGCGGGCGCCAAGAGGAGACGGGCACTGCCGATGAGCTTCCAGCTCTATCCTTCACCATGTGCGCTGCCTGGCTCCTCGCGCGTCGGGACGACGGCGAGGGCCGCTCGTTGTCGGCGCAGTGTTGCGGGGGTTTGTCTGTGGTAGCGGAAGCCACCCATAGGTCGTCTGAAAGCCGTTGAGAGATGGAAATGTAGTGGAGCGGCTTTGCACCGACCTTCCCCTCCGCTGTCGAGCGCACCGCCGGCGCATGCTGCTGCTGCTGCGGCGGCGCGTAGCTCATCGGTGGGGGAGCAGCAAGGATTGGGGAGGATGCGGAGAGGGAAGGGGCAGTGTCTAGCACAGGTGGTGCCATCTGTGGGTGCTGCTGCGCAAACTGCAGTTGCTGACGCTCCAGCATTGCCGTCAGCTCACTCACCTCGTACTCGCGAATGCGATCCTTGTGCTGTCGCGCATGCAGAGCGGCGTGGAGGGCAAGGGACTCCTTCATGGAGGACACCATGAACTGCACCTGCTCCGCGATCACGGCCTCTGGCACGCCGGCGCAGATGCAGTTGTCGATGAAGCTCAGGATAAGAGACCGGCCTGTCTCTTCCTCCACGACTGTCACGCCAGAGGTCGGCTGACGGGCCACACCTACGTGCGCCGTAAAAGGTCCATGACTCGAGGCGGCGCCCGATCGCGCCTGTGCGTTCCCCAGACGAAGCACGCTGTCTTCGATCACACAGTGGCTTCCTGATATGGAAGCGGCCCCCTTCACCGGGGCCACAGGAGGGTACGAGTGAACTGACGGCGCCGCTGCTGCCGCGGCCGCCGCAAGGGTTGCCGGCGTCGTGTCGTCAACTGCTCGCTCGTCCTCGTGCACGAAAGATGACGGAGGTCTGCGAGCCAGTCGCAGTGAGGGGACATACCGATGCCGCGCCTGTGCGGGGTCGACATGCATGGGATTCGCCTGCAGCCCAGCCCTCTCATTCTCCATCTCCTGTGATTCGGCTGCCGAGGACGTGAGCGAGTCCAGCAGGGCAGCCCGATAGGCGCAAGGACTCAACATGCGTCAAGTTCACGTGGTGGCCACGATAAGGAAGTCGACCCCTTGGAAAAACAGAGAAGGATACCAACGACCGCCGGTGCCACTGCGCGCGCGGCTGTTTTCGGGTGTGCGTGTGACGTCGTTGTTGGCGGCAGCGCGCCGACCAAATCTATCGAAGTGTCTATCTACTTCGTGCAAGGGTGATTGTAGCCCGTTATTGCAGCTGCGCGCTTCTGGGCAGTGCGCCTGCCTCTGTGAGCGCCGGTGTGGCGGGTGGCGGTCGAATGGCGTCTGCACCACCACACACACACACACACACACACACACACACAGGCAGAGAAAGGGTGGAGAAGGTGCGCGCCCCTCGTCGCCGGCCAACTCCGAACCTCCACCGTGTCGGGCAGGCGCAGAAAGTCAGCGCAAGAGCAGCACACGAAAAGGCGTGCTGGCGAGGAGGACGAGCGAACCAAAGAGAAGTGCACATAATTGGTGGAAGTGAGGTGGAGAGTGAGCGAGAACGCACGGTGGAGTGCAGGCGCCACGCCATCAGCATCGGCAGCAAGACGCGAAGCAGAGCCGAGGAGATGTGCCCTCCTCCTCCTCCTCCTTGGTTCTTCGCCGCCGCCGCCGCCGTTCCCCTTCACGGCCACGTCGGGTGAAAGGTATTAGAGGAGAGCGGACGATGAGTGACGGGTAAGGCGTGTACCTGTGCCTTGTGTGCGTGTGTGCTCGCTGCGAAAGGCGATGCATGGCGTAATCGAGGCCATGCCCACGTTACCAAACACCGCCTCATGACAAGGTCCAGAGCAGACAGAGGGAGAGGGTTGTGTGAGGCGCAGCACGCAAGGCAAGGACAAGACCGTAAAAGTGGGGGGTGGGGGACTCAACTTGAGGGAGCACAGCGAGGGACGGACAGACAGACGCCACGGCAGTAGAGCCCAACAACGTGCAGGAAGTGACAAGTCAGCGGAGATCAAGCGCACGGAAGGGGCGTTGCAGCAGCTGCCGCCGCCCTCATACACGCACGCTTTCCAACTGGGCCTTCGACGACACGGATGCCCTGTGGCGTCTCACCGGGCACATCCGCAGCCTTCGCTCTCTCCCTCTTTGTGCGTAGTCGACCATCGTTGTGAGCCGGTCGCAGCAGTGGTGGTGGCAGCCACAGTGGCGGCTGCATCATCCGCAGAGCAGCTCCTTGGAATACACGGACTCTCGAATCAGTACCGCCTTGCGCATGATGGCCGCCGTGTCGAGACGAGGTAGGTGCTCTAGGCAGTAGAGAAGCTCAATCTTGCCGGCCTCGATGAGCACCTCTGTCATGGACGAGAGCATCGCCAGGCAGGCGTACGGGTGCAGCGCCATTGCCTGGTGCTCGCTCATGTCCGCGAGATAGCAGTCCCACAGCGCGAACACGTCGTCGGGGTGCATGCGGCCCACGAAGAAGCACGTCAGCAAGCTTGGAATCCACTCCCACGTGGTCAGCCCCTCCACTGTGAAGTGCTCGTAGAGCGGGAGCAACACGGAGCGGAAGAGCATGAGGAAGTTGCCGCAGTGCATCTGCAGCGTGTGGGCGTCGTGCAGGATGTTGCCGTCCTGTGTTAGCACATCAAAGAGGGCGTGGACAGTGAAGAAGGTGTCGCGCGCCGAGCTGGCGACCTGGTCGAGTTGGCGCGCCAGCAGCACGATCAGCTGCACGTGATCGACAGAGACGTTGCAGTACATCACCTGCAGCGCGGCCAGTGCGGACTCCATCCTCGCCCACTGACGCGCGTCCGCGTTGTACGGCTCGCAGTACCGCAGCGCCGTCACGCACTCTTCCCAGGCGGCGAGAGTGGCCGAGGGGCCGAGGGCCGGGACAGCCGACGGACCGCGGTACACAAAAGGCGTCGCCACCGTTCCCGCACCGCTGCTGCCACCACCGGTACCGCCGCCTGCGTCGCCGCTACTTATGCCGCGAAAGCCGCTGCTGCAGTGCAGTGGACCGCTTCCCTCCGTCGCGCTCACGGCCGCCGCCGCGGATGACGTCGAGAAGGTTAGCAGTTCCCTGATGGTGTGCAGGGCCGCCACGCTGCCGCCAGTGCTGTGGCCGCCGCTGTGACCCCCGCCGCCAGCGCCGCCGCGGTCGTCGTCCTCGTCCCCGTTGCCCAACATGCGGGTGTAGGCGGTGTTCAAGAGCTGGAAGTCCTTGTCCTGCAACTCCTCCATCGTCATCTCGATGGACTTGTCGGTGAAGGCGACCCCGAGAAGGTAGCGGTAGACAACACCGCGGTAGGCCGGCGGAATGCCCATGCGCGACGCCTCCCGAAGCTTTTCCATGTTCACTGCCACTTCGGCGTCAAGGAGCTCCTCAAATATGCGACCGTCATTCGCCATGCCCACCTCGGGTTCGCCCGTCAGGGGCGTCTGGACGTACGCCCCACGGGGCGAGTGAACGAGCGGCGAGAACCGTCGTGGGCGACTCATCCGAGCTTGAAGAGGAAGAGGAGGGAAGGGGGGGGGTCAAGCGCCGCGTTGGCCCTGCTCTCCGTGACCACTCAATGAGCTGCTGACATGTGCATGGGTGCATGTGCGCGCACCAGCGTGCGTCGTGGTTTGTGGTGTAGAGGGAGGAGGAGGAGGAGGGGGAGAGGGTGAGTGCAGTGCCACTCACCGGCATCGTTGCACTCTCCTTGTATGCTCTCTCGACGAGGAAACGGCATGCGAAGAGTGTGGCGCCGAGCCACAAACCCGAGATCGTGCCCCGCTGTTGATACACGCGGTGGGAGAGGGCGTAAGGCGCATACACACATACACACACACACATGCACCACTACAGCTTGAGACACACGCATGTGTGCACATGTGCGATCACGCGCGGCTTAATTTTTAGTTAGGTGCCGCACGAGGCAGGAGACATCAGCTCCACCAAGAGGAAGAGACGGAGGTGGGGAGGGCGGCGTATGTGGGTGTGGCTGTGAGAAGGGGTGGGGGAGGCCCATCGACCCTCCGTCCTCTTCGTGCGAAGCAACACGGATGACGACACACACAAACGCACCTGCACACACCGTTACACACGCGTGCACACACACAGACAAATCAGGGCAAAACAGCATGAGATCCCGTCCATCACGCCAACCCCCGCATACGCACACGGCATGCGAAGGTCCGGGAGGGGGTCGGTGGGGAGGGGGGGGGGGAGGGCTAGAGAGCTGCCAGAGGGGCAAGATGATACACCTCCCCCCCCCCCCCACCTCCCCCTACTTGCACGCGCGCATGCGTGCGAGGCGGCATGGTTGAACGTGGTCTTCTTCGCTGTCGCCATGACTTTCTGCGTCGACACATGCATAGGTAGACAGTCCTGAACACTCCGCATCTGCGCTTGGGGCTTGCCAGCACTTCAGAACACCTTCCCCAGCCCCTCCCCCTTTCTTCAAGATATTAAGCGCTGCCAAGGCGGTTGTTGTACTCGCGACGGAACGCCGCAGGGGACAGCTGCCACACATGCTCTTTCACCGCCACCGCCACCTCCTCGTTGAAGAGCTTCTTGGCGTCGCGCACGAGTTCATCCTTGTGCTCCTCGAACTTCCCATCGACGTCGCCGTAGTAGTGGTCGGCGAGAATCTGCTTCTCCGAGGCGACAGCGATCATCTGGAAGAGGGAGATGACAACGGCGGCGGAGTAGATGGGCCACAGCCGCTCACGCGTCCAGCCCCACACGGACTGCACGGCTCTCAACGTGGTGCCGAGCGCCTTGTCGATGTGGTACTTCTCCGTGAATGCGGACATGGTGGGGAGGAAGGGGTGCACTCAGTAGATCTTGCACAGCTTAGTGCATGTGAGCGTGTTGCAATGAGATCAGACGTGAGGAGGGAGGGAGAGGAGCGGGGGCGGGGGCGGTGAGGACGAGATAAGATATGCGAACCATGCGTCATCGGCAGTGGAGATCAGACGGAGCTTGGAGAAGGGGTGAGGGAGGGCATGCTGTGGGCAAGCGAGCGTGCATATGGATGCCCACTGTGGATGCTGTCCGCTAACTGTGCCCGTGGCGGTACACAGTGCCGGGCCTTTTCACGCCGCCTCTTCTACTGTGTCCTCGAGTGCATGGAGAAGGCGCAGCGACAAAGAAGGGGAAAGGGTAAGCACGGCACGCGGGGAGGAGTGTGGCGAGGGCGATGGCGAGGCTGCCTTCGCCTAGTCTTTTCCCTTTCCTCCTCTGCATCTCACTTTCTCTTTCTCTTTCTCTCTGGCTGTGCGTGTGTGTGTGGGCAGTAGTGTATACGCCGGGTGGTCATGTAAGAAAGGACGGGTGGTCGTCCACCTGGCGCGTATCAAGGGGGGTATGAGGGCGACCGTGTCTTTGAAGGCCCTCGCCCCCCCTCCTCCTCGTGGGCTCGGTCCTTCTGCTGAGCATGTAACGCGCTTCTAGTCTATGATGAGCCGGAGTAGGGCCCTCGCCTCCACTCGCGCACTGGCAGTCGCTTGGCGGGGACGCGTCTATGTGCGGGTTTCGTGCTGGCACGGGTGCCGGCGTCATTCGAGGGAGCCGCAACGGGATGCGCAGAGCGACGAGGGCGCGAACGGGGTCCGGCGCACCTCTCCTTCCCCCGCTCGCCCCTCAATAGTCGTCATCGTAGAGGGAGAGGACAACGTACTTGGTGACACCGACGATGACGCAGAAGCTGCGGGCACGACTCATACTCACGCGCAGCGGCACGCCCTCCATCCCGGTCACTTCACACAGAGCCGCCCGCGCCGACGACGCTGCGGCCGCCGAAGAGTCCGCCGCATCGTCGCCATCTTCGTTGTCGCCGTCGTGCTCTTCCTCATCAACCATCAACAGGCGGCCACCGCCGTCGACGGTGGCGACAAAGAAGGTCGCCGGCGCAGCCGACCTGCACCAGGCATCAGATCCGGCAGAGCGGCCGGCAGTGACGGTGTTTGGCTGACAGACCACAACGTGTCGATCCTCTTCAAGGTAGCCGTACCATGTGGCACCGTAGACACAAGGCAGTGCAGAGCCGTGCTTGCCTGCCAGCTCCACCTTGAGGCGAGATGTGATGAGACTCACGTCCACGTCTATCGTAAGGGATGCCTCCAGCACAGAACCGGAAGCTGCAGGTGAGTCGGCGGCGGCGTCGTTTCCAGAATCACTGTCGCGGCGCACCACCAGCTTGTACGTGGCGATCTGCAGAGCCTGGATTGTATTGGTCGCGGCGGCAGCGGAGCGCAGCACGTGCACGTGGGCCCCTTCCGTGAGGAGCGCGCAGCCGCACTCGTCGCGTGCCACGTCACGATTGCGTTCGCCGAATGCGACGTCTTCCAGACCCGTCTCGTACAGTGGGTAGTAGCCGTTCGCCGCCCCGTCTCCGTCACCACCTCCGTCGCCGCCGTTGCCGGAGGCAGCAGTAACGCTCTTCTCCTCGTCGTCATCCTCGTCGAGGCGGCGCCCTTGCTCGCCCTCTTCGACCCCTTCCACTACACAGCACAGGAGCTGCGACGCTGTTGAGACGGAGGCGGCACCGGTGTCTTGCGCACCCGACAGCACAACGCGGACTGGAAGAGAAGCCGTGACCGACGCCGGCAACGGTGCGCATTCCTGCACGCGGATGTCGAGCTGTGCACAGAGGTGAATCACTGGATCGCCATCCGGGTGGGTCTCTTGCGTAGTGATGGACGAAAGGTAGCTCAATAAGGCCGGCTGGCGCGTCGCGCTAAGCGGGACTTCGTCGACCACGGACGGTGGCTGTCGCGACGACGGTGGGCGGGCCATGTCAGCCGCTGCCGCCGCTGCAGCAGACGGCGACGACACCGCGGACGACCTCTCCTGCTGATCCTCTTCCGCCTCCGCCAGTGCTCGCTCATCCGCCGCACCCATGGCGAAGCGGGAGCCGCGCGCCCAGTGACGCGACTGCTGCAGCACCCACAGCGCCAAGTCACGCGCGCCCTCCGCCTCCCTCGTGACGCGTCGCAGAAACGACTCGCAAAGCCGCCGCAGCGCGCCAATGTGCTGCGTAACCGTGTCCGGCTCGCGGAGGTGTGCGGCGTACGCCATGGCGACCTCACAACAACGGTAGCACACGTGCGTGATTTCGTAAATTGCGCGCTGCACTTCCGTAGCCATCACCTCGAGATCCTCCGTCACGGCGGTGCGCCTGAGCTGCTGCTTCGCGTACTTGTAGAGTGCCAAGGGATCCGGCTCCGTGAGTTGCGCCAGGACGGCGGAGGAGAGAAGCGAGGCGACAGCAGGGAGGCCGAGGTGTGCCCAGAGACGCCCCCGCAGCACTGCATGCCACTCGCGAGCGACCTTCTCGTACATCTCGCGCGTGATGCGGGTGTACTCGCGCACGTAGCACAGCGCGAGCCAATGTGGAGCGGCCAGGGCGGAGAGGTTGTCGTGCAAGTCCACCTCCCATAGCGAATGCGCTGCGGCACCACTCGAGGACGCGCCCGTGGCGGTCAGGGACAGGCGGTGCTGCTGCGCCACGGCAGGACGGACGCCGTTCGCGGCCGACTCACCAAAGCATACCCAGTCGGGTGGCCCAGTTCTTTGTTGTGCGCGTGTCTGTCTACCACCCAAAGTCCCACTAGGCATCGCGCACTGACGCACTTGCATGTCTTCAACGACGACGTCCTCCCAGGAGCCCACGCGGCCGCTGAGCCCGCTGCCAGGCGGGGCGGAGAAGCCTGGCGGCAGCGACAGTGCTAGACGTTGCACCTCGTACAGACCGCCGATCAGGCTACGAAGAGCACCGTCGCAGCCAAGAACCATGAGCAGCGAGACGGATCTGCTGCCGCTTCTCGCATCGGCAGGGTATCCGCCACTCATCACTGCAGCTGAGGAGAGCAGATGGGTAGCGTCCCCCGCGCCGAGGAGAGAAAGGGGGGATCCTTGAGCAACTTCGTCGAGCAACGCAGCCGTCACGCCGGTGCGGACCGGCAGGCACCGTGTCTGCATGTCCACATGCATGGCGTTAACGTGTCTGGAGGAGAGCGAGTGCACCGCACACCAGCCCATGGCGAGCACAGGGCGGCCAGGCGGAAGCGTTGTGGAGACTCGCGGCACGCTCGCCAAGGCGGGCGTCGAGCTGGAGCCGCCAGCGCCGTCGCCGCTTGCAGGGGCCGTGTCACCAGGAGTGAGGAAGCGCACCAAGGCGCCACCCTCGACATCCAGCACGAGCAGCAACCCCGACGGCAGTGCAAGGGTGAACAGGCGTCCCGATGGCGACCAGCAGCAGCAGACGGAGTTGCCGTTGCGCCTCTCCCCATCAGCGCCCCTGCCCTTTAGCACGGACTGGAAGGGCTTCAGGGAGAAGCTGAAGACTGTGGTGAGCGTAGTGGAGCGGTAGACAGCGACGGCGCTCTGCGTGACGAGGCCGAAAAGGTTCGCGCACGGACACGCCGTGACGGCGAGGATCGGCTCCGCGGTCGACTTGGAGTGCAGGAGCTTCATCCTGGGGCGAGATTGGTGGCGGCGAGCCTGTGTCGGCAGGAGGGTGGAAGAGGAGAGCTTTGGCAACCGCACGTCGACTGAGATGCACCGCTGCTTTTCGGCGGCCCTCCTTTCGCGGCTCTGCGCGTGCGCGTGCGCAGCGATGTGCGGAGCTCGCAGCGTGGCGAGGGCGAGCAACAACGAAGAGAAGCAGGGTGGGAGAGAGAGGCGGGGAAGTAAGGGGGGGGGGCGGGGGCCATGCGATGATCCGTCCAATCAGACGCACAGCACAGGGTGTGCTTGGTGAGTCGAACATGCATCTGCTGCTGCCGAGGCGGACATCAAGCATGGATGTCGATGCTCCCCTCCTTCCCATCATCGACACTTTCGCGTGAGCGAGGCGCAGGCCCAAGTTCTACAGACGCGAGAGAACCAGAAAACGGCGCAGCTGTGCTGCGCGAAGTTTGTGAAGGGGGGGGGGGAACGGGTTAGGCGGTGGTGGGAGTGGGGTGTAGTGCGCGTCGAGGCGTGGCTGCTGCGAGGGCGAGGGTTTTTGCTAGCGCGTGCTCCAGAGACGCGTTACTCGAGAACTCTCATAAAGGGCAGGGGGAGAGCTGTGTCACATGTGTGCCTGTGTGTGTGTGTGTGTGTGCCAGTCACGAGCGAGACAATTCCAGTGACTCCCTGAACGGCTCCGTTGGCGACTCTCGCGCCTTCCAGTAAGTCCAAATCCCCGTGCACTCCATGAGGCGACAACTGCCACCACTCTCCGGCCGTCAGCGGCATCATGCTCGCCTGCTCCGCTACCAACGTTGTCTGAGGTGAGCCTCGCCAGCATCTTTTCGCCAAAGAAGAAGCGCACCATGCGTTCCGCGTCGGCCTTACTCTTGAACTCGTAGTCCGTGCGCACCCACGTCCGTGTGAACCCGAAGCACTCCTCCAGCCGCTGCGTGTACGTGCTCTGCCGCGTCGGCTCCGCAGAGCCGTTGCCCAGCGTCTCTAGTATGACCACCGCCGCATCCGAGCGCGTGTTGTCGAGCAGGTCCAGCAGTGATTCCACAACCGTGTCTACCGCGGCGTGCCAGTGGTCCTCGCCCCACTGCATTCGCATAACGTAGGAGAGAGACCACGCGCAAACAACGAGGGAGCAGCGGGGGTGTCGTGTCTGCGTGAGAAAGCCAGCCTGAATTGCCTGGAACGGTACAGGGCGGATGCACAACTGTAGCACTGCTGCTGTTGCCGATTTCGGCGCCTCGCTCTCGTCCCCACCGCACAGAAACGCAGGCGGTGACGGCAGCGCGTGCGAGGGGAAGCTGGCAGCGTTGACTTCGCTTCTCTTCTCTGCCGACGCGGCCACGGGTAGCAGACTCACGGAGCGGTAGTGCCCGGACTGAGCAGCACTCCGCACTGTGTTTACCAGACAGCGACGCAGCATCGACACCTCGCCGTCGTACGCGTAGATGGCCTGAACGGCGGGGTGCTGCGCCACCATGCTTTCGATGCGTCCCGTGCCGCACCCAAAGTCTGCCACGCGCACCCACGGCTGCGTGCGCTGCCCCGCAGCGGCCGCGGCAGCATCCGCTGGTGCGACTTCCACACCTGCCGTGCTAGCAATGCGGCCCAGGACGTCCTTCAGCAGTGTGCGGCGCACGGCAGTGCAGTTGTGGTGGGCCATGAGCACATCGTAGGCCTCCGGGAAGCGGCGGTACATCTCAAGCGTGCCGACCTTGAAGGACGGCACAACGGAGGCCACATCAGCGGGCTTGGGCGGTGTGCCGTGATTCATCGACGGCCCGCCGGTGCCTGAAGGCGCCGCTGTCGCAGGAGCACTCGCACTCCATAAGGATTTCAGTTCTCTCCGGAGTTGCGCACTCAGAAGGGTGTTGCTTGTGGGAACGGCATCGAAGTCGACTGCAGCGGCTGCCGTTGTCGCTGCCTCACCAATGCACGGTGCCGCTGCGCTCTTCTCTGGGTCGGCCCTGGACCTCTTCATGGGTGGCTCGGCTTTGGCGCTCGTGGCCATCGCGTTTCGGCCGCTGATACAGCCAGCTGTCGACGCTGCTGCGGCCCTGTGCGATGAAGCGTGCGCTGCCGATGAGGCAGCCGTCGACGTCGGCTGAGACTCCGCTTCCTGCGCGTCGAACACAGCGGACACGCACGTGTGCGTTGTGCACAACGAGAGGATGACCTTGGGGTGGGGTGGAAGAAGGAGTGTGCAATGACGAAAACGAAGGCGGGTCATGGGCGGCGGTGCTGATAAGCATTGCGGAGACGAGGGGGAGGGGAAGAGCGAGAGGGAAGGTCGGCGGTGGCGAACGCAGGCCACGGCGACGACGACCGTCCGAGGGGAGAAGACGCTTTAAACCTCTTCTGCGTTGGGTGTTGGGCGAGGACCGGCGCCTCGGGAGTCTATGAAAGGGGGAGGAGGAGGAGGGGGGGGAGGGAAAAGAGCAAAACACGAAAGAAAACAAAGCAGTGCACAGAGACGCACGCGGGTGCCGCCGTCCATGCGTGCTGCTGCGAGCCCCTTCAAATCGGCGTCATCTCACACGGTGCAGCAGGGTGCGCTGCTTGCGCCACTCCAGCTCCTCCCGCTTCACCATCGCGTACAAGGCACGCTCGACGAGTTTGGCATCAAAACCCATGCGTGCGAGCTCCGACAGGAGGCGGTGGTGCTCGACCGTGGCTCCGAGCGCGACGCGGCGGCGCAGCGCCTCCTCCACGCGCAGGACAAGCTCACTCTGTGCCTCCGTCAGGATTTGGTCCGCCACGCCGCTCTTGATGGCGTCGACCGTGGCTATTTTAAAGAGCTTGATGGCCTCTTCGGCATCGCTGCGGCTGGCGAGCACGTCAAGCCGCATCCGGGCCATCGACTCTGTAATGCGCACGAGGCTTTCCAGCTGCCGGGCCGTGATCTGGATGATAGGCGTCTTGTTGCTGCTCGAGCCACCACCGCCCGCCGTGCTGCCGTTGCCGCTGCTCATGCCGCCAATCGTCGCGAGGGTTTGCTGATGTGCGTCTCGGCGCACCTGAACGTAGAAGTCGAGTAACACCTTCATCGCCTCCTCTGAGATGACCGGGCGGCAGGTGGCGCGGGCGTAGGAGATGTATTTCGTAAAGAAGCAGCGCTCGACCACTTCGCCATGGTTACTCTGCGCCGCAGAAGCCGCCGCGCCACTACCAGCGGAGGCGGACGCACCCGCACGACCACCGCCGCGTCGCGCGCCGCTGCCGTTGGCGCTCTTGTGGAGCGAGATGACGTGGTGAGCCAGCCGCTGATCCGTCTCCGGGTTGCGGGGATCAATCACCTTGAAGATGAGGTCGAAGCGGGACAGGATGGAGCTCTGGAAGTCCATCTGGTCCTCGTTGGAGCGCAGAGGGTCATAGCTACCGAGCGTCGGGTTCGCAGCCGCCAGCACCGACGTGCGACTGTTTAGCATCGTCGTCATATTCGCCTTGGCAATGGAGATGGTCTGCTGCTCCATCGCCTCGTGGATGGCCACCTGATCCTGCTCTCGCATCTTGTCGAACTCGTCAATGCACACGACGCCGCCGTCAGCCAGCACCATCGACCCCGCCTCGAGCACAAAGTCGCCGTTGCCGTTCGAGATGACGGACGCGGTGAGACCGGCGGCACTGCTGCCCTTGCCAGAGGTGTAGATGCCGATCGGGGCCACCTTCTCTACAAACTTCAGCAGCTGCGACTTGGCCGTCGACGGGTCACCAATGAAGAGGACGTTCATGTCGCCGCGCAGGAAGTTGCTGCCGATGCGCTTGCGTGTGCCGCCGAACAGGAGGCACACAATCGCCTTCTTCTGATCCTCCAGGCCAAAGATGGCGGGGTCGATGCTGGCAGAGAGCTTCTGGAACACGTCCCCCTGCTTGGCGAAGGCCTTGAAGGACGCCTCCTCCTCCGGCTGCCACGTCATGGTTGAGCGAGATCGCACACGAGAGGAGAAGTTCTGGTTCACGCTCACCACCGCGCAGCTGGCATCCTGCGTAGTGCGGAACATGAGGCCGACACAGCGCAGGTACTGCGCACGCAAGCCGGCCACCGAGCGACCACGGCCTCCGCCGCGTGCGCTGTCGAAGCCGCCACGCTTCTCCTGCACCGAGACGACGCCGACGATCTGGACGCGGGAGCCAGGGCTGATGCGATCAACTAAGTAGCGATCCACAACCACCGTCAGGTGTCGCGGCAGTTCGCCGGTCGGCACGTCCTCGGGCAGCTCCTGCAGCTTGATGATCTGCTGGTCCTCGTACTCGCACTCCATTGGCAGAAGCACGTAGGGGTTCGGCCGGCACTTGCCGGAGGACGTACCTCCGCCACCACCGGCCCCACCGCGGCCGCTGTTTTCCATGCACTGCGGCGGCAGATCGATCGACCGCCCGCCGTTGATGTAGGCTTTGCTTCGGCAGCTCGTGCATTGGATAGCTGCCCGGACACAGCGAGCATGCGTGGAGCTGGACTTGACGACGATGCCGCTCACGCTGACCAGCTGCGCCACGGCGGCCTGGGCGAGGTTGCGCAGCGCCATCGGCGGCACGCCCCAGAAGAGCTGCACCTGAATCGTTGTCTTGCGACTGTAGGCCGGGAACAGCTTGCGCTCCTGTGCTAGCTCCCACACCGCGTGCTCCATCAGCGGCAGTGCGCGGGTAGGGTTATGCTGCACCGCTCCAAAGAGCACGCCGCTGAACTGCTGGAGGTGCAGCATCTGGAGCTCCACGTAGTGCAGTCCAGCCGACAAGTTGCTCCGCAGCATGTCCATGTATAGAAACTCGTGATGGATGCGAAACTGAGTCACGAACTCCTTGGCGAGGAGGCGGATGTCCGTGCCCGCCTCGCTGTCGCCATCCATGCTGCCGCTGGCATTGTAACCGTCACCAGACAGCGCGCCGCTGCCGTGGAAGTTCGTGACGTGCACGGTGCCAAGGTCTGACTGCATCCTGACAGTTGCATCGACGCCCTTTCAGGAAGGGGAGGGGGGGGGGAGGGAGGAGGGCGTGGGCAGGGTGGGAGTGTAAGGAGGTGGCAGTGGCGTCAGACGTATGTGCGTGTGGCTCTCTTGCCGTGCTACTTCGATGTATGTACTTGTATGATGTCGCTGGCACGTCGTGTGCAGCGTCTCCGCCAATGAGGCCTTCGAGTGTACTCGGCGACCGATCCCTCCACCCCTCTCCTTTAAGTGTTCGCAGGCCGCTCTTGCACGCCTGCCCACGTGCGCGCATGTGTGCGTAGATTTAGGCCACGGGGAGGTTGGTGGATGTCGTGATGAGGCGAGAGGGAGACAAGGGGGGAAAGGCTACATGCAGAGAGAGAGGGCCGTGCGTGGGTGCGGTGCGACACACCTGAGCGCACAGACACGCAGGCGCTTGCGTGCGCGCGTGTGTGTGTAAAACCGCTGGATGGGTGGAGAGAGGGTCGCGGTGAGGGGGCTAAGAGCGAGCGGGCACGAGAACGGGCCACGAAAACCCTAGCCGCTGCATCTGCGGCGCCGTCACGGTGAGGCCAAACGCACGACTGCGCTTCGCCGTCTTCCACCCTCCCTTCTCCTTCCTGTTCCTTTACTGCCTTCAGCCTTCGTGCCCTACTCCGCGAGACGCGCCTGCAACTCTGGCGCACTTGGAAAACGCTTAGCGGACGCATACACACGCTCATTTTTGCGAGTATGATGTGCTCTCCGAGCATCTGCCACTTCTCTGCCAATTCTTGTCCTCCCCCTCCCTTCTCTCCCTCTCGCACAGAGGGCAGGAGGGGAGGGAGGGGGGGGGGGGGAGGATGCACCACCGTCATCACCGCCGACAACTGACGCAGCCTCAAGCATGGGGAGAAAGACAGGCGCGAAGGGGTTCGCGCACACCCGCACAGGCACAGGCACGCGCATCGGAGCCGCTCCCGCCGCTTCCCCGCACCCTCTTTTGACTCCTTTACCCGCATGATGCCACACCCTTTCACCACCTCCACAGAGACCCAAGGAGCGCTTGTCGCACGCCATCACCCGCCCTCCCCCAACTCCGCGGTGGATGTCATGCGGCGGCCGCAGCGTCGGCGAGCGTCTTCAGCGGGTAGGCGTCGAACGGCGTCTTGGCGCTTAGAATCAGGTAGTCGTGGTCCAGCACACCGTTTATCTGCTTTTCTACGAGCAGCGGCAGCAGCCACACGACCCCCGCGTCCACCGCCGAGTAGGGGAGGCGGTGGTATCGCACCATCTCCGACACACTTAGACGACTCTCGCACCCGTGAGTCAGGTAGAACTTCACGACCATCAGCAGCGCGAGTCGCTGACGCGCCAGACACAGTACGTTGTGCACGCCGATCTCCACAAAGAAAGGTCCATGCATCGAAAGCGCCGTGTCGAGGAGGTCCAGGCGCGACGCCTTGAGCGCGTTCACGACATCGATGAGCGGTGGGACGTCGAGGGCGAGCCAATCTTCGTCCGGCGGCAGCCGCCCCAGCGCCAGCTCCGCTGCCAGCAACTTCACCAGCAACACACGCCTGTTGTTCAGTGGGGCGTTGGGCGGGTACACGACGGTCGCCTTCGCCAACAGCTCGGCGGCCTCCTCGACGAGCGACATGCGGAGCGGCTGCCGGAGGAGTGCGCAGGCGCGCCGGTAGTACAGCATGCACCGCTCCGCCAGTGCTGACGGGAAGCACTCGTGAAACGCCGAGATGAAGAGCTCTACGTCGTCGCTCTTCGGGGCATCTGCGGCGATCATCTCAATGATGAGATAGGCAAAACTGTGCAGGAGGCTCTCCTTTTCTTTGGAGTCGTACGTCAGCAGCCAGCGCGGCGCCTCGCCAGGCGTGCCAAGCGGCTGCACGGCCGACGTCTTTACTCGCCTGTTGAGAACGGCAAACAGCTTCGACGTGACCGTGTTCAGGTTCGACTGCACTGTTGCGACGCCGCGCGCGTTGGCCTCATCAAAGACGCTGCGCACCCGCCGCAGCACCACCGGGATGACACTGTACGGCGGGGCATCGGCCTCGCCGCCGCGCTGGAAAAGCGTCTGCAGCAGCTCGCTGAGCTCGTTGGCGTAGTGGCAGGCGTCGGTGAGCGCCTCGGTGGGGTGGGCTCGCAGGCCTGCTTTGTAGGCTGCCAAATCCGTCACGGAGGCGGACGCCGAGGACGACGCCGCGTGCCGGCCCGATTTGCTGGACGGCAGCGTGGACAGAATGGTGTTCAGGTACGTGCCGAGGATGAAGAGCGCGATCCACATCTCGCCCGGAAAGGCGGAGCCGCCGCCGTCAGCGCTTTGGGTGCCGCGGCCGGATATCATCGGCCTCACCTGCCCGTTCCAGAGGGCGAGCATCTCACCAGCGGTATTGCCGAAGTTGCCGTGCACGCCCTCGATGCCGACAACGCCGAAAAAGGCTTGCTCGAGGGTCCTGGCGACGTCCTCTTCCCTGCTGGAGCCCGCAGCGCCACCACCGTGGCCTCCCAAGGCCGCCGCGGAGGCAAGTTGCATGAGGAACGACTTGCACACACGGGCGGCGATGCACAGCTTCTTCTCATCTGCGGGCAGTGGTGGAATGGGGAGCTTGTCCAGCTGCGACAGGGCCGTTGGCGGTTTCTGCGTGTGCGCTGCCGACGGCGCCGGCCGGCATTGTCCACGGCGCGGTGCTGGTATCTCCAAGCGGGAGCCTTGCGCGGACGGCGAGGCGGTCGCCGCGAGGCTGCTCGGGTGGGGGCGAGCAGGACCGCCACTGCCGCTGCCGTCACCTTCAGCAGCATCGCTCCGAGGTGCGGAGCGGCCTCGGCGTCGCCCCGCAGCAGCATCACCACCACCACCACCATCTGCGCGGCTGCCAGATGGCCTGGATGGCGCTGGCGGCGGCGCTTTCCTAGAGGCAGTGGAAGCGCCAAAGGAAGACGCGGGCGCCCGCACAGGAGTGACTGCTGCTGCCGTAAACACTGAGCCGGCGCCGACCCCAGGGCCTGATCCAGAGGCTGCCGAGCCAAAGACGGATGCGGCGGTAGCCGGTCTGGACTCCGCACCGGCTGAGGGCGGCGAGGGGATAAATGGGCTTGCATGGACGCTCGCGGGCACGTGGCTGCCGCCGCGCGGTGCCGCCTGCTGCCCGAACGGAGTGGCAGACGTCGTCGATCCCGGCGCTACTGGCGACGCCGCTCCAAAGGCGGAGAAGATCGGCGCCGCCGTCGCTGGCGGTGGCGCGCCGACGCTGCTGTGAAGCTCGCTGAAGACGCTGCCGCTCCTGTTCGCGCCGGTCGCAGCAGCCTTCGCCGCCGCCGGAGGCGGAGACACAGCTGGTGTGATAGCGGACGGGGCCGTCACCGCTGCGGCGGAAGTCTTACTGAACACGGACCCGCCAAACGGACTCGATGGCGGCACCGCTGCAGGAGCGAGCGACGCAGGCCGTGCTGCCGCCGCGGCAGCGCTGCCTCTGAGCAGACTGCCCTTGACGGAGGCATTCGCCGGCGTTGCCTCGAGGCAAGGTGGGGTCGCAGCGCCGCTGGATAGGGGCGCTGCGGACGCGCTGACACTCGGCACGGACGTGCCGAAAACGGAAGAGGTCGGCGGAAGTGGCGGAGGGCCACCGGCAGCGTCGCCGCCTTTGCCGCTGGTGCCGACAGCTGCGAAAGCCGAGCCAAGAATGAATCCTTTAGCGTCGCTGGCGCCTGGTGTGCTCTGTGGAGCTGCAGGCGGCAGGACTGGGGCGGCCGTGGATAACACGTTCCCGCTTGTGTGACTCTTGTTGTCACCGCTGCGCGCCGTACTTGCAACGTCAGGGAAGGCCGGCAAGGGTCGAGGGCCGCTTCCAGCGCCGGCGCTGCCACGATCCAAGAACGGTGTTGTTGGTGCGTGTGTGGAGGAGAGGGCGGAGGTGGAGCCCAGCCGTGGCAGCGACTCTTGGCTGCGCTGGTGTGACGAGTGCGGCTCGGGCAGAGATGGGCGACTATCAGCGCCGCCCTTGGCACCGCTCTCCTTGCTGTTGCCGCTGCTGCGTCCTTGGCCCCCTCGTGGAGCGGCGAACGACATATTTGCACAGCTTGGCGCACTGCTGCCGCCGCCATCCAAGATGCCTCCGCCACTCGACGTCGGCATCGACGATTGCGGTGGCGCCGACGCAAGGACTGGCGCCGCAAAGACCGGGACCGCAGACAACAGCGTCGTGGAAAACGACACCGGCAGCGGCACCATCGCGGCAGCCGGCGCGGCGGCCATGGGAGAGGCGCCTGACGAATGGGAAAGCACTGGCGCGCCGGTGCCGAAGACGGGCATTGTGGAGAGCGGCAGAGCTGACCCGCTCATGGGCAGCACGCCGCGTTGCAGGCCGCTCACGTTGGCCTTGCCCTCACCGACCTTGACAGCGACTGAGCCGCCAAGCACCGGCGGCGGTACCGACTGACTGCCTCCTCCGAACGGCGAATAGCTTCCTGGCTGAACATCGAAGCGGTCGTGAAGTACACTAGTGTTGCCGCTACTGCCGCCGACCCCGCTCATCAGCACCGGCCCGCCAGCTGTGTGGAAAGCAGCGTTGAAGGGGTTACCCAGCACACCGCCACCTCTGCCAGGTGCGCCAATCAGGGGAGGTGCACCACTGCCGGCGGCACCGCCGACGCTGCCGAAGCTGAACATGCAGTGAAAAGGGAAGAAGGAAACAAGAAAGGGCGGAGAACAGCTGCGCGGATGGGCGTGCGTGTGGGTGTGTGGGCACGGAGAGAGTGAGGGGAGGAAGAGGAGGAGGAGGGGGCGAGGTAGCAAGAGCGACATGGCACATGTGAGACACACGCACATATACGCTGAACACAAAGCCTCCGCACGCATACACGGGCATGCTCCCAACCAGAGGCCATCATCGGATTAGATGGCTATGATGGGGGGACGAGGCGTGACAAGGTACAGTAGGCCCTGTTAAGGGAGTGTTGGGGAGGAGTGTGTAAGGGGGTGGGGAGGGTACGATGTGATCCGTCCACGTGACCCGGCTCCGCAGCAACGACAGACGTCCTTTTCTTCCTTCCGCGTACCCCGCACAGAGACACAGGAGCACGACTAACTCGCATGCACGCACACACACACATGCGCGGGCATCGGAGCATCCTTGAGCAGACGACTTGGTGGAAGTCAGAGGGGGGTGGGTGGGAAGAAGGACATATATGTATATATCAAGATACAAGGCGGATACACACACAAACACGGAGAGAGAAAAAGCGAGATACGATCTACGGGGAAGAGGGAGCACAGGAGAGACGACCACGAGCAAGTACCGTGGGGTGGGCACACAGTGCCATGGACACACACACACACACACACACACCACAGTTACGCATACACACACAGAGAGAGAGACACTCAAGTGAGGAGTGTGCCATTGCGAACGACCGACGCGCACAGGAGAAGAGTGTAGGGGTCGCGTGGAGATGGGCATGCGTGCACGCAAGATTCGTTGATGCGGATCTGCGCCAGTGTACGTGCACAGCTGTTACGGTGCGCCCCACCCCTCCCTCCTTCTACCCCCTTCACAGACTCCACAGGCGTCAGCCCCCTGTGGAGCGGAACTCAGCCAGTTCGCCAAAACAGTGCCCGACCCGCACGGAGACCGGCAGGGGTACGGCCAGCCGCAGCACTCGCGCCTGGTCCTCGAGGATGCGCTGCACTCCTCGCACCACCTCCTCGATCGCAACCCGCGGAACGGCATAGACGAGCTCGTCGTGAATGCTCATTACCAGTGCGAGCGGTGCAGCAGGGAGGTACGGCAGAAAGCTGTGACGCTGCTGATGAACGGCCCGCATGGCACTGTGCAGCACGTCGGCCGCGCCGCCTTGCACAGCCTGCGCAATGGCTCGCTGCTTCCGCCGGTTCGCGTCCTTCTCGGCAATGAGGGACTTGCGGCCGGACAGTGTCTCCACCGCGAAGGAGCGCAGCGCCTCTTGTCGAGTCTCGCGAAGATAACTCTCGATGCGCGGGTAGACGCGGTGAAAGCGCCTGAGAAGATCACGGGCAGACATCGGCGCCGGCGCGGACGAGGAGGCTTCTCCTCGGTGCTGCTGCTGTTCTGATGTTGCAAACTCCTCGTTGATCTTCTTGATGCGCACATCCATCGACTCCGGCCCCATGCCGTACAGGAGGCCGTACACAATCACCTTCACGGCTTGCCGCTGCTGTGGGCGCACGTGGTCGATGGATGGCAGACGCAGAACACTGGCTGTCACGAGCGCCAAGACATCTACGTTGGCAGACAGGTGCTCCTGCAGAGCAGCGTCGCCGCTGAGATGGGCGAGCAGGCGCAGCTCCAGCTGGTTGAAGTCGAACGAGGCGAGCAAACAACCAGGAGGGGCGCAGTAGAGGTGCCGCAGCGTCCATTGTGGGTTCTCGGGAAAGAGAGGAAACTGTGCCGACGACGCCTGATCAACCGCGGCGGCCTCCGCGAGCGACAACCACCGATCAACATCTTCCTCCGTGGGCGGGTCTACGTAGCCGTAGGGGCGCAGGGACTCATCGCCGCCGCTGTTGCGGCTTGGCGTGGCGGAAAGCGCGTGGATCGGGAACGTCGTGCGAGGCGGTTGCTTCGGCAGGTTCTGCACGTTTGGCAGCGCTGAAAAGATGCGGCCAGTCGACGTGTTGTGCAGCACCCAGTCTGGATGCATCGAGTAGCACACGCGAGACGCCTGCGCCGTCGACGCATCCGGCACTGCAGTGCCGTCCTCTGCGGCTGCGTCGCGCGGCTTCTCCAGGACGCACACGTGCAGTTTATCTGCGACCTTTCGGAACATGTCATGCAGCCGGTTTCTAGTCGTAGCCCGATCTAGGTACGCCATCCACACGCACACAAGCTGGCATCCCAGTCGAAGCTGTTCAGCCCGCGCGCCGCTGCTCTGCTTCGCCTGCGCAGCCAGGAGACGTAGATAGTGGACGTTCACCGCTCGCGGCATCTCGGGCGTCGTTGCAGCGGCGCTAAGTCGAGCCAAGCACTGATGGACCACCTCAACACTCCACTGACGACCTTCAGCCTTCTCTGCGGTGGCGGACGGCGCAGCGGGCTCCGTGGTCGCCAGAACGGCTGCCGCGACGCGCAGCCCCACGTCTTCGATGGCGGCCATCTGCACGTCCACGGCGGTCAGCATCCCGTGCGCCACCGTGTCGTTCACAAAGATGCCGTGGTACGCCATGAGCTCGCAGAGGAAATCCGCGTAGGTGCGCAGCGCGCACAACTCGGACGGGGAGAAGCGGTGCCGTACTGCCGAGACGGGCGACGCTATGGCGTCACCACTGCAGCGCGGGGCTGCCAGTGGCAGAGCAGCTATTCCAGCACTAGGTGCAGCCACGCCGGTCGCGCCCGGGTCGACTACGTCAAGCAGCCTCGACAACACATGGGCGTAGAACAGTGTTATCGTCTTCAGCCCGTGATAGACGTCGACGAGGGCAGGCGCGTCCGCGCAAGAGGACGAGGAGAGAGAGGGGCCGCTGTCGTATCGGCGGCGACGATGCCGCTGGCGAGAACGCACGAGACGGCGTTTCGCACCGACTGTTCGGACAGCTGAACCAAAGTCGGCGCCGCTCGGATGGCGGTTGTTGCCGTCGAGGGGCTGCTCGGCCAAAGGTCGAATGCGCTGAAGAAGCTGCACCGCATCTGCCGCTTCGACCTCCGCCGCCCCGTCTGCTGCCACTGCTCGCGCGTCGCGGCCGTCGCGACGCGCGTCATCTCCGCCATCCTCCGTGTCGCCGGCGCCGTCGCTGCTGTCCGTGCTCGCCTCCTGCACACTGTCGAGCTCGGAGTCACTTTCGCTCCCCACAGGCCGGGTCGCATAAAGTGGCTGCTGCTGCGCCATCGACTGCGTCTCCTCGTGGAGCAGCTGCCGCGCTTCGGAGGGAAGCACCGCCGCGATGTCGGGGAAGGATCCGACACCCTCTATTGGCACATGAAAGAGCAGAGCGAGGGAGGGCCGCGACTGCTGCCCCAGCGCCGCCCACGTTGGGAGGTCGACGACGCTGCTCAGCTCCACTCGGTCCGTCCCCAGAAACAGAAAGAGAAGGCGGTAGAGCAGGCGACTGTGAAGGAGGAGCTTCGTCACCTGCGGCGCACGCAGCAGCTGGGCGAGGAGGGGCAAAACAGGGTAGTTGTTAGCGGGGCACATCGTATACAGCACTGCGGAGGTCGACAGCACCGCGGCACCGAGTGCCGTTTGCGGGTGGCCGTCGTCATCCATGCCACCTCCCGACGCCTCCGAGTGGTTCACGCGCATGTCTGCCCCGCCTCCGGCGTTGCAGAGGAGAAAGAATGGCTGCACGTTACTCAGAGCTTCCCTCAGCTCACCGATAGTCTGCCGCTCGTACGCCTGCAGCGCTGCCTCGAACTGCTGTGGCTGCCGCGAAAGGCGCGTGTGCCCCTGCAGCTGCACATCCACCGCGACCGGGCCGAGGCGGCCGGCGAGAAGGGAGTCGAAGAGGGGCACTGCGTCGGCAACCACGAGACGACGCGGGCCCGCGCCCCCGGAAAGGTGAGGAAGCGGTACTGGATGCTCGGTACCAGGTGTAGGAGGCGCATCCGCTGTCTTTCTAGATCCACTCGCATCACCACCCCCTCGTATCTCGCCTGGCGGCGGTAGTGATTTCGTCGTCACGGTCTGCACAAGAAAAGTTGAGGGGGCCTCTGCCGCGGACGCGCCGGCGGCGGCCGACACTTCCGGAGTAGCTGTTTCCTGTGTTGATGCGCCTCCGTGCCGCGGCTGCTGCTTCAGCTGCTCCTCCGGAGGTGGCCGTGAGGCGAGGTCCACCGAAGGTTCTATCTTGGTTTCGGCTACGGGGGTTGCCGCAGCGGCGGTCGTGGAGCTGGCGGATGCGGAGGCGCGGTCGGCATTCGTTGAGCTGCGTGACACCGGTGCAGCGCACGCGGCTTCTAACCAGAACAGCAGCGCCGATTCCTGCCGCATGCGGCGGCTGTGCGACTGCGGCTCTGCCGGCGGTGGGGATGGCGCGGCTTCCATCGCCAACGCCGGTGGCACTAGCGCGTGTGCCGCTGACCCTCTCCGCGCGGATTTGGGTGGCATCGAAGACAGAGAAGAAAGGGAGTCAGCGCAGCAGAGGTAGTAGAAAGGTATGCGATGGATGTGCAGTATGTGCGCGCATGTGGGTATGCGGCGGTGATGGACGCCAACGACAGCAACAGTGACGGGCAGCATACAAGTCTGCTACACCAGACAGCACTCAGCAGGTGCAGCCTACATGCAGACGCTCACACATTCAGTCGCGTCGTTCGGGAGGAGGAAGGGGAACGGTGGTGGTGGTGGTGGGGACAAGTTCGCACGCCCCCGAGCTCAATGCCAGTTCAGTCCTTCGCTGCTGTCGTGGTGGTCCGATCCCCCAAAGAAAGAAAAACAAAACTCGCATTCGTGTGTGTGTGCGTGTGTGTAGAGTAAGACCAGAGAGAGAGAGATGAGGATGAAGATGAGAATGAGGCACGTGAAGGGCGTGTCCCGTACGACACGAGGAGGGGCACGGGTAGAGGAGGAGGAAGATACCTGCAAGAGAGCATGTAGCAGATCATGGGAGAGCGCGGGCGTAGCGCACGTCAGCTCCCTGTGTGTCGTTGCTTGAGTCTATCGCTGTGTGAGACAGGGACTCGGTTCCATCCACGTGTACACACGTGCATGCGCGCATCCTTACCTGACATGGCGCGTTCTGACGGGCTTGGCTGCCGTTTCCGCAGGCATCACCTAGCGTCTCTTCGTGCAAGCAAATATGTGCCCGTCGTGTGCGTGTGCGTGTGCGTGTGCGTGTGCGCACATGACGGGCAGGATGGTGTGAGAGTGAGAAAGTACGTAGCGAGAAGCGACAGTTCGATGAGAGAGGGAGGGCGCGCAGATACGCCATAAGACAGCGATGCCTACGTATATATATATATATATATATATGTATATCTACGCATGTAGATAACTATGCAGACATCTCTCTCTCTCTCTCTCTATATATATAGACAGGCAGAGGACGAGGCTGGGAGATGAGGTCAGGTGCACGGCGGCGCGCTCTCTCCATGCACTCGCAGACACTCACCCCTCTCTATCCCCCTGCCGCGCATAACAAGTGTTGAAAGAAACTACAGAAGCACTGGCGGGAGAGGCGAAGCACCGAAAGAAGAAAAGCAGACGTGAATAGGACGGGCCTTCCCCCCCCCCCAGAGAGGGAGGAAGGCGTCGCATCCAAGCGGCCTCGCAAACACAAGACCAAGACACCGGCACAACAGGAGAGGGGCGGCGAGAGAGAAGGGTGATACGTGGTTGGAGTGCTTGGGGTTGCGGTGAATCGCTTTAAGGGTGCGGGGTGGGGGAGATGGGCACCCCTCATCCCTAACCCCTCCATCCCCATCCCTTCACGCACATGCACAGACGCGCTCGCGCCGGAAAGAACATACTCGAGCCAGAGCCGATGGAAGCAAGCAACCAACCAGCAAAGGAAAGGGGTGGCCGACAGGCCGCGCCGACGGGGCGGGACGGATGCCTCCCCCTTCTCTCCCGTTTCGCTTCGAGCCTCCGTCTGCAGGCACACACGCATGCGCACATGCCAGCAGCCGAAAGACGAGAAGCAGCGTCACGCGACCAGCAACAAAAACAACGCGAGGGACTCAAGTGGGAAGGGGGCACACCGATCGAGGGAGAGGAAGGAAGGAAGTGGATACCCGTAGGTCATGCCACCGAAACACACACACACACACACACACACACACACACACACACACACACACAGCGAGAGAGAGAGTGGCGAACACCCCCTAAACCATCAAGGCGGGGCGGAGGAAGGACGCCCGCCCTCTCCTCCTCCTGATGGTCACCGACACCCCCTTCTCTCTGGCTACACGTGTTGATCTTTGGTTCACTTCTTCCTCCCTTCACGCCACATTGAATAAAGCGCGTGCGCCCTTGTCCATGCAGCCCCTCAGTACTTCACCACCACCTCCGCCGGCTGCATGGCACGATTGATGTCGTAGTCGTCATCGGCGTCGCTGGCTAATAGCTCGAACTGCACCCTCCGCGGAGACGCCGCGGCGCCGGGGCGACTTGGCAGCACAAAGATGCCGCTTGCACGGTTGCTGCGGTCCATCGAAACGCGACAGCGACCGCATGTTGCCACGCGCAAGAAAACGTTCAGGATGCTGCACCAGAAGCGGTAGTTGGGCAGCACCTCTGGGCAGTGGTGCAGGCCGCTGTGGTAGCGGACGGCGATGCCAATGGCTAAGTAGAGCGTGCTAAGGCACCCCATCACGATCAACGCAATCAACCACCCGTTCATCCTTCTGTTGTGGGAGGTGGCGCTGCAGCTACGAAGGCGGTGTGGGTGCACAGTGGGGGGGGGAGAGAGGCGGTGGGTGGAAACGGGCGTTCGCTAATGAAGATGATGTACAGGTCCACGGGAGGCAGCCCACGACTTTTTGTACGGTAATGTTGGTGCAGAGGCGATGAGTTCTGCGCGCGGGTGTGTGCTGCTGGTTTAGATGCGGCAGTGCCCGAGCGAGCGAGGAAGGAGAGAGAGAGAGAGACATGAGTGGGTGCGTGTGGGTCGGAAAGTGGAGGGTTTCTGCCAGAAGGCGTAGGACAGCGTCCATCGAGACATTTCAAAAAGAGGGTGGAGGTTGGGGCGGGTAAAAGGGAAGAGCTCTCTCCGCTTCCTGGAGCTGAAGACTCTCCGCAGCGAAGGGGGGTGGTGGTGTCCAGGGGAGGGACACCCGAGGACGCGTGCTTTCCATGATCCTTCCATCAACACGCGCTATGACGGCTGCGTGCACCGACACGCCCACAGAGATGCACGCATCTGTGTGTGCGTGTGTGTGTGTGAAGCTTATAGGCGAGAGGTGCTCTGAGGCGGGTGCTCGACTAAGCGGCAGCGACAAGGGTAATGAGGATGGCGACCATGGCCGTGCATGTGCAGGGCAAAGTACACACACACACACACATAAACATACACATACACACACATATATATATATGTGTATGCGTGTGTGTGTGTGTTGATAAAATGAAAGCGGAAAGGAGAGGGTAGTACACATCCGGGGGAGCAACCGTTGGGGAGATAAGGGCCAGCAGATTTCTGCCGCGACATACACCGCTCACCCTCCACACACGCAACACTCTCACGTCGCGCGCGTTGCAACGGCGGCGCATCAGTGTCGACTCACCCGAACAGACACAGAAACGACGGAAGAGAGAGGAGAGAGAAGGCACAGGGGATGTGGGGCTGAACCAAGAAGGAATAGTTGCCAAGAGCAGGTTGTCGACACGCACGCAAGCGCCCTAACTATTCTCGCCCGCGGAGGGATGTGCACGAGGAGAGGCAAGTGCGAGCTGTTAGCGTGACGCGCGCGCGCTCTTGGCTCAACGACTGCACAGAAGCGGAAAACAAACGAATAGGGCAGCAGCGACACGAGTACAGGAGATGCCGCATCATCAACCGTGTGCGCACCGCGTGACATCTCCCCTTGGCGCCATGGCGCACCTCACCCCAGTATCTTCATTTTATGCATGAACATGCGCAGGCGGACGAAGGTGCCGAGTATCATGAGGACGCCAAGGCCTAAGAAGATGTAGACAGGTATCCACGAGAGGCGCTCTGCCTCCATGAGCGAGTAGCGGATGTCCTCGTCGGCGCGGGTGAGGGAGACGAAGCACATGCGCATGGAGGCGAACGTTTCGTAGATGTACTGCATCTGCTGCATAGAGCCGCTACCCTTGCCGGCACCGAGCGTGATTGGGCTGCTCGTGCTGTAGCTCTGCTTCTTCATCCGCGTCAGCTCGGCATCCTCGGCATCGACGATGTCGAGCGTCACGTTCGTGGAGACCGCCGCTTTCGCCGCCTTCTCGGACATGTGAAAGCAAATGGAGATGAGACTGTCTTTGCCCACAGAGACGATCTCCTTCGCGTCCGGTTTCGCGAGCTCGTGCTCCATCAGCACGCGGCCGCCGCGCGACGTGACTGCGACGGAAACAAAGGGTGTGAGGCTGCGCATCATGCGGTAGCGCAGCTCGTAGCGACCGCCCTCTGGCTGCTCACTTGTGAAGCATTTCACCTTACCCGGCACGACGCTAAACCGAAACGCCTGCGCGCCGGTGCTGCAGCCACCGGCGAGAATGTTCACAAGCGCAAGCGCGATCAAGACGCACAGGTACGCCGGCCGAGGCATTTTCGATGACAGAGGCCGGCGGTGCGTGTGTAAGGAGGTGAGGAGGACAAGGGTGATAGTGGGAGATGGGTGGGTGTAGGAGGAGGGGGGGGGCGGAGAAGAACGGCGCACCTTCTAAAGCGAGCGGGCAAGCAAGAGAGATGGGGGGCTTGAGAGAGATACGGGATGTGTGAGAGCACGTAGAGAAGCACATAGGACCACCACCACCCCTCCTCTCCAGCTCCTGCGCGTGTGAGTAGGTGCCGTGACAGGAAGAGGAGCTTCACTGCATTCGTTGTCCCCCTCCCTCCCTCCCTAAGAGTCGCGTCCTTCCGCTGTTCGTCCACGTCAGAGCGCTCTGCCGCACGACGAGCTGCGGCTCGGCTTTTCACTTCTCTGCCGACTGACGTGCAGCAACGCACAGTCCGACCCTATTCATGTGCGTCACCCTCACTTTTCTGTGCTGAGCGGCCCGCTTACACAATCAGCTGTGCGTGCGTGGTGTGTGGTGTGTGTGTCAGTGCGTGCATGTATGCCTTCTCTTCGCGTACATACTCTCACTCTCCCATAACCCCGCCCACCCACTCACCCACCCACTCACCCACCCACCCACACACACTCAACATATATATACCTACGCAGGTGCAGACGAAGCGAGTCGGCATGCAAGCTACTGCGGACGGGGCCTACAACTGCGGCTGCTGTTGCGCCTGCTGCTGCATCACGCGCCGCGTCCAGCGGTCCGTCACCCGCTCGGTCGTCTCTTCATCCACCTCCTTGCCACACAGCTGGTCGAAGGCGAAGTCGCTTTCATCGAGCACCGGCACCTCGCAGTAGATGACGCCGCACACATCGTGCAGGGCGGCCACGCTCGACTTCACATCCGCCTCATCCTTAGCTTCGCTGTACCCCTGACAGTGCGACTGCAGCTTGCGGGCCGGCTCTTCAGGCTGGCTGCCCTCGCTGTCGCTCAGGCCGGTGGGGTCTGGCCCAGAGGACGCTGTCGTGGTCATGTGCTGGTGAAGCTGTTCCTGTAGAAAGTAGCCATGAGCGAGAATGGTTGCGTCCGTGTCTGCCGCGGCGTCGACCTCGCCGTGTTCTTCCCCCGGTAGGTACACCTCCAACAGCGTGCGTGCTTGCACGGGAAGGCGTGCGTACCGCGTCACACGACGCCGCTCTGCATCGGGCCGGCACCCGGGCCCGTCGCCAAGCCGCGGCGACTCATCGGTACCGCTACGGTGGAGCAGCATTTCTTTGGCTTGCACGAGAGCGCCAAGCTCCACATCCGCCTCCGACTTTCCCAGTGCCCGTGCAACCCACCGACGCACGTCGCGCTTGCACGCCACGACATCTCTGGCGGTGTCGGCGAATCCGAGCACACAGCACGGCGTGCGACTGCCGAAAAGCGGCCCGAGCGCGTACTCCCGGATGATGCGCTCTCGCACACTCGGCACAGGACTAGACTGGAACGGCGACGTGGTCGCTCCTTCCGGCACCAGGTTCTCCGGGTACGGCCAATAGTATGTGCGCCGGGCTGTGGAGAGCGAGAATGGCAAGGCAGAGACGGCGGGGGCGACGGTGTGCGTTGCTGTCATAGACACACCAGCCAAGCGGCGGCGCCGGCGCCATCCAGCCGCACCGGCTGCATCCGAATGGTAAGCTCGTGATCCACAGTGAGAACCGCCAAGCGAAGCCGCCGTGCTGGGACCCAGGCGAGTCGGCGCAGCTCGCATGCTGAAGGTGGCCCCTTTCGGGAATAGGCGAGTTGAGGCGATGCTTGTGTGTACGCGTGCCTCGCTGTGTACTGGAGAAGCGTTACAAGTACGCTCGCTGGACGTTGCTTGCGTGAGAGAGGAGGGAGAGGAAGACACAAGAAAAGGTGCGGGGATGTGAACACATGCGGAGCGCTGCGGCTGCTGCTGCTCCTGATGATGGTAGCGCCGCCATACAGGTGCGCAGTCCTCTGTTGGCCTTCTTCGATGCTCGTCGCGTTCTTTCGCCTGCGTGCATCCGGCGTATTGTCAAACATGTACGCACAGACACAGGCGCACACACTGAGTGGAGACCCAGCCGCAGACGGATGGGGGGGGGGGATCCGGTGGTGGAACACGACCCAGCCAGAAGTGCACGAGGTCGTTGTACCTCCCCTCCTACTCGCCCCTCATGCATGCGTCTGCGCACATTGGCGTGCTTCCGCGGCACAGCGGCGAGGAAATGAGGTGAGACCAAGTAAAGCGAGAACGACGGAAGAGGTGCTGGATAGCTGCTACTGCTCACGACTTGATTGTTGATGCTGGGGGACGTGTTTCAGGTATCAGCACACATTTTTCTGCCCCGGTTCTTTCACGCACTCGCACTTGGTTTGGATGCCATCCGCCCATCCATCCTCATACACGCCCTGCGTGTGTATGCGCTAGGGGGGGGGGGATGCATAGACGTACACAGTGCCTGAGAGAGAGAGTCGGGGAGGGGGGGGGCGTGCCACACAGCGCACGCAGATACTTCATATAGCTAAAAAAGAGAAGAGGCGGAGGGAGGGTGTGCTTCTGGGAGTAAGAAGAAGGGTAGAGATGATGGATGATGGCAGATGCGCCAGCTGGAGCCACACACACACACGCACACATACTCACGGACAGACACTCACACTGGCAGACGGATATGAGAACACGGAGGCTGGGCACGTCTCTCTTTCGTGCGCTGTGGCGTGCACTACGTGTGGGTAGTGGGTATTTCGTCTCGCAGGCCGAACGCCGTCGCCGTGCCGCTCCTTTCACAGCGCCTGCACCCACCCTTGGCCGCTTATCAGCGAAGAGGAAGGACAAGCCCTCCACAGGTACATGAGAGAGAAGAGAGATGGGAAGCGGAGGAGGGGTGGTGGTGGTGGTCTGGCAGAAAGGAGGAGTGACGCGCGTGCCCGTATATATATATAGAGAGAGAGAGCTCGCCTCGCATGCGCAGACACTGTGGAATGCGAGATGCACCTTGAATAGGCTGTCCCGTTATCCCCCTTCGGGCACCCTACTCCTGCCTCTCTTCCGTCACCCCTTTCCCTCCTCCTCCTCCTCCCAACTAGTCCCAGTGCATCGCTCACGAATCACTTCTCGCAGCATCCGCACGCGCTTACCGGGTTGCGTCGATGATGTCTCGGAACTCCGGCTTGAGGGACGCGCCGCCGACCAGGAAGCCGTTGATATCAGGCTTCGTGTAGAGCGTCTTGGCATTGCCGGCGCTGACGGAGCCGCCGTACAGGATGCGGAGCTTCGCGGCGACGTCGGTGCCGATCTTCTCGCTCACCCACTTGCGCAACAGGGCGTGCACCTCCTGCGCCTGCTCGGGCGTGGCGACCTTGCCGGTGCCGATGGCCCACACCGGCTCGTAGGCGAGCACAATCTGGTCCCACGCCTCCTTCGGCAGCTTCGTGGCGATCGCTGACGTCTGGCTCAGCACCACCTTCGCTGTCTGGTTCGCTTCACGTTGCTGCAGCGTCTCTCCAATGCAAGCAATCACCATGAAGCCCTGCTTGCACGCATCCGCAACTTTTTGCGCTACAGTCTCGTCCGTCTCGCCGTAGTAGGTGCGGCGCTCTGAGTGGCCAAGAATGACCCAGTTGATGCCCAGGTCTTTCAGGATCGGCATCGACACTTCACCGGTGAAGGCCCCGCTCTTGGCGATCGCGTTCTCGGCGCTGACGACGTACTTGGGGTTGCGGAGCTTCGCCTGCACCAATGGGATGTGCACAAAGGTCGGTGCCACGACGCACTGCACGTCATGGGAGATGCTGTGTTCGTTGAGCACCTGCACCAGCTTCTCGATCGAGGCGGTGGTGCCGTTGCACTTCCAGTTCGCAGCAGCGATCGGCTGCGGCTTGGCGGACATGCTGGTGGTGTTTCGAAAGGAGATGGTGTAACGATTCGGCTGTGTACAAGAAGGAGATGCAAGCCCAGTACGTGAAAAAAAAGGTTTTATGGAAGGCGCAGATGAGGCAGCGGATGATGCGATGGCGAGGCGGTGGTTGGTAATCCTACATTGTGTGACGTGTGTGTTGTGTGTTTCAAGCAAGGCGGAAAAGCGAGGGAATGGGTGAGAGAGCTGCACTCGTGAAGAAGACGCTTCGAGTTGCTGCGCGCTGGAAGTGTGCGCACATGTATGCGCCATGCGTGCAAGCACGTGGGCGAGTCCGGCGGCTGCGCATTCGCTGCGGAAGCGATGGCGGGAGAAGAAGAGGCGCACAACACAAAAACCGAGCGCGCGGCTCACGGTCATCTTGCGAGGAGGAGGGGGGGGGGAAGCAAAACTCAAGCAACTGCGTCTCCACCAGCGTGGCGTCCACTCTTCGTGCCTCAGCCGTCCTTTGCACGCACGCCCGCGCGCGCCGCGGAGAGCCGCCTCTTGTTGTTCTCTTCGCTTCGCCCTACTTGCTCATCGCCGGCAACACGTTTTTACATATCGCCGCGGGTGCATTGTCGTGCGTGTGCACGTGCGTGTGTGCGTGTGTGCCGGTGCACGACATCCACACACGTGCACCGGCACACACACCACACGCCACCACCGCATGGCGGACACGTGCGGACGCTTGGATGTGCCATCACCCGTGGGCGGGTGGGTCGGCGTCTTCGCGTATGCCTGCATGTGTGCGGTAGTGGAGGTGGTAGTGGCCTGAAATGCCGCGCTATACATTGGGAAACGAAAGATGACGCACAGAGGGGGCGATGTGCAGCATCGAAAGGAGAGCGACGTGTGGGGGTAACGAGCAGGCCGAGCGGACGAGTGCACCGGATGGGCTGAAGGCGCGGTGCGTTGGGGGGTGGGGGCCGTGTGCGAGCGAAGGGCGCGGGGCGAAAGATGAGGAGCAGAACCACCCCGTGCATTTCACGTTCACTTTCTCTCTCACTCGATCAGCTCTCCTCACCACGCGGCACACATACGCAAGCAACAGTGCGCGCCTCACGCCTTGGTTGGGTTCACGACAGTCTGCAGGTTGGCCGTCAGCGTCTCGTACGTGCGGTGGAAGAAGGCAACCTCCTCATCATGTTTTTTCTGCTCATCCTGATGCCGCTGTGCCTCATCCTGCTCGATTCGCGCGCACTCCTCTACCAACTCCTCCACCTGCCGCTGCAGGTCTGCCTTTTCCCGCTCCAGCGCTCGTACGCGCGCCTCCAGCTCGACGTGCTCCTGCTCTGCGTGCAGTGCCTTACGCATACCGAAGGCGATGCTGCTCTCGTAGAGAGAGCGATAGGCATCCAGCGTCATGCGAATCTCATCCCGCACGCGCAGGAGCAGAAGCCCCCGCTCGGCGCAGCTGATCGTGACCTGCCGAATAAGCTCATCGAACACCTGACCGTAGAGCTCTTCGCGGATCGGGCACACACCCGTCTCGCGCGCCTGGCGGTCTGCCAGTAAAGTGTCCAGGTGCTCCTGCAGCCGGATCACATCGAGCCGGGTGGCAGGGGTGCTGGAGGGGTACTGCACCCACCGCTGTCCGCCCTTCTCGAACTCGCGGGGAGGCAGAATGCTGAAGAGGACGTCCTCGGACTGTGGCTGCGGCTTGCCATTGTTCGCCACCGGCCGCTTCGAGGCGAGGGATTTCTTGTGCAGCGCCTCAGAGAGCAGCACCGGCGTCTCGTACTTGACGAGCGACGACGGGGCAGCTGCAGTCATGCCTCTACAAGTGTGCGTGAAGTGTGTGTATGTGCGCAGTGTGTGTGCGGGGGAGGGGGGGGGACAACAACGAAAGGAAAAGAAGGGTACGCGGTGCTGTATGGTCGATCTCCACACTGCGTTCCTCGTCAGATCTCAGTTGGCGATGTATCGCCGATCACACGCACCGGCATGCAGACACAAGGGAAGAGAGAGCGAGAGAAGCACGTGTTGAGCAACAATGATGAGCAGTGCGGCGGAGGTGGAGGTGGGGCTGATCAAGCAGAGAGACGTGCCACGAGGCACGTGAAGTGCAGACTACGTCGAAGACCGCGTCACATCACGCGGCTGTGAAAGGCGTAATAGAGAGCTGCAGAGAGAGGGTTCACACACACACACACATATATATACAAGATGGGGCTCTCGACCGTCGTGGACCCTCTACGCCTGTGGCTTTCTCCTCCACCTGCGCGTGTGCTGTGCGTTCCTGCGGCCGCGATGCCTTTTGTGTGTGCGTTTCTTCTTTTCTCTGCTTTACTTAAGAGTGTGACCGTGTGCAGAAAGTGCGCGTCGCACTCACAACTATCCCACCACAACACACCACACCCGACTCTTGCCCCGGTCTCTCCCCGCCTCGTCGCCGCACCACCACGCATGCCTCTTATGCCAAACATGAGGATGACTTGGAGGGGGTGAGAAGGCGCACAACGAAAGGGATAAGAGTCCGCAACAGCTGCGCAGGCAGGGTGAGCATCACAGGCGAAGTCAATATTGTGCGTGAGGGGTTTTGAGGGCGGCATGCACAAGCAGCGATCCAGCAAGGCCATCAACGAGCAACAGGTGCCGGCAGGCACCGGAAGGGGAGGGGGCACCCCCCCCCCCACCACACACGCCTCCTTTTCCTCGCCTTTTCCTTTGCAGTTCCCCTTTCTCAAAGACGCACAGTGCTACGACATCAACGAGAGAGAGAGAGAGAGCAGAGGCCCACGCACGCCCCCGCGGCCCGTTCGCGCGAGCATACGCATCACCCGTATCATGGACAGGATGGCTACTCCCTCGCCTCGTCAGCATCACCAGCCATCCCAAACACGCGCAGAGAGACGCGCAAAGTCTTTCCTCACAAGTTCGCGACTTACCGTTTGCGATGTGTGCGCGTGTGTGAGGATGGTCGGGGAGACCGAAGCAGCTCGCGTGATCGCCCAGCCATCGTCAAGGGGCGCCGGCATCGCGGAGGATGCACAGCAAGGGAGCACCGCGCGAAAAAAAAAAACAGCCGACTGAAAGTGCCACAGCAGAGACATGGAGGCGGAAGGTGTAGAGACACGCGCTGCCCACCGCCACCGCCGTGTGCCCTCCCTCCAACGTTGCGCAGGGTGTGTAGGCCCTCTCCTCTGCGGCTTCTCAGTAGGGCCCGCTGATCTTGTGCTTGCCCTGCTTCTCCACGTCGTGGTAGTCCCAGCGAGTCGGCTTTCGGAAGTCGCGCCGACCAGGGAAGATCTCCGGCATCGGACCTGCGTACACCATGTCGTACGAGGGATGCTGGCCGCGGGCGTACTGCTTGTACTTGCGCTCCCACGGCTCCGGAAAGGCGGGCGGCTTCATCGGGTTCTTCAAGTCACGCCACTCGGCCGTGTAGCCGCGCATGTGCTCGCCCTCCATCGGCGGTGCGTAGTAGCCCGGGCCCTTCACCGGTGACCCCGGGCCACCTGGCGCGCGCCACTGGCCAATGTCGCCGTATTCATCCGGGTATCCAGCATCGCGGTCGGGGAAGGGCAACGCATGAGTGACGTAGTCGATCCAAGGGTTTGGCAACTCGTTCACGACATCGCGGGCGTGTCGCTTTTCCTCCACGTCGCGGAACTGGAAGACGGCGAGCTCGCGAAAGGTGCGGGTCTGCACATGAATGATGTCGTAGTCATCCTCGATCAACCGCTTCAGCCGCTCCGATGCGATGACGTTGTACCGTGCCGTCCACACGAGGGCTCTTTTAGTCAGCTCCGCCCACAGGTCAACGGTGTCGTGGCGGCGGTACTCGGCGTAGAGAGCCTCGAGGAAGCGGCTGTCCCACTTGAACTGCCGCAGCACGTTCTCGACAAAGTACGCGTTCGCCTTCATCGTGCCGCAGCCAACCAGTGTGCGCACCACCTGCAGGTGCATCTCCGCCGACCACACCACGTGCTGGTTCGCCGAAATTTCGTTTAGCGTGGCACTCAGTCCCTTCATCGTCTCGGTCGGTCGAAAGCCCGGCGCGTACGTGTACTGCCGCGTCTTGGGGTTGTAGTGGTAGGCGCTCTCGTCCGCGTAGGCTGCGAGGATCTGGAAGTAGTTCGGCGCCGTCAGCGACTCGCGCAGACCGTCTGCGTTGAGTGTCGCCTTCTTGGTCAGGAACTCATTAGCGTACTCCAGCAGCGCGCGGCCAGACTGTTTGCCGACGACACGCCGGATGCACAGCAGCGTGGACAGCAGAGGTGACGTGCCAAGGCTGCCGAGCTTGTCTTCGAGGCGCTCCATCATCCGCTGTACCAGGCCGTCGCAGAACGCCAGCGTTTCCTGCGCCGTCTCCGTCTGCTCGAAGAAGGCTGGTGCAGCCGTCTGGGCGTCCGTTGCCTCCGGAAACATGGCCATGTGCCGCTGCAGCACCACCGCCACGGCCTCCTTTACCGCGTGAACCAAGAACTGCGGGTTGCTGAAGAAGCGGCTCTGCATCTCACCCTCTATCGTCCGCGACGGGCCGAGAGCCATGGCGCGGCCGTTGTTGTCCATGCGCCAGGGCGAGTGGTGGAGAGACTTCTGGTGCTCATACGGGGACCAGCGCGGGCGGCGCACCAGATGCGGGTTGGGCGGCTCCGGCACCGGCGTCGGCGTGGTCAGCATGGCTGCCTGGAGCTTGTCGAAGAAGTGCTCGAACATGCTCATGTCGTCGCTGGCCAGCATCACCTTGGCCATGCGCAGGTACACCTCGCGCGTGCGGTTGAAGCGGTTCAGGTCCGGGACATCCAGGTTCGGGTCGTGGTCGAAATGTTTCTTCCACTTGGGCAGGTACAGCAGCTCCTCGCGAGTAAGGGAGAACGGGGTGCGGGTGATGGGCTTCGGATCGACCTCGCCCGCCTGCAGGAAGCGCAGCTCCGTGCAGTACCGATTCCACGCCTCCACGGCCCACGTCTTCTCGCCCGCCTCGACGCAGACGTCCAGGTAGGCGCAGATTGTGGCCGTGTCGGGCCATGTCTGCTGGCGCTCCATGATCTTCCAGACGTCACGGGCCATGTCCAGCTCGCCCGAATCCTGAAGCGTCCGCATGGCGGCAATGTAATGCACGTGCTGCGGGTTGAAGTTGTCGACGATCATGCGCAGAAGCCAGTGCAGCGCCTCTTGCGGGACGGCGTCTCTCGACTTGGAGCCGCGGATGTTGCCTAGAAAGCGCAGAAAGTGCTTCTTGTACTCGCTAGGAAAGCGGTTGATCATGAGGTAGCGCTGGTACTCGTAGCGGCCCTGCTCGCAGTACTTGACCGAGTACGTGTCCGCACCGCGAAACCATGGCGCCGTACCCTTGTTACGCTTCGGCATATACATGGAGTAGAGAATATTCTTGGTCTGGTTCGACTGGTCGCTGTTACCGAGATCGTCATGGGTGAGCAGCGGCCACGCGTGCTGGTACTGGTTGTTGGCGTAAAAGTTGTCCACCTGGCGGTAGCCGAGGGTCTTCTGGGACGGCATGCCCATGCGCTTCAGCTGCTGAAAGCCGCTGCCGGCCCTCAGAATCTTCAGCGACGGGTCGCGCATGATGAAGGCACGCGCCTTGCCCGTGCGGTGGTGCCGCACCACCGTGTGGCGCATCATTGTGCTACTGTTTTTCCAATGAGTAAGCTACACACCTTTCGTTTTCCCTTTTCGGCCCCTAAGGGCGGTGTGCGTGTGCGCGTGTGTGTGCGACAGAGAGAGATGGAGAGGAGGAGGAGGAGGAGGAGGGGGGGTTCAGAGATGCAAGGGTATGTGTGCCACACGCTGTGTAGCGTCACGGCAGAATTTGTAAGCTGCCGCTCGCCAACGTGCGGCTCATCTGATGCTTCCTGCACGATCGGGGATTCCACCGAAGGAGAAGCCCACAGCTGACGAACGGTAGGCGTGTGAGTGTGGGGTGGCGTGGGGTGGGGGGAGGGGAGGCGCTCCGCAGCAGAGGAGGGAGAGCTCAGCGGTGAAGGGTACGACTTTGCGAGGCCAAATATTCTGCGTTCGCTTTCCAGTTTGTGCCCGCTTCGCTTGTCATCGAAGGGCTGCGGGCGCAACGCCACACCGACCCCTCCCCTCCAGCACCGGCTCCGCCACAAGGGCCCCCATCCGCGTGGCGCGAAGCAGCGCGGGACACACGCACGCTACACCAATGCGCCGACTCTGTTATGGGAGCAGCGCCTCTGCAATGAAACCCTACTCACCACCCACCTGCTCTGCAGTTCGCCTCACAGCAGTGCCCATCAGGCAGGTTGCCACACCCTGGTGCATCTCCGCGCAGGGGTGGGCCCAGGCTCCTCCCCGCCCGCAGGGCAGCGTGAGGGCTGGGCGAGATGCGTTCAAGTTGCGCTGACACTTCGCCCATCACCTGCACGGCACAAGCGTGCGCACTGCCGCAGGTCGCTCCGGCGCAACGCTATTCATTAACCCAACCGCAGATATCAGCAGCAATACACTGCTCTGACCTCCCCCTGCGCCGTGGGCACTTGGCCCTGCCACCTTCCCAGAGGTGGCTCGGCACTGGCAGGAGATAAGGAGGGGCTGCTTGGCTTCCTCCCACACAGAGAGTGCGTGGTTGGCGCTGGACCTTGTGGCACCGCGCACTGTGTGGGCGGTGGGCCCACCCTACCCCGCCCTGCCATCGGTGGCACAGAAAAGAGGACGAGAGCAGGGAGCGGACCGGACGGTCGAGCGCACAGCGGAGCCAGCGTGACACGAGAAGGCGACACAAGAGGGACTGATTGAGCGAAGGAAGGAAAGGGGATGGGCGGCGGCGACCGCGGCTCACGGCGTTTCACGTGACACTGGAGAGCGCAGGATGGGGCATGGAGGCATGGGGAGAGCGCCGCGGCAGTTGGAGGTGCGATGATGACTCCCTCATTCAATACAGAACTTCACGCATCGATGCGTCGCGCTTTCTTTTTTCCTCGGCACCGTCTAGCCAGACCGCATCGCCGCTTGTGCTGCTCGCACTGCCCTCCCCGACGCGTAGGACTCCTCGAGCAGCCGCACCATCTGGAGCGTCACCCGCATCTGCCACCCAGGTCGGGAGAGAAGGGTGGAGTTGCCCATCTCCTTCTCTACCGACCGACACCACTCGTACAAGAGAGGCTTCATGGCGTTCTGCAGGGTGGCAGAGCAAGATGTGGCGGAGCTGCCAGAGCCGCCAAAGACCAGTCTGGCGCCGGGGCCAGCTGCGCTTGTGTGCACGCCGGCGGCACCGCCACGACCGCGTAGATGGTGCGGTTGCGAAGAGGCAGCCGGCAAAGACAGCGGCGGCGGCTGAGACGAGTGCCGAAACGTCGCCGCCGCCACGGGCGACTTGGTGGATGGCGGTGGTGCGGCGGTGTCACAAAAGAGGTGCGGGTCGGTGGTGAGGAGGGCACTGCGGAAGGCCGCCTCCGTCGCGCGCAGCTGCGTGAAGGCATCGCCAGAGTGAAGGGGGAGACACAGGTGCTGCGCTGGAGCACGCGGCGAAGCATCCTCAGCGCTGCCACCCGTGGTGCCATGACTGATGGGGTGGTAGAGGGCGGCGCCGAGGTAGGAGCCTGCCAGCGCTTGCAGGAGTTGGAAGGAGTGGCTCACGGCCTCATCACCGCTCATGCCGTCGCCGCCGACGACGTAGTACGAAGGACTGCTCCACATGCGACACGGCTGCAGCAGCACACCGTTTGCGTCTTGGCTGACCTGCGGCGTCAACATGCCGGCCGCCGGTCCGTCGCCATCGCGGGCAACAGCGTAGGCGGCGCCGAGCTTGGAGCTCTGCAAGGTGGTGTGTACCAGCGGCGTGGCGTTGAAGATCGGCTGCAGATACCACGGTACACGGTCTCTTCCGTCGAGCAGGGCAGGGCTGCTGCTGCCTGCTGCACCGCTGCCATCATCGTCGCCGGTGACATCCACAGAGCTCTCCTTCCACTCTGCATCGACGCTGCCGGCGCACAGGTGAAGCACCGGCGGCGGTAGATAGGTGTCGATGAGCTGAAGCACGATGCGGAACGGCAAGTAACGCACGACATCGACGCTCCACACATCAACCAGCTCGTGGCGTCGGCGCGGCCGAGGGCCACCATCACCTTGGCAGCCCGGCCCTCGCGCTGATGAAGTGTCCGGCGGCAACGACGACGACACACGTACGCTTCGCCGAGCCGAGTCCGTTGCCGCTGCGGCGGCCGCCGCGACGTCGAGGGAGGAGGCCGGCGAGGGCTGCAACACGGAAGGGGCGCGACAGCTGCTACTTGGGTTCCGCATGGCACCCTGCTCGTGCGAGGAGAGCCGTGCCTTCGCCGACACTGCGTGTGCCCCGTCCCCCTCAGCGCAGGCATCGTGTATGTGCGATGTGTGGGGGGCGAGCGCCTCGCACATGTCGATGAAGTCGAGCGCTTCTTGCAGGTGCGGATGACGCTGAAGGGCATTGAGCCGCGCCGCCTCGGACACGTCAGCGCGCAGGTGCAGCGGCACGAGTCGCTGCACCTGCTGTCGCCAGTCCAGCTCTCTCGACCGCTGAGTGCTAGAGGGGCGACACGGACTGGCACCGTTGCCCCCAATGGGGGGCCACAGCGGCAGGTCGCAGTGCGGCGGAGCTCGGTTTCCGCCCAGGATGCCGTATTTCATCTCTTCGAGGCTCACAAACACGCCGCCAATGACGACGCCGTACGCGTACATGAAGCAGGCGTAGCTCGTGTTGCACAAGGTGGGCAGCGGGAGAGGTCGATGGTGCGCGGTATCAGCGCGCGAAGAGCACCCTGGTGTTGGTGGTGGCTGCCCTTCGCGGGTGAGTTCGTGTCAGCCGTTGCCGCTGCGGCGCCGTTACTCACTAGCTCCTTCACGTTGGTCAGCCACGCCGCTACGTAGGCGGCATTGTACACGTTCACGAAGAAGCTGACGTACTCGTGCATGGCGGCGTCCCTCGCAAGAACCTCGAGAGACATGTGCTGAAGCGCTGTCATGGCACTCTGCACGCTCTGCAGGCAGTCCTCCGCGAGTCGGTGAAAACGTCGAACGACAGCGGCTGGTGTGGCAGCGCTGGAGCCGCTGCTGGCGCTGGCCACGGAGGAGGAGTCTACCACTCCCGTTGCACCAACGGCGCTGCCGCCGAAGAGAGCGACCGTAGTGCCAGCGCCGGCGCCGAGGGACTGCCGCACCCAGCCCTGCACGTTTCGAACGCGGAAGAACTCCTGCACCTGCGTCGCGGCACGAAGCCCGAGACTCGCCAGATTTTCGCTCAGCGCCAAGATGCCGGCGAGAGCGCTGCGACGAAGGGGCCGGTGCAGCCGCAGCATGGATGAGGCGAGATCGACTCCGTAGATGGCGCTGGCACCAGGCACATCTTTCCCAGAGTTGGCCCGTGCTTCCGGTTGCTGCGGTCGCCAGACGTCGTCGCGGCAGCGGCGCTCTACGTTCAGCGCGACGCGCGCAACGTCGCGCTTCACGCAGAAGAGTGCTGTCTCATCCGCCAGCATTTCGAGCGTCGCCTGGCCGCGGCGGCGCACTACAGGAATGAGAAAGTTGTTGTCGACTGCCCACCAGAGCAGGTGCCACGCCGCCGCTGCGGTGTTCCTGCTCGCGCTGCTGCCGTTTCTGGAAACCACGGACGCGCCGCTCGGCTCGCCCTCAGGAGGAATCAGGAAGCGCGGACAGTGCGCCACACACCAGCGGTAGAGATCCAAGGCGGAGCAGCAGTGCCGCACCTTCAGCGTGGCCGGAATGTTTAGCGTTCGCGAGGCCGCGGCGGAGGTGGGGGATGAGCAGGCTTTGCCCGCATTCGACGGCTCCTGCGGCGAGGAGGACGACAGCGACGTAGGCCTGCCCAAAAAGAGATTGTACAGGTGCCATCCATCCCCGCGACCCCCAGCGTCATCCGCAGCGTCATCGCCCGAGGGTTGCAGGCTGGGGCTTTGCCCCTGCGGTGGCTGCTGCGGCAGCTGCCAGTGCTGCTGGGCCAGCACAAAGCTGTAGCGGACGCGGTACTCGCGGCGTCGGCGCTGTTGCCGCTGCTCACTCTTCCCATGCACCTCGTCGACAGGGCCTGCGGCAGCGTCGTCGCCAGTGAGCAGCGCGGCAAAGAAGTCATGAAGCAGGCTGTGCAGCGTTGGCGGCGTTAGCGCGCAGCGGGCGAAGATAGGCTGCAGGAGACGGCACAGGAGCCACTGCCGACGCAGCGAGTCGGGGAGGGTCTCATGCTCGGGAAAGAGGCCCGGAAGGTATGCAGATGCTGGCGCGCCAGAGTTGGGGCACTCCTCCAGTAAGGGGAGAAGCGCCTCTTCCACACGGCGGACAGGCGCGGCCTTCTCGTCGTGCGCAGCATCGGCGTCGTGCGCCGATACAGCGAGGGCGTTCACGCTTGCGCCACCGCGACTCTCACCCGTCGAGACTACGTGGCTCCAGCGAGCTGCCATAGAGGTGGTCGCGACTACTCCGTTGCCGCGCGCCATCACGACCGGCCCGATGCCCGTGCCGTTCACCGACGCCCCGCTCGCCGTGTTGTCGTGCGCCGCGAAGCGTAGAATGCCCGCGAGACGGCAGAGGAGAGCCACCGCCGCTTGCACGGGGCTGCCTGCGTTGACGTCCACATCCCACTGATACGGCAGCGGCGTGAGCGGCGGGAAAAAGCGCACGGGTGACGTCCGTCTAAGGAGGGCGCCGCCTCTGCCCCGGGGTCTCGCCGTGGCGCCGTCCGCCTGGAGGCATGCTTGAAGGCGGCGGCGGCAGTGCCGCGGGCGAAGAGCGGACCTCGCTGTCCGGCTGATGCGGCGAGTCGCTCATGCCAGTATTGCCTCGTCTCCGCGTCCACACGTTGCTCCCGTTCCTCCACGCCCTCTTCTACCCTCGCAGGCGCACCAGCAAACAGCAGCTCCGCTCCTTCGAGCGGCGGCTGCACACGGCTGCTGCGCACCACTTGCAGAACCTCCACCGGCAAGAGCTCGGGGTAGACGAGGCGCTGCACCACTCGCACCGTGTCCTCTAGCCCCCACGTTGCCGGCGCGCCGAACCGATCCACGAGCAGCGCCGCTGTGAACTGACGGTCTGCGACTTCCTGCGTGGAGAGAGTCCACGGCCATCCCGGCAGTGATGAGGGCTGCGCCATTGAAGCACGCGACGCGGACCTCTGCAGCGATTCCGTGGACACCCCGCGCGCCCCAGCTGCCGCCCTGCCGACACCGTCTACTATCCACAGCACCTCCCGGTACGCCAACCGTTCAAGGTCCGCATTCTGCAGCGCGAACGCGCTGTTCCGCACGATGCTTGGGAAGGCGTCGTGCGGATGAACCTCCGGCGACGACCGCCAGGGCTGATGTTGCTCCATCAGCATCTGGCGCGGAGAGTGAGCGGTGACCACCGCGGCGGCAGGCGGGAAACAGCCAAGGAGCTGGCGCGCAACGGCTTGCCCGACGCTGTACGGCGGTTCCCTCTGCAAAACATCGCCGACGCCGTAAATCGCAGCACGCTTCTTACCCGATCGCACAAAGTCGCCAGGGCACAACGCAGCAGCAGAGGCAGTCGATGTCCAGGTCGACCGGCGCTCCGCAGCAGCGACGCTTTCGACGGGCAACACGTGCATCGTCGTGCGGAGAATAACCCACGGCTCAGCGAAGAGGCACGGCGGAGCGGCCAACAACCGTGCCGAGAGGGGCAGAGGCGCGAGTGCCGCCGATGCCACCGTTGCGTATCCTGCACGAGACAGGGCACCTGCCTCCGCGCTTCCAGCGGCGGCCGCTGCCCGCACAGTCAACGACGTGGCACTGCTTACGAGAGACCACTGCATTGTGCGTGACGGCGCCGACGCGTCGCTAGCGGGGGTGCCCGCCGCGACTGGAGAGAAGAGCAAAGGCAGGGACAGTGCTGCGGCGGTATCGGCGTTCCCGTCGCCATGCGACACCCCCCTACGTCTGCCGTGGTAGAGCTGCGTGGCAGCGTCGCGCCGCGCTGGGGCGAGGCAAGCTTGTCGCTCCACGTTGGCAATGAAGAGCCTCCAACGTTCCTGCGCCTGCGTCTCGGCCGCTAGAAGACGAAGCGCAAGCTCGTCTCCGCCGTAGGCGCCGGCCGCCGCCACGGCCGCGCTCGTCGGCCCACTCGCGCGGGAGCTTGTCGAGGAGGCAAGCGTCGATGCACGAGAGAAGGAAACGTCTGAGTGAGCCAAGGAGCTGCGCGGCGCCTTCGGATTAGCGACTGCTCCTAGACTTCGCGCGCTCGCGGCGTCTGCCATCTTGTTATTCCTCGTGGCGCTCCGCAGCGCACTGGCACCACATGCAGCATACGACTCGTTGAAGCGGCGCAGCGGCTGCACCCACCACGACGTCAGCAGACCGCCCAGAGGCAGCCGTGGGGCGCTGGAGACTTGCTCGTAGTAGTCGGCCTCTGCCTCTGCCTCCGCGGCCGCCACCGCCGCCACAGAAGACGACGCCGACGAGGTTGCTTCGCTCCACCACCGCGAGGCCGTCTGGCGGATTCCAGAGAAGAAGGATGCCGACGGCGTCACAGCATCCTCGCTCGCAAGCGGGCCGCGGCCCACGCCAGCCAACGAAGCCGCTACCGCTGACGACGCAGACGTGATGGAGGCGCTCAGCAACGGCGCCGTGGATGATGGGGAGGCCTGGGCAAGGGAGAGCGGGGCTATTTGGCCAGGGCTGTGCATCTCTGCGTTGCAGGCGCGTGAGCCACGGCGGGGCTGCGGCTGCTTGCGGCCGAGCAGGAGGTTCATTGCCTCCTGCTTGTCACGGTCACCCATGACGTTGTGGTAGAGGCGCTTCACCCCCATCAGCTGATCCCAACCCGCGCCGCGGTGCAGCACACCAGCGCCGACCTGGGCGGAGCCGCCGTACTGGGTGGCTATGGCGTCGCCCATGGCCAGGTACATATCAAGCAGCATCTCCATTACCGCTGGCGAGTCGCATACGTCCGCTGCGTGCCGCAGCAGGCCGAGCGCGGACAGCTGCTCCCCCAGAGCGTGGAGGCCGTGGAAAAGCTGACCAAGGTTAGTGCGGTCGATGCAGTCGAGACAGTTGCTGCGGACCACGCCGCGCTGCAGCTGAACAACCTCCGCATCTTTGCCGTCGCCGCTGACGCGTCTGTCGTGTGCTTCGGCGACCTCGCTGGTGCCACCCGTCATGAGCAAGTCACTGTGATCGAGGTGAGAAGCACACTCTGCGTGCCGCTCAAGAGTGGCGACCGGGCAGCATCGCCTGCTGACGAAGCAGCGCACCGCGCTGAAGTGCTGCTCTGCCACGGCCGTCATCGTGTTCCACGCGAGCTGGCTGAGACTGCGGAGGTCAGTAGACTCGTACTGGAGAACGTCAGCGCCGCAGAGACGTGGCTCGCTTGCGTTACCCCTCTCCGCGCCGTCCCGGCCGGCGGTCGCAGCGTCCGCGGCGGCGGTCCAACGGTCCACAGCAGCGACCATGGCACGTACTGCCGCGCGGTACGCGTCGCCGAGCACGCTCTCCCGCGAGTTGTTTTCCCTGCGCTTGAGAAGGTCGTGCACCAAGACGGGTGCGCCGTACTGCTCCAGGAGGTGCTGAAAGTGAAGGCATGTCTCACTCCACTGTGAGTCGTGCGGACCTATAACGATTGGCGGCTTCGGAAGCAGGCGCGACGCTGTCGGTGGGTGATACCACCGCACCGGCACCGACCCACGCAGCTGGACGTAGGAGGTGAGGGCGCCGGCAGTGAAGGCCGAGTTCCACGAAGACTCGTCGCTGATGATCTGCTCCACCTCAACGTGATTCGCAACGTGCCCGTCACTGTTGAGGCCGCGCCGGAGGTAGCGTACGCCGGCCGACGCCTTGCTGACACGCGCGATGAGCGTGATGAGAAGCGTGCGAAAGGCTGGCCGGCGTACCACCACAGCGCGCTGCGTAATGTAGCCATGCACGAGGAAGACACACCACCGCGACAGTGCAGATGGGTACTGCGGCACCGAATCCCGTTTTGCACGGCCGGCGGGCGGGGCTGCCGGCGCGTCACCGCCGCCGACATCGGCCTCGGCCACGTCGCTCATCTCGGCGTCGGCGCTTTCGGCATTGAGATCGTTCCGCTGCCACGGCTCCAAAAGGTATTCGTTCCACACGTACTGCATCCGTGGCTGCAGCGGCTGACCATTTCGCGGGGAGGGCTCCGCCCTGGCATCTGCCGCTGCGACGCGATCTGGGCACCGCTCAAAGCCGTGCCGCCCTCCGTTGCCCGCGCAGGTGATCGGCTGGGCCTCGTCGGACGCCGCTGCCCCTGCCGCCAGCATGTTCCGCTGAAGGGTATTCGTGAGGTCGTAGCTGTGCGAGTAAAAGAAAGATGAGGCGCGCGCGAGGGAGGTGATAAACTGCTGCCGATACAGCTCCTCCAGGCTGCGGCGTTGAAATATGTACGAGGTGGCAGACGCCGAGGCGCCGGTACCGGAGGCGACGGACTTGCGGCCGCAGCCAGCCCTGGCGGGACGGGAGCCGAAAGTAGAAGGCGCGAACGGCGAGCTTGCAGTCGTCTCTGGTGTAGAGACAAACGGGGAGTAGCCGGCCTCGAAGCCTCGAGCACCAACGCCGCCGCCGCGCCGAAGCTGCTGCAGCCGTTTTCGCGCCTGCGTCTCTGCCGCGGCCACCCATTCAGGATCCAGCTGCAGCGAGACCAGTTCCACGCTCACAGCCTCGAAGAGCCGGTGCACGCCAAGGTAGCCCGCCATGCGTCGCTCCGTCGCCAGTACCACGTAGTAGCCGGCGGTGAAGCGCACCGCTCCGAGGAAGGCGACAGCGGAGAGAATGCGCATGGTCGCGCCGTGTTCTCGTCGCAGAGCGTCGACGAGGGCACCGGCTTCTGTCGGGGAGTAGACGGCGTAGCTCGTGAAGTCGTGCAAGTTGTCAAGGCCAAACAGCTCGGCGTGGGAGGCGCTTGGGGAAGCGGCGGTGCCCGCCCCTGCCCGCCCCGCCTCCGACTCGGACACGGTGGCGTTCTGGCGTCCATCACTGCCGGTGGCCGCGGCGACACTACTGTTGCTGACAACGTTGTGGCACGGTGTTTGCTCAGCGCTGTGCTTGCGGCAGGAGAGAAGGTGGAAGTTCTTCTGTAGGCTGTCCGTGCCGAGCAGGTAGCAGTGGGTGGCCGTGTCGTACACCGTGATGGAGTCAAGCGGGAGCTGCTGCAGCGCTGGCAGCCGCGCACGAGGCAGCGAGAACGGTGACGCGGCGGCCGCCATGCGAGATGGCGGATAGCGAAGGCAAGCGAACCAAAGAGATCGTGAGGGCCTGTGCCAGGACTGGAATCAACGTCGCTTCTTCACGTCCTTCCTCGTGCTTGTGTGTGCTCGCGCCAAGGATGGCCATAGACACGACAAGCCGCGTGACGTCTCTACTCTACGCGGGGTGAAGGGGTTCAAGTGCGTGTGCCCCTCCCCTCCGTTTCTGCTGTACCGTGGGCGCGTCTGGGTCTGAGTGAAGGATGGCACACGCGGGGGTTCGACGAAAGACCTGCGTGCAGGCAAGTACGCTGCAGTACCGCGGTGCCGTGCGATCCGTCAGATGCCGCGTCAGCGGAAGACGGAGGAGGGGAAGGAGTCGGGTGTGGGGGGAGTGGCAAGGGATTAGGGGTGGGGCGGTGAGTGTGAGAGAGAGCTTCTGTTCCCGACGTCAAAATGCCGCTGCGGCGACGGGTGGACGTGGCACAGTGGTAACACCATACGGCTGTGCCACAGCATGGTGCGTTGGGATCGACACATGTGAGAGCGAGGCGCGCGCGCGAGACAGAGGGATGGATCTCGCTTCTCTTGGGCGTGGCATGAGCGGCTGCACACACACAGAAAAAGGGGCACACGCGCAGGAAGACGTAAGATGGCGTTGTCGATGACGTCGGAGCAGAGGACGAGGATGTGAAAGAGAGGGTCATCAACGCCAGGTGTAGCGTGGAGTTGATCACCGCACATGTGCCCACGCACGAGCGTCAGGCAGAAACAGAGAGCTCGCGAAGTCCGTGGGGTCACGCAGCGCGGGAGTGGGCGGCATCATCGGCAGCGTCGACGCCACGATGGAAAAGAGGGGGGGGGGGGGCAAAAGCACAGACGCAGGCGAGCAGACGCAGAGAAAGAGAGGCCATCCGGGAACGAGCGCGTGTGCGCGCGAGCGTGGGTGTGGCTCTCTGTGTGTGCATGCTTAATGCACACAGCACTTTTCCATTAGCAGCGACTGAGCCCACTCGCGCCACGCACAGCATCACGCAGGGTAGATCGTGCGGCCATCGCTTCGGTCCACCACCTTGGCCACGTACTTGAGAGGCAGCTGCCGTGTGTGGCCTACGCCGGGGGTGAGAATGACGCCGTTGGGGCTCTCGTAGAGTGCCACGCTATCCGCGAGCACTGCCGCGACATCCAGGTAGATGAAGAGCTGCACGTTCTTGCGCATGCCGCTTACCACCTGCTCGTCGTTCATGAGCCCCTTGGCGAAGTGGATGTGCTGCCTACTCATGGTGCTCAGGTAACCGCACTGCTGGATCGCCTTCCAGGCCTCCCAGTAGGTGCCGTGAACAGCTACCGGCACCTCCTCCACGCTCGTCAGCGCTCGCAGCAGCGGCTCAACACCATCGATGCTGTGCCCTTGCACGGCAGCTATGTAGAGACGGCCGTCTGCCGCACCATACGCTAACCGGTAGCGCTGCTTGTCGGAGTCGCGCACGATCCTGGCGACATCCCGCACTGAGACTTGCTGCTTCCTCATCTGCGGCTGACGTAGGACGTCGTCGAGCAGCACGTAGCCGTTGGAGGTGATAGGCACCCGCCACTGGATCGCCTTGTGGCGGAGTAGGGTAGATATGAACTTAGACGCCGTCTTGAGTTCCTCCTCGTCGAACACTCGCGAAGGAGCGTCGGCGGGGCTCGTGTTGGAGAGAAGCTCCTGCACGGCGTCGCGATTCGTGTCGAGGACAAGAGTTGGCAAAATGAAGTCGACTGAGGATGCGCGTCGATATGCCGAACGCCCCTTCTTCGCTGGCGCCGGTGGCTGCTGCTGCAGCTGCTGCTTCGGCTGTGGTGCGTCACCCTCTGTCCCAGCATGCGACCGCGGCGGTGGAGGCACATCCCCTGAGTGCTGCGCCGCGCCGTCGGCCAACGTGCTCGGCAGCGCGCCCAAGGCAGGAAGCTGCGCCTCCATCGGCGCGTGCCAGCGCGGAAAGGGCGCAGTGGAAAAAGTGACGTCAATGACGAGGCCGCGCCTCAGCAGTGCGCACAGAACCGCGGCAAGGTTGCGGCAGTCGTCAATGCCGCTATGATGACGCCCCTGCAGCGGGAGGCCGAGCACCTGCGGCATGTCAGGCATCCCAGACGGTCCAAACGGCGGCGCGGCGCCGCCGCCGCACCCACTCCCGTTGCCGAAGCCCAGCTGTGACATGCACTTCTTCAGGTTGCACCACCGCTGAAACGACAGTGGAGTCCCTTGTTGTCCACTGACACGCATCTGCGCCGGCAGCATCGTCTTCAGGTCCCAGTCGCCGCATGTGACGACGCAGTAGCTGCGCATGGGCGGCGCATCGCCGAGTCCGGCTTCGGCAAGAAACTGCAGTGCCTCGCAGTACACCACAGGGAACGGGTCACGACCACTCACCATGTCCTGCGTGATGCCTGTCAGCTCGGTGCAGAAGCGCGAGAGCACGGGATTTTTCACTGGCCGCACATATCGCTGAAACTCCGCGACCGGTGTGGCGGTGCGAGCGTCGATCAGGATCATTGGAAACTCGATCACCTCCGCGTCGGAGATGCGCCTGTCCGCCTCGCACGTAGCCTCGAAGTCCAGCACTACGTACGCGTCGAAGGGCTGTGGGGCGATGCAGGGGAAATCACTGCTGGCGGCGGATTGTGCCGCCGCTACCGCTCTGCGCTGTGGGCGCTGACATGACGGCGGAAGCCGCGAGGGGGTCGCCAATGTGCTCTTCACAAGCTCCGCATCCAGCTGTGAATTCGGCGCGGCTGGCATGCCTCCCCGTCCTCCTTGACGAGGAGCGCTTTCCTGTCGTCTTGGATGCCGCGGGTCAGACATGCAGGCTTGCCCTTTGCCGTTTCCGTCTCTGGTAGTGCTTCCTCGAGAGGGTAGAGGGGGGAGGGGCGCGGGTGCGGCAGGTGACACAACCGCTTGGCACGTGGTAGCGGATGGTGACGGAGGGTCGATGACACTCAAGTTTCAGCCTCAAGGCGTCGCATGTATGGTCGCACGCGGACCCAAGGCGACTAGCATAAAGCAACGCAGACTGAAGGGCAGGGGGGAGAAGAGGAAGAGAGATGGAGCGGGTGTGCGAGTGGGGGGGGGGGGCACGGCGAGTGCCTTACACGCAGCAGTGCAGGCACCGGGCACGCGTGCTTCCTCGCGTCGCGAGCAGCTGCGTGCCTTCGGATGCCCCTCCTCTTGGGCTGTCACGACCGAAGGTGCATCGCTGAGGAGGCGCCTTACGCAAGAGTGTCGAAGCGTCGCGCGCACACGCACAGACACACAAGCGAGCGGATCTCGTCTGTGCGCCACCGACGCACTACAAAACCAAACGAAAAAAAGCGAAGAGAGCAGAGGGGGCGGAGCATGAGCAGCGGATGAGGAGGGGCGGCCATGAAGCACCGCGCAGGCACACGCGCAGGCAAAACAGCAACACGGCAGCGCTTCATCGACCACCGTGTATGCGCGCGCGTGCCGCTAAGCGTTGCGCCCACGCCAAACAGAGGCCTCCGGGCCGCGCCCGCCTCAGCTGCGACGGGGCGACACTCTATCGTCGCCGCCAGCATTGCCTCGTCTTTTTCTCACATCACCGCTGCGGCGGCGTTCAACGCCCACCAAACATCTCGCAGAGTCAGCGCTGCGTCGTCTCGTCCCTGCACGTGCGCAGAGGATGTGGGGAAGAGGGGAGATGAAGCAGCGCTGCCCGCCAGCTTCCCGTGCTGGCGCTGCTGCAGAGATGGTGTGCGTAGCTGTTGATGTGTGCAGACGTCGGTGAGGGTCACCGTCGCTCGTGCGCGAGCGGAGGCAGCAGGGGAGGTTGCCAGTGGCCTCGCCCCTGCTGCGGTGGAGGACAAGCTCCCCTGCACCGATGGCGATGCCGCTGAGATGTGCCGCTGAAGTTGGCCAGCTTGTCGCTCTTTCTCTTCTCGCAACGAGTGCGATGTGCGAGCGTGGTCGGCGCTCCTGGTGCGATGCACCTGCCGCGCTACACGGTCATTACGCAGGGGCGCAAACCAGGCGGGGATGTGGGGTACTCGAGGAGCGGCATCAGCCACGGGCATTCGCGAGCCGATGCGAGTGGTGTGCTTAGGCGGCTCGTTGCGGGCTTCCGTGCTGTCAGAGAAGTCGTCGTAGGAGCCTGTGAGCCGTCGCAGATGTGAGGCGGAGGCACACCGCCAGTTGGCTGAGCACATGGCGTTGCCGCAAGACTTCGCGTGTGCGTGATCAACACCGCCATTTCTATCATTATGGTTATCTCTGCTCTCATTCGAATCCGCGATCTGCGCGGATGCGCGGAAGGACGATCGGGTGCGAGGGGTAACTGGGTGCGCCTCACATGCATACTTGCGCTCCCACGGCTGCCGGTCACGACCTTGCAGTGGATGCGCATGCACTGCGCCTTCGCCGTCATCACGTCTGACACTGCTGCGCTCCGCTCGACGTCTCAGCGAAGGTAGGTTTGCGGCGACGTCAGCGCTGTCGCCGTGTCTGAAGGGGAGCACCGTCGTGCCCCACGGCAGTGGGGAGACTGCAGCTTGACCGTGCCAAGCCCATGCGTCCTCTTCTGCGACTGCATCCACATCTCTCTCCACGGAGCGGCTTGCCCCACGGAGCCTGCTGCGCTCTCGCTGATAGAGGTGCTCCAGCAGCCGCAGTCGATCTGATGACAGAGACTTCCGCGAAAGCGGCGAGTCGTCGAGTTCTGCGGCAGGTGCATAGGGAAGGCAAGGGCGGCGGTCAGCCATCATGGCGTGATTGTGCGGCGCAGAGTCTGAAAATGGGCTGAACGAGGCCTCGATCGCGTCGGCAGTCATCCGCGGGTGTCTGCTGTGCTCGTGCGCCTGCGACGATGGATAGCGAGAGTAGGACACCTGCCCATCCCGCGACTCGCCAAGCATCACGGCTGCCGCGGCAGACCGTGCCAGCTGCTCCTCCGGTCGCAGAAACAGCTGCAGGCTGCGGTCGCACTGCTTTACACGATTCGGCATCTGAGCCAGCCTCTTGTGCGTGTGCAGCGTGCTAGCTTCATACTGGTAAAGGCACTCAGGCACGACATCAACGCAGGCGCTGCGGCGCGAGGCAGCGGCTGGAAAGCCGTTCGCTTCAATATGCGCGGCAAATGCTAACCCAGGCCCGCGTGGTCGTCGCGCTGGCCGCATCCGCTGGTGGCGCTGCGGCTGCCGCCGCACCAGCCCCTCTTCCTCTTCTATCGGACTGCTGGCGCTCGCGTCCCCTAGCGAAATCTGCGAGGCGTTTCTCTCGGGGAAGGTTCGACGCCCACGACGGCTTTCGAAGTATGTAGCCGCATCGATGAAACAACTCGATGATAGCGAAGGCGATGCGGTTGCCATGGACGAGAGATGACAGCTGTCCTTGCTGTGTGCGAGTCAGACCGTGGAGGCTTTGCCCACGTGCATGAACGATGAGAGAGGGACCGAGGGCCTGTAGGGCTTGTGTGCCGCGGTGATGGCATTGCGTGCCGCCGCCTGTGTGCGCGTGTGTCAGGGGAGGGCGCCGACATGTACAGCGTAGCCCTCAGCGGAGATTCGGAGAGCGAAGAACGGAAGGGAGATGAGAGCAAGGCATCAGCGACTCATGTAGAGGCCACAGCCGATTAGTAACGGCAGCACAGAATCGAACGCACTGCAGCCAACAAGGAGACGGGGATGGGAGCGGGGCCACCGCGGCGACAGGAGCGCCAGGCAGATGTGTGGGTGAATTGGGGAGGGGGGGGTTGCTGCTGATGGAGGAATGTCGCGGTAGAGCGCATCTGTGCGCCTGCCTGCCTGTGCTGGTACTCGTGCCGCACTCTTGTAGGCTATAGATGCGGATGTTCTGATGGAGGGAGCCACGTATGCATGTGTGCACGCGAGTCTTGCACGGGGGCGGGGGCCAGGTGGCGGTGAAAGTGCGCCCGTGGTCTACTGCATACTCTCCACGTGCTTCTTCTGTCCCGTGTGTTGAACATGTGAGTCGGCCAGAGAGTCCGGACTGAAAGCACATAGGGGCTGGGAAAGTAAGGTAGGCAGGTGGTGGTGGTGGTGGGGTGGGGTGGGGGGGGGGCGAGTGGGAGAAGGCGGAGCGCAGCAACAGCCATCGGCATCCGCGATAGACAGACAGAGAGCGCTGGGTTCAGCGCGCCAGGGCACACAGCTCGCCCGCCTGTAGCGTCATCACCTCCTTTGTTCGGTTGACCTCCACCTCGACGGCCGTCAACTCACCATCAGCACCACGAACGCGGTTGCGAACGGTGCACATTTCGCCTCGCCGGCTCCCAAGTACCACCATGGCACGGCCACCCTTCTTGGGGACCACCGTCTCAAGTCCGTCCACCCCTATCAGTTCTCGAGTTTCAGCCGTGGCCACCGTTGGCTTACCGCAGTTGTGGAAGCTCCTGCTGCCACTCTCACCGCCGCCGCTGCGGCCCTCCTCCACCCATTCCATCAGCCGGACGCGGTTCTCGCTTCGCTGCACGGCCTTGACGACGCACTTCTTGCCGTACCAGTCGCCGGCCGCCTCCGTCGTGACACGCACGAGAAGACGCGGGATCACCCACCACGCGGCAGCGGTGACTGACGGCGGTGGCGGGAGCGCAGGTGACGGCGCGGAGGACGGCAACACGGCTCCGTTTGGAGCCGACGACGTGGTCGGCGACGACGCGTTGCTATGGATGATGGTCACAGGGCGACTTGCTGGATCGGCTTTCCACGTCGCGTACATTTTCCGCTCCACGTACCCTGCCGGCCGCACCTCGAAGAAGGATACCTTCGCGCGTGTGCCGTCCAGGAAGAGCGCCTCGATGCTGTGTCCTTGATCATCCACCCGCGTGACCTCGAAGAGCAGGCGCACCATATCAGGGGTGAGTTTCCGGCCATATTTCTGCTCCTCGGAGGTGAAGGTGGCGGAGCTCTTGAAGTGACCCATCGCTTTCTGCGCAACGTCCTTCACTAACGAGCCGGTGGCCGACGCACCGGCCGCCGCCGCGCCGGTGGTGAGGGTGGGGGCTGCGGTAGATGGAGTGGCAGTTGAAGTTGTAGGGGAGGAAGCAGGCGCACTCGCCACTGCGCTGCTCGGCGGTGGGTCTGCGCAGCTGAGAGGCTTCCGCAGGGAGAGAACGTCGCCGATGCGCACCTGATACCCTTCCATCGTGTCATGCGCCGCGTTGGCCGTACTCAGGAAGCCGCCCGTGCTCAGTGGCACATACGCGTGAACGACCTCGAAGTCACCAAATGACGTCGGTGTGGGCGACGTCTGGGGTCTCATCGCTTTTGCACTCGTTGCGGCGGAATGAACGGCGGGGTCGTGGCCGCTACTTCTGCGGTCGCCGGACGTGTTGAGCGCGTGCATGCGATGCAGCAGCTGCAGACCAACCCGAGACGGTGCTGCACTACCGCCTGTTGTGTCGCTGTCGTTGGTGGAGCCAGTGACGGGGACACCGTTGAGGGTTCTCGCTAGCGAGGCGGCGGGTGCCGTGCTCCATACCGCATCATCACCGACAGCTTCATCGTCCCCTTCGTCGTGCGGGCCACCTTCGTCACCGAAGAAGAAGTCTGAGCTGCTTGATGGGCCGACAGACGGCGCAGCAGCGCGCGTGGCCGATGCCAGCGGGAACGCAGATCTCCTCTGCGGTGCTCCGTTTGCGTGGTTCGGCTGCCGCACGGGCCCTGCACCGACGACAACGGCGCCCCCGGTGCCACCATAATCATCGTCATCGCTTGCGTATCGCTCCAGCTCTCGCAGAAAGCGTGCGCGCGCGCTTAGCGCTGGGGCGTCGTGGATGTGTTCTCGGACACCGACATGGGCGCCGCTGTCACCCTTGGACGGCTCTGAGGCGAGGCGCTTGTGCGGCGGAGCATCGTCGCTTGAGCTCATGGCAGACATGCACGCGCACACACGTTATCTCTCGCTTGCTTCCTTGGAATGTGAAAGGGGGCCGCTGGGGGTTCAGTGCGAGGAGAGGAGGAGAGAGGGATGGCGGTTCGAGTGCACTGTGCGTGCGTGCGTGCGTGTTGCAAGCGCAGATACGCAGGAAGAGGAGATAGTTGGAGAGGGGCAAGCCCGGGGCCCGATGCCGCACCGCCAGCGGCCAAAGAAAACCCCATCAGGGACGCAGCATCAGGGAAGGTCGCCCCTGTTTTCGTTCTCAGCGTCGTGTTCTTTGTTTTCTTTAGGCATGGTCGGCGCACGTGCTGGTGTCCGTGTCCACACGACCACAAGCACACGCGCACATCGACGGGGACACATCCAGAGCCGCACACAATGAAGAATTCCCCCCTCCCCCCGCCTCCGTGATGGTAACGGGACTGTCACTCATGCACGAGGAGGAGCGGGAAAGATCGTGCAAGGGAAGAGGGGCTGCACACGCACGCACACGCACACATGCCAAAGGCAAGTGCTGCGTTCACTGCCATACTCTCACGAGTGGGGGCTGAAGGGTGCTGAGCGGCCGCAGCCACCACCAGCACCGCGGCCGAGCCCGTCGCCGCGAGTAGCGCCTGCACCCCGGCCAACAGAGTAAGGAGAGAAGCCGCTCCCGCCGCGGCCGCGCATTCCGCCACCGCCGCCTCTGCCGCGGTACGACGACGTGCTACGACCACCGCCGCCGTCGACGCCACCGCGGCCGCGGTCGGTACTAAAGTAGGGTTTCGAAAAGCCTTCACGGTTTCTGTTGAGGGGCAGTTGATCTGGTGCCTGTGTCACCTGCATATACTCAAGCGTGTCAGGGTCGACTTCGCGCAGTGCGTTGCGGATGACGGCCATGTTGCGGCGGTGCCGAATGTAGCGCGCCTGCTCTTCCTCCGACATGTTCGGATTCGGCATCCGGTACCGGCGCGGGCCGCTCCCTCCACCAGGTCCTCCCCTCCCGCCGCCCTCTGCGCCGCCACGACCACGGTACTGCGAGAAGCCTCGCCGCTGATCTTCTCGGTTGTACGGCGCAGACGAACACGATGGGGCAGGGGTGCCTGTCGCTTCCTGAAGGCCGGCCAGAGTGTATCGGTCCGGTAGCGGTGCCTCGAACGCATCCAGTGAGAAGACGACGCCTGGAGCTGTTCTCTGCTGCTCGGCGAGAAGCTGGCGCACCTTGGCGTTGCGCTCCTGCTCGTAGACCGTTTCTGCGCGCGGCTTGGGGTTGCTGACCGCGGGGCCGCTTTCTGTCGAGGAGTTCAGCGTGGAGGGCACCGCATTACCGGCGTGGTGGCCGACGGCGTGCGACGGCGCCGGCTCACGTCGCTTTGACGCAGGCACGAACGTCAGCTCCAAGTCCTCGGGCACGTCGTCATCCTCCTCGTCCGACATGCGAGCAAGCACGTCGTACGCCGACCTGCCGTGGATGTTCATCGTCGGCTCTCTCTCTCTCTCCAGGCCGGCACGCTGCTGGAGGGAGAAGTGACACGAGTCCGTCGATATCGTTGAAAGCCCTTTGGGCCCTCTGAGGACAATGACGTCAGAGAGGGAGGGGGGCAAGGCCCCGCGAGGGCGGCAGCAATGCGGAGGTGTACACGGATGACTCTACCCCCGAGCAGATATGTGTGTGTGGGTGGGGGGGGGGGAAGGTGGGGGTTGGTGTTGGACAGGGACTGGCAGAGGAGGAGAATATACGTATATATATATATATATATGTATACTTGCGAGTACGAGTCGTGCCCTTGCGTTTCTGTTCTCTTCGCTTCCTGTGCGTGTGCGCGTGTGTGGGCGTGTGCGTGTGAGCGTCGAGTACGCGCACGGAAGAGTAAGTAAGGAGGACACATCGAAGGGCGGTTGTACCATGACGACATTAAGAGGCACCGAGAGGTCTGAGAAGCGCGGCAGCAGACACACACGCACACGCACACGCACACGCACACACACACACACACGCCACACCGCACACGCACACGCACACGCACACGCACACGCCACACGCACACGCACAGGAAGCGAATACGCCAAACTGCTTGAGCAGGAGCGCTTGTCGGGTGGGCGAATCAGTGCTGCTATTTCCCTACGAGTGTGTGTGCGTGTGTCTCGGCGGAGTACAAGTGACGTACCTCCGCTTCTCTTTCGCATGCTCCAGCACAACCCCTTTTTTATTACGTTATTGCAGCGTGTGAATTCGCTGCCACACACAACACGTGTTCAATCCCAGTCTACCCGCGCCCTCGCCAGCCCTTTCACAAGGGCCCCCATCCGCGTGGCGCGAAGCAGCGCGGGACACACGCACGCTACACCAATGCGCCGACTCTGTTATGGGAGCAGCGCCTCTGCAATGAAACCCTACTCACCACCCACCTGCTCTGCAGTTCGCCTCACAGCAGCGCCCATCAGGCAGGTTGCCACACCCTGGTGCATCTCCGCGCAGGGGTGGGCCCAGGCTCCTCCCCGCCCGCAGGGCAGCGTGAGGGCTGGGCGAGATGCGTTCAAGTTGCGCTGACACTTCGCCCATCACCTGCACGGCACAAGCGTGCGCACTGCCGCAGGTCGCTCCGGCGCAACGCTATTCATTAACCCAACCGCAGATATCAGCAGCAATACACTGCTCTGACCTCCCCCTGCGCCGTGGGCCTGGCCCTGCCACCTCCCAGAGGTGGCTCGGCACTGGCAGGAGATAAGGAGGGGCTGCTTGGCTTCCTCCCACACAGAGAGTGCGTGGTTGGCGCTGGACCTTGTGGCACCGCGCACTGTGTGGGCGGTCTGTCCCCTCGTTGTTGGGGACTCGATTCCACTGGACCAAGAAAACGCGACTGTGCCCTTCTCCCCTCGATCATGTCGCGCCGTCATGTCTCGAGAGAAGCGTGCAACCCGTAAAAAAAAGAAGAAATCCCCAAAAGGAACAAGCAGAGAGCGCTCTCTTCCCATCCCTACACACAGACATGCATGCATATATATATGCATGTATCATATCTATATATATATATAATATAATATACACAGATATTTATGTGTTCGCTAGGTCAGATGCTGGTCCCCACAGTTGCTGCCTCGGGAAGGACAGTTAAATAAATATACATATATAAGCACACACAGATATATATATATATATATATGTTAATAGGAAGAGGTAGTGCGAGCGAGCGTTAGCCGTCCGCGTGCCCTGTTCAAGGCGCGCCTTCACTGTGTGCGTGTGTGTGTGTGTTGTATGCGTGAGTGTGTGGTCTCCTCCTCAGGAGGTGAGGGATGTCCTGCGCTTCAGCGCTTACCCGAACCTCCCCAGCCAACACACCCATTCCGTTTCAGAACACCCAAGTGAAGACTTCTTCCCAAGTGTTGCCTGCATAGACATCAGCATCGCGTATGATGAGGCACCAGACGGCAAGCACCAAAATATACAGGGTTCGTCACCAAGACCACCGCTTCCACGACCGAAGGCTACCAACCCACCGCCAGCCCGACCCATGCCTCGGCGCCTAATTCGTTGCCTCGTCCAAACCCACAACTGACCTCCATTTCATTTACATATATATATATAATGCTGCTCTCTCTGCTGGCGGCGTGCAGCTGCTGCTGTGGGCGCACACGCGTCAGCGTCGTGCGTGCGTGCACCTCACCCCCTGTGTGCAGATGCGCAGAGCAGCGGTGCGACGCGTTACGTCACACACACGCACAAAAAAAAACGACGTCAACTGCGCACAGACACCGACAACAGAGAGCGAGAAGAGAGAAGGGAGGGTTGGACCCGCAGAGCAGCAACAGCAGCAAAGTCGCGGTGGAGGTCATGCGTTAAGATGCCCGTTCCTGTGCGTGGTAGGGGGGGGGGGGAGAAGGAGGTGATGAGAAACGCGTTGTCACTGGTGCCAACAAGGAGAAAACACACACACACACACACACACACGACAACAAATAAGGAAGAGGAGAGGAATGAGGGCCCGCGTTGTGCGCTTCCACAAGACTCGGAGGAGGAAGGGTTGATGGGAGAACGAAACAAGGAAGGAATAGGCATAGAACAAGTCCATGAGTGACAGAGAGAAACTTAAACGCACACACACACACACACACACACACACACACACACACGCTCACAGCGCGCACAAGCTCTGCATCCTCGCGGTTACGCTTCTCCTCCCATCTTCTTTCTATCTGTCTTAGCAACTAAACTCCTTCTCCAGGTAGTAGTTCTCGGGCAAGTAGCGCGGCTCCCAAAAAGCCGTCTTCACCAGCTTCATCAGGTCTGGGCGGTTATCTGGCAGATCCGCCTTGGCCAGCCCCAGCTCCTGTAGCTTCTGAATACACGCCACGGCCACCTCACGCGACACGCGGCGCACCTCCTCAATAGGCGGGTACAGCTGCCCCTTGGCGAGGTCGTCCGGCGTGGCCAGCGTGCTCAGGCAGGCAGCGGCCGCCACCAGCACCTCCTGCGGGATGTACGGCGGCTGAGCAATGCAGCAGCCGAGACCCACCCCGGGGAAGATGTACAGGTTGTTGCCCTGCGATGATTGCAGCGTGCGGCCGCTGACGACTGTCTCAGGGAAGGGGCTGCCGGAGGCCACGATGGCATCGCCGTTCGTCCACTTGTATGCGCTCGCCGGCACAACTTCGGCTTTGCTGGACGGATTCGACAACGGGAAGATGATCGGATGTGGGCAGCATGAGTGCAGAAACTCCACGATTTCGCGCGAAAAGACGTTGGCGGTGGCGCTGAGGCCGATGAGCGCGGTCGGCCGCACGTAACGCACAACGTCCTCGAGGGTCTGCAGGCTTGCAATATCTGTGTCAGGGATGTCGGTGCGGGCCCATCCCAGCTTGTGCTTGGCCAGCTTGTCACCGCGGTTGGTGGCCACCATGCCCATCGAGTCGACGAAGAAGGTGTTCTTCTTGATGCCCTCTTTCTTCATCCCGGCCTCAGCGGCGAGGTCGGCGATGTTCTCCGCCACACCGGTCGCAGCAGAGCCGGCGCCGAAGAAGACGATGCGCTGCTGCTCCATCGGGATCTTGCTTAGCTTCACCGCCGTGTGGAAACCAGCAGCTATGACGGCGCCGGTGCCCTGGATGTCGTCGTTGAAGCAGCGGTACTTCTTTTGGTAGCGCTCCAGCATGTCGAAGCAGTGGTTGTTGCTGAAGTCCTCGAACTGCACGACAGCGGAGGGCCAGGTCTCCTTCACAGCTTCCATGAACTCGTCCAGCAGAGCGTAAAAGTCGGCGTCGCCGCAGCGCGGCTTGCGCAGACCGAGGTAAAGCGGGTTGTTGCGGAGCTCGAGGTTGTTTGTGCCAACGTCCATGACGACCGGCAGCACGCGGCTCGGCTTCACACCACCCGCAGCGACGTACAGGGAGCACTTGCCGATGCTGATGCCGATGCCGTTGGCGCCGAGGTCGCCCAGGCCGAGAATGCGAGAGCCATCGGTGATCACGATGACGTCGACGTTCGTCTTGCGAAGGTTCTGAATCAGCTTCCTCACCTTGCCCTTGCTGGCGACGTCGAGGTACAGTCCGTGGTCCTTCTGATAGAGGTCACCGTAGCGCTGGCAGGCCTCGCCGACGGTTGGCGTGTACACGATCGGCAGTGTCTGCTTCAGGTACCGCGTCAAGATGGCGTAGTAGAGGGTGACGTTCGTGTTCTGCACGTTGCGCAGCAGCTGGTAGCGGTTGATCGGCTCGTTGAAACGGTTCAGCTGATCCCAGTACCGCTCCACCTGATCATCGAGGGTCTCGACAGACGGCGGCAGCAGCCCCTCCACGCTCATGTGCGACCGCTCTGCTGCGGTAAAGGCTGTGCCCTTATTGGTGAAGCGGTTGCGCAGGTAATCGACACCGCGCACTGGGCGCTTCGACACCTCAACCAGATGGACCAGCGACTTGGCAAACATATTGAGCAAGGTGACCGGGAAGGAAAAAGAGGTGTGTGTGTGTGTGGGGGGGGGGGGCAACCGACGAGGGGGGCGGGTTGCTGCAAGAGAAGGGGAGGGAGGCAGGCGACGTCGGGCGGAGATGACGTGATGGCTGTGGTAGCCGTTTGTAGGCGCTCTCGTAGATGCGGTGAACAAAGCTCCAGCACACGCGAGACGGAAAGAGGGATGGGCCGGGTGAAAAAAAAAGATCGATGAGTATGTCCGCGCGTTGCGTGCCCGTTCGCGTACGTGTTGTGGTACTTGTGTACGTCGCAAAACGCACGACGACTTGTGAGAGAAGAGGAGGGGGAGAGGAGGGCGCGGAGGCGGCGACCGGGGGTGGGTGGGGCGGGGTGGCGCCGAAGAGGGCCGTCGATCGCAGCGTGCCGACCAAAGAAAGCGAGAGGAGAGATACTAAGGATGATGGCGATTGGGTTAACTACAGAGGAAAGGCGAGTGAGAAGACGAGAACAGCAAAATAAAAAAGGATTTGACTGATATTTGAAGGCCTTGAGGGGGTGGACTGGGTGCGCGCGTGCGTGCGTGTTGACGTTCACGAGTTCGCTTGTGAAGGCAGGCAGGCAGGCAGGTAGGGAAGCCAAGCGAGAGGTAGAGGAACGAAGAGAGAGAGAGAGACATGCAGACTTGTCATGCGTCGTTGTCGCGGAAGCGCTTTGGGGGATGGGCGGCACGTCCGCCGAATCCTCTACGCTCACACCCAACACACTGCATCTCCATCGGGAGGGAGAGATACAAGAGAAGTCGGTGGGGCACGAAGATGGGAGAAGGAGAACGCGAAAGGGTGGTGCTTGGGGGGATGCACACAAATTGGCAGAGCAGCTCCTGCACTCCTTTTCTCTCTCTCTTCCTCGACGTCTTTGCTGTTGTCCCGCTGTGCAGCACCAAGCAGATCACCTTGCTTGCATTTTCATGTGAAGTTCTATGTCCCTTGCTCTCTCTCTCTCTCGCAGGTAGGGTTGCGCGAAGGGACGCGGATGGCGCATGGGCCACGTGGCTGCGGTCGCCGGGCAGCAGCAGGCGAGGTGTGCAGCGACACATGCGCATGACGAATGCGCGGTGAAAACGCCGCTTGGGACATCGCGTTGGTGTTGTGGCTGCGGGCGTTTTCCGCTCCAACTTGGACGGGGATCGGTTGTCTGACACCTTTCTCGATGCCGAGCAGCGCACACCCTTTTCTTCTCTCTCCATCCCCCACACGCGCACACACGCAAAAAAAATAAAATAAAATAAAATAAAATAAAAAATGTTTGCTATTCGTTTTCTTTGCGCGCTATCGCCGATTTCTTCTCTTACGCGCGTCTGTCCGTCTCCATGTGCCGCGCGCAGCGGTCCTCCGTTGGTGGCGCGCACAGTTGAGGGATGAGGAGGAGGGGGAGAGGGATGAGGGAATAAAGAGGAATACAGGGGGAAGAGCGAGGGATGCGGATGAGACGTCTCCCTCTCTCTCCTTCCACAATCCTTGTATGCATGGGTTCGTGCGTTGTCCTGTACATGAGGAAGAGAAACAAACAACAAAGTACTTGAGTTGTTGGTGTTGTGGTGGTTGTGCGGTGACACCGCAGATGGGGGCGGGGGGCGGGGGGGGGGAACGGGTGATGATGATGGTGGCAACGACGCTGCCGCGGAAGCATTCGCGCGCATTGCCTCCTCTGTAGTTCCTCCCATTTAGTTTCCGCCTGTGAGCCCGGAAAGAGCACCGGAGTAGCGTGCGCTTCAACGTGTGAATTCGCTGCCACACACAACATGTGTTCAATCCAAGTCTACCCGCGCCCTCGCCGGCCCTGTCACAAGGGCCCCCATCCGTGTGGCGCGAAGCAGCGCGGGACACACGCATTGCGGCGATGCACCGACATTCAGCCATCTGAGCACGACCTCTGCCTCGAGCTCCACCCACCCACACCGGCTTCCATTATGTCGGTCACCACCTGGTGCATTCCTCTCTGGGTGGCGCGAAGCAGCGTGGGGCGGGTGTGGGGTGCAATCGGGCCACATGCGTTGGCACGTTGCCCATCACACGGGTGATACAAACACGTTCACGATCGCGGGCCTCTCCGACGCAGCGCCATGCATAACCTGACGGCCAACATCAGCAGCGATCAAACTGCTCTGACCTCCCCCTGCGCCGTGGGCACTTGGCCCTGCCACCTCCCCAGAGGTGGCTCGGCATTGGCAGGGGTCGCGTGGATAGAGGTGGTGGGGGCGGCTTGGCTACCCCCCCCCCTCTTAACACACGCAGGCAGAGAGGGAGAGAGGGGAGGGGGGGGGGGGAGGGGTGCAGAGCTCTGAGTTGCCACGCACCGGATGCGAGGAGAGAGGGTACACGCGCACGCACAAAGTCGTAAGTAACAGAAAACAGAAACAATGTAGTTCAACAAAGAAGCAAGTGTCAGGCTCCATCGCGACAAGACGAAGAAGGAGAGCGACACCCCGGGCCTGCGTGCTGGCATGCCTGCGTGAGACAGTAACCATAGCAGGGAAAGAGGGAGAGAGGAGGAAGGGGCAGAGGGGAGGGAGGGGAGAGGAGGGAGCGTGTTCCTGTGGGCGACGCGCACGACCCCACTCCCTCATCCACACCTTCACCACCCCCTTGCCCGCCCTTCATTACCCCCTAAGCGCCCGAAAAAGATACCCGATCACTCTGGTGTTAGTTTTCGCTGTTGCTTCTTTTCTGGTTGCCCCCTCTTCCTCCCTACCTGTCTCTCGCGCTGGTGCGTGAATCCCCTCCCCACGCTGTCTGTCGGTCTATCGCTCTCTCTCCACCTCACCACTCACATCCCCCTCAGTTTGTCGACATCCGGGATACGGGAAGGAAGTGGGAGAGGGGGAGGGGGTCGTCTCCAGTGTGCCGGGCCGAAAAGGTGGCGCCAACACGTAGGAGGCGTGGAAAGGGGAGAGATGAGCTCGTTGAGAGACGCTCAGGGCACGGCATGGCGAGCGAGTGCGACATCCTCGCGCGGAAGAAGCGAGGTGCACACGCACACCCGAAAGAGACATCTGGCAGGGGGCCAACACACACACACACACAGAGTGATAGGAAGGGAGAGACGCCCACCGACGCGCACGGGCAAACACCATGTGGAGTGACGACCCGTCCCCCTCCCTCCCCCGACTAAACAAAAAAAATCACGCACGCGCGAAGTAAGGGAACGCGTCAGCATGAGCATCGGTACATCCGCAAGCGGATACCCCCCAAGAAGAAAACGCATGCATGCAAGGAGGCACACAGCCACAACAGGACGGAGGCGGTGCCCAGTGAAGGGAGTCAGGGGGGGGGGTCACAGGGAGGGGGGGGGGAGCCGAAAGAGGGAGAGGGAGATGATGAGGGGGAGATCCGCAGAAAAGCCAAAACGAAAAGCGAAAAGAGGAATGAGTGAAGTCGGGGTTCAAGGAAGAGAAGGCGGGTACACACACACACACACACGCGCGCGCGCACGCACGCACGCACGCACGCACGCATCGCCGTCTCAGCTAATAATAAAAAACGGAAGCAATGCAGAAAGTAAAAAGGAGGCGAGGGAGGGGGTGAGGGATAACGGTAAAGGAAAGCACCGAAGAGCGACACATACGCCCACGCACACGACCATGTGCAGGAAGGCCAGCATCGGCGCAGAGGCGCGCAGAAGAGGATACTGCACGCAACCATGCGTTCATGGAGGGGGCCGACAGGGGGTGGGGGAGGTGAGGCCGGGGTGCGGGGCAGGACGAAGAGAGGAGGGCCTATAGGTAGCATTGAGCGACAGATGCGCGTGCACACGGCGGATACAACTACACAGTAGCACACAGCACATACACGCGTACGAAAACAGCGGCACCGCCTTCCCGCGGCGCTACCGTCGCACGGCGCAGACGTCTAGCCGCCGTCCTTCACAGAAGGCTGACGTCCAGCTCTGCCGGGTAGTGCGGCACCCACTGAGATGCTTTTATGACCGCCAGAATGGCATCCTTCTCGCGCGGCAGGTCCTTGTTTCCGTCGATGCCGAGGCGCTGCGCCTCCATGATAACCTCGGTGGCGATGTGGGCAGAGATGCTATGGATGTCCCCCAGCGGCGGGTACAGCTGCTCCGCCTCCATCTGCTCCGGCGTCGTGAGCAGGTTCAGGCACGCCGAGGCAGCCACCAGGAGGTCGTCCGGGATGTAGGACGGCTGTACCAGCGCGCAGCCAAGGCCAACGCCTGGGAAGACGTACAGGTTGTTGCCTTGCGACGGCTTGATGGTCTTGCCGTTGATGGTGGAGGCCGGAAAGGGGCTGCCGGAGGCGATGATAGCTGCACCGTTGGTCCAGCGGTACGCATCATCCGGCATAACCTCCGACTTGCTCGTGGGGTTCGACAGCGGAAAGATGATCGGGCGGGCAGCGTTGGCGGCGACGCTCTTCACTATCGCCTCCGTGAACACAGGACCCACACCGCCCAGGCCAAGCAGGGCCGTCGGCTTCACGAACTGAACGACATCCTCGAGCGACTTCAGGTTCTGGCTGTCCTCGGCCGAGATGTCCTTGCGCGACAGCAGTACCTTGTGCGCCGCCAGCTTGTCACCGCGGGTGTCAGTCACCAAGCCCTTCGTGTCGACTAGGTAGAATGTCTTCAGCACCTCAGCAATGTCCACGTTGTACATGCGAGAGGCCAGCTGGGCGATGTTTTTCGCCACACCGACAGCAGCAGAGCCGGCGCCGAAGACGACGGTGCGCTGTTCCAGAGGGCCAAGGCCGGACTTCTTGACAGCGTTCAGAAAACCAGCAGCTATGACGGCGCCGGTGCCCTGGATGTCGTCGTTGAAGCAGCGGTACTTCTTTTGGTAGCGCTCCAGCAGGTCGAAGCAGTGGTTGTTGCTGAAGTCCTCGAACTGCACGACAGCGGAGGGCCAGGTGTCCTTCACAGCTTCCATGAACTCGTCCAGCAGGCTGTAGAACTGATCGTCATCGAGGCGCTTCTCGCGGGTGCCGAGGTACTCGCGATCGTTCAGATACCGTTCCGTGTTTGTGCCAACGTCCATGACGACCGGCAGCACGCGGCTCGGATGCAGGCCGGCACCGGCGACGTACAGGGAGCACTTGCCGATGCTGATGCCGATGCCGTTGGCGCCGAGGTCGCCCAGGCCGAGAATGCGAGAGCCATCGGTGATCACGATGACGTCGATGTTTTCGTACAGGGACTCTTTCATCACTTCAGAGAAGTGACCCTTGACGTACTTGCTCAAAAACATGCCGCGCTCACGCACCCAGTAGTTGCTGAAGTTCTGGCAAGCCTCGCCGACGGTCGGTGTGTAGATGATGGGGAGCAGTTCCTCGATGTGGGTGAGCACGAGGGCGTAGTAAAGCGTCGTGTTCGTGGCATGGATGCTGACCAGGTGGTGGTAGCGGTTGATGGGCTTGTCGTAGCGGCACAGCTGCGTCCAGGCACGCTCAATCTGCATCTCGAGGGTCTCGACGGTGGGCGGCAGGGCACCCAGGATGCCAAGCTTCGTACGTTGCTCTGTCGTGAAGGCGGTGCCGCGGTTCAGGTAGCGGTTTGCCAGGACATGTGCACCGCGCGAGTGCACGTGCGACGCCGTCTTGGTCTGCAGATCGTTTTCGAGGGACATTCTAGTTGGCGCTTCGCATTAACCGTGTGTGCAGGGGGGGGGGGCAGAGGGAGGAGGGGAGAGGCGGTGGAGGAAGGGAGGGAGGAGGGGGGAGGGTGTGTGGGCGCGAGTAATGCTTGATGAATCCGCACGCGAGACGAAATGAGAGGTTTGTGTTGGTTGCGGTGAATGGCGGAGGCGCATATGAAAGTAAAGCGGTGGGGTGGGGTGGGAGGGGGCGAGTTCGAGAGTCAGTGTGGAATGCAGGGAGGGGGGGGGGGGGCGGAGGGGCGGCCCGTTTCTTTCGCTCTGGGGACGGCGGAGATGGCCCCTAAGGGATAGGAGAGGAGGGATGCGGCAAGTCGAACGAGCAGGCTTGCCTCTCACTGCCTGTCTTCCACAACGCGTGCGCATTTCTCTGCCACGCACAACATGAGAGTCCAACGCCACACCACTTGACCCCCGCCGGCCCTGTCACAAGGGCCCCCCCTCTGGGTGGCGCGAAGCAGCGTGGGGCGGGTGTGGGGTGCAATCGGGCCACATGCGTTGGCACGTTGCCCATCACACGGGTGATACAAACACGTTCACGATCGCGGGCCTCTCCGACGCAGCGCCATGCATAACCTGACGGCCAACATCAGCAGCGATCAAACTGCTCTGACCTCCCCCTGCGCCGTGGGCACTTGGCCCTGCCACCTCCCCAGAGGTGGCTCGGCATTGGCAGGGGTCGCGTGGATAGAGGTGGTGGGGGCGGCTTGGCTACCCCCCCACCCTCTAAACACACGCAGGCAGTGCTGTCAATAAAGAAAAAAGAAAGTGAAGCGACGCGCCGCGGGAAGCGAGCGGGGGGGGGGGGCGAGACCGCGCATACACGTAAACGCTGGGGGGGGGGGGCGATGTGCGCTGCAAGCTGCACCGTGCACCGCGTTGGGCATGGCGGGTCTACAAGGCATGAGGAGCAGGAGAGAACGAGCGAGAGATGCTCAGGAGGCGTGCACACGTGATGCCGCGCGAGAAGAGAGGAGCGAGAGAAGCACAAGCTCACAACCACGAAAAAAAAAAAGAAGCAAAAGAAGCGAAACAATACGCGCTGCGCACCACTTCTGAAGGACAGACACGCGCACGCCTGTCCTCTCACAGCGGACATCCTTGTCGACGGTATCTGCCTCGACCACCACTGAATAGAAAAGAGGGACTTTATGGGCTAATCACTGACCTCTTCGGACGATTCGAGTTCCGCCTCTTCCTCGTCATCGTCGTCGTCGATCACCTCGATATCCATCTCGCTCTCCTGCTGCTGTATGGCGGCTTGGCTGGCACACGTGATCGTCTCCTCGTCCTCCTCGAAGGCGGGCTTGTCGACCTTCACGCGGGTCGACACGACAGGCCCGGCCATCTTGGTGTTATCGCGCTCGTCAGCGAAGAGAAAGGAGAGAAGCGATGGCGCGTGCTTCGCCACGGCGCGGGTAACGCTGTCAAGGTTGAACGAGGCAACGGCGCTGATGTGGCGCCACGCCTTCAACTCATCCATGCGTGGCCCACTCTTCTTCTTTGGCTGGCCCACCTTGCGGAACTGCATCTTGATCTCCTCTGCCTGCTTGCCGCGGCTGCGCGGCCGCTCGTGGCCAAGGACTCGGCGGCCTCGCAGGATGTGCAGCCCAGCAGGTCGTGGGTGTCGCACAGCGTGTCGGCCTTGTATTTGAAGAGGGACTTGAGCTCCTCCAGCGTGAAGTGCTGCTTTGAATCCTCCTGCATGTCCACCACGTTCGCCGACAAGCCTTGCTTGCTCACTTGCCGCTGGTAGATTTTCTCTTCGATGGTGCCGGTGCTGAGCAGGCGGTAGATAAAGACGCGCTTCTTCTGGCCATCGCGCCACACACGGCCCATCGCCTGCGCATCGTTTGCGGGGTTCCAGTCAGGGTCGAAGAGGATCAGCCGGTTGGCACCGATGAGGTTCAGCCCGACACCGCCGGCCTTCGAGGAGAGCAGAAACACGATCTCCTGCGAGCCGGGCACGTTGAAGTAGTCGACTAGCTGCTGGCGCTTCTTGATGGGCGTGCTGCCATCAAGCTGGAAGTACGCGATCTGCTTCGAGTTACACAGCGCCGCAATGATGTCGAGTGTCTGCGTGAAGTTCGACACAATGACGAGCTTGTCGTGCTCGCCATTTCGCTTCAGCTCGTCGAGCACGAGGGACACAAAATGCATCTTGCTGCCGCAGTCCATGCTCAAGCTCCCCGGCCTAAACCCTTTCGGTAGCACAGAGAGGGGGATGCCTTGCGATGCACCTGCAGCGCTGCTGCGGCCGCGACGTCGGCCAGCCTGCTGTTGCTGCGGCTGCTGCTGCGCCGACGCACCTGCCGAGTTGCCAATCTGATGAGACAGGTGTACCGCGTCGTGGAAGAGATCCATGTGGTTGCACAGCTTCCGCAGGGCGGAAATGAGCACCAGCGGCGTGCACTCCGCCGACTCGACAACGTCGGCCAGCTTCTGATAGGCGAGCTCCTGCTTCTCTCCCAGCCGCACGAAGACGGTGACGTCCACCTTGGGCGGCAGGTAGGACTCATTGATGGACTGCGTGCGGCGAAGGATAAAGCGCTGCGTCAGCACCGAGAGGTAATGCGCGCGATCGCGGCCAAGAGATTTGAGGTGGTCTGGGCATCCCGGGTCGCGGCCAAGGGAGACGGGCTCTTCGAAGACGCGTGCGAAGAGGTCGCGGTTGCCGAGGATACCGGGGTTGACGAAGTTGACCATGGCATGGAACTCGGACAGGTCGTTCTGGATGGGGGTGCCGGAGAGGATGATGCGGTTGCGCGTCGGCAGCATGTCCACCGCCTTTGTCGTCTTACCTCCGCATTCTTGAGGCGGTGACCCTCGTCGCAGACGACCAGTTCGACAGAGCGCAACCCTGAGAGGCGGTCGATATACTTGCGCAGCTGGTCGTACGAGATGACGAGGACGTCGCCGTTGCCGTCGAAGCGGGAAATAATGCGGTCCCCCTTCGGGGTCGACTCGGAGATGGCGAAATGCCTCACTGCCCCTTCGCCCAGCCACTTGTCAAACTCGTTGCACCAGTTCTTCACCAGCGAGGACGGCGTCACGACGAGGCACTTGCGCGCCGTCGGCTGGCCGTGCTTGCCTTGCTTCAAACAGGTGTAGATGGTGGCCACCGTCTGGATCGTCTTACCCAAGCCCATCTCATCGGCCAGGATGGCGCCGTGGTAGCCGAGCATGCGCTCACCCGTGATGCAGTCGAAGAGAAACTTTACACCAATGATTTGGTGCGGCCGCAGCTTGTCGCCAATGATCGGGTCCACAACGACGGAGACTTGCCGACGGCCGTGCACGTCACGCTTGTAGTCGGCGCGAAACAGCACCACCGCCTTCTCGCGGTCCGGGTCGTGCAGCGGGTGCAGCTCGTCCATGATGATGCCGTTCTTGCCCATCTTGGGACGCCCGGCTACGGGGACGACGAAGCCCGTCTCCCCATCCTTGGGGCGACGGCGGAACAGGATGGAGGCGAAGGCGCTGCTGTTGCTGAGCGAGTTGCCAAAGCTCATCCCGGGCTTCCGCGCCTTCGCCTCCTCGGCGGCCGCGGCCTCGGCCTTGGCCTTGTCCTCCTTCACGCGGAGGTCGTGCTCGGAGCGCAAGAAGAACTCGCCGCTGCGGAACGCCTCCTCGGTGAGCGCCGTGATGAGCAGCACACTCTTTGTGCCCACCTTCAAGACGCTGCCCGCCTTCGCACTGTCCACTTCCTCCTGCTTGATCGGGTAACCAGGGTCGGGCCGGTTGCCGTACTGCCGCCCCACGCGGTCGTACATCATAGCCCCCAGCAACTCCGTATCGATGATGACGATGCCGACAGATTCATGCCGCGTTGCACCGTCCGTCTCGACCTGGAAGTACAGCTTGCCGTAGGGGCTGACGGGGTAGCGGCTCACCACCTTGTCCGCTGGAATAGCGTCCTCGTTCGCAGCGGCGGCGGCGGCGGTCTCGTGGCCCTCGCTGGCTGCCACTGCCGTGTCACCTTCGGCAGCCCCGGCGCACCAGGAGCCGCCTTCACGCCTCCGGTGCCGGCCTCCACCTTGAGCAACTTCGCAGTGCCGCCTCCCTGGCTTCCGCTGTCCTCGAAGTCCTCGTCCGTCTTCCCTCGCGCTGCCGCGGCAGCTTGGAGTGCCCGCGCGGCCACCGCCTTGGCGGCGGACTCCGGCTGGTGGTAGTCTATCTGGCTGCGCCGTGCCAGTCGGTAAGCCACAAGGTCGTCGTGTGCCGTGCTGCCCGCGCTGTGTGGGGTGACGGTGGGGTACATCACCTCGCGCCGAGCGCCAGTGGAGGTGACACAGGTCACAGTCGGGCCAGGCAGATCCACGGTGTCGTCGCTGATGTTGCTGGCATCCCCTGAGCCGGGTGCCTGGAAGCTACCGTTGCTGAGGGCCCGCCAACCGGTCATGAAGCGTGGCACGGCTGCAGCCAAGGTGGCAGGCAGTAGTGGGTGCGTCCTGGGCTTGCGCTCTGCCGGCGTACCCTCACCACTCGTTGTGGGAGGGCGGAACGTGCCGTTGGCAACGCCGCTACCGGCCGCTGACTTGCGCATCGTCGCGTTGAATTTCGCTCAGCGACACGAACACACCTTCCCCAAAAGAGGGCGAGAAGATGTAGATGGAAGGGTAGGAGGGATGGTGGTGGTGGTAGGGCAACTCTGTCCTTCGCTCTGCCACACTCGCGGTGTGTCGGCCTGCGTGTCTGTGAAGCGGGCAGGGGTGATGATGCAGCGTTTGCCAGGACTGCCCGCACGGTGAGAGCAGAAGAGGACGAGGGCGAGAAGGAAAGGGAGGAGAGGGCGAAGGTGTACACGACGACAACGACAGATTTGGCGGAACAACCGGGGGAGGGGGGGGGAGCGAGTTGAACCACGGAAAGGGGTAGGGTGACGCTGTGATGCTGACAAGCAGAGAGAACGTGTATGTGTGTGTGCGTGTGCGTGTGTGTGTGCACACGCACAGAGGCACACGGTGTGGAGGAAGGCCCAAGAAGCAAGGGGAGAGAAAGAGGCAGGGAGGGCGGTTGATCGGTCTGTGGGGACGGCAGGAAGGCAGGAGTGAGAAGCAGAGGAGCAGCGATACTAGGCATGTATGCCATGCTATGTGGAGGTGTGTGCGGATCTGCGGGTAGTGCAAGTGTGTTGATGCCTCACCCACCCTTTATTTGGAAATGTGCAACTGCCCCTGTGTGTGTGTGTGTGTGTGTGTGTGTGTGTGTGACCGAGGACTGGAGCACTCAGCCTCAGGGGGAGACGGGGGTGATGAAGGTCTGATGCCTGTCTGCTAGCTGTGTGCCGTGGTTGGTATTGCCACGCTGTGTGCAGATGCGTCTATGTGCGAACTCTAAAAGATACGTGCCTCTGTGCGAGCCGTGCACCACCGCCCCGCTGCTGGTGACGTTGATGTGCAGAGTATCTATGCGTGATGCGTGCATGTAGAGGTCCGAGATGAGGCAGAGGCACGCGGTAGGGCGCAGTGCCGCGTGAGAGAGCAGCTGTATAGGTCCAGCCCGCATAGACGGCGTGCGTGCACTTGTGGGATTCGCGCTCTCGCGGTTCGGGCGTGCTTGTGGGGAGCGAAGGAGGAGCTGCGTAATGTTTGAGACTCAGCGAATCACTTACTTGCCGATGGCCGCGGAGAAGTGTGCCGAGTGCCCCCTTCCTGCTTTCTCGGCGCACACAACGCCGCTGTAAGAGAGAGGAAGGCAGAACGGAGGGCAGTCAGCGAGGCGTGCGCGCGCCGTCACGCGCAGCCGCGCACCATCCTGATGCGCTCAATGTACAAATAAGCGATAGGCGAGAGAGAGAGAGGGTGCAGAAGCGTAGAAGGTGAAGAGAGCGACCCTCGGTCGTCTGTGCACACGCACGCACACACACCAGCAGGCACCGCGGCTGAGCAGCTCTACGAATAGGACGCTGCTCGACGACGCGAAGCACACAAGCGCTGCCGTTGTCGCAGAGGGAGCGGAGTTGGTGGCGGCGGGAAGGAGGCCGACATCTTCGGCAGCGCCGCGAAACGTCATAGACTGTCGAGCGTCGGGTGGGGAGACGCCTTGGGCGGGCGGACCAGTGAGCACAGCGGCACGTTGGTGGGGCGAAGGCACCGGGGTTCGGGTCATGTCGACTTGCTTTGGAGGGTCGGTGTGTGCGTGGAGTGGTCTGGTGGCTGCCGATAAGCGGTTTTGTCGGGGTGGGTGGGCTGGAGGAGGGGGGGTCGATGAGGTCGACGTGGAAGAGAGCCACGCGAGGCAGAGTCCACACACTTGACTACTTCAGGTAACCCGAGGCACCAAGTCGTCAGCTCCTTCCTTTGTGTTTCTTGGTGTTGCCGTTGCTCGATTTCACGCGAACGCGCTCACTGTGTGGCGTGGCCTTCGAGGGCGTGTGCGTGCGCTCGTGTGTGTGTGCCTGTGTGTGCACAGCGTTGAGAGGGTATTGATGAGGGAGCTCGGCATCGGCCAGCTAGCGCACGCCCCCTCCCCTCGCCGACAATGGAGATGAGCAAGCATACAAGATGGTGAGCAGGAGTGAGGGATTCACTGGATGCACCGTGTGCGCGTGTGTGCGTCTTCCAATGCCTTTGCAGCTCTCTCTCTTGCGTCTTTCTTCTTGTTTGCCACCTGTGCAGCTCACCCACACACACACACACACACCGTATGTGTGTGTGTGTTGTTCGCCGTGCTACGACCAGAATCTATGCACCATTGCTTGCTGCGTGGCGGCTGCTCGGAGAGGCGCGCCATGGCACATCATCATGCTCTCCCGCTCGAGTACGATGCCAACGACCACCACCCTCATCAGCACCGCAGCCGCCTGCCTGTCATGAGGCCTGCTTCACCTTTTTGGCCCCGCTGCGCATCTTCTTCTGCAGCTCTTTGCGGTCCATGAGAAGCGTTACGAAGGTGCGGATGGCGGCATCCATGGCGCGTCTCTCGGCACCCGACTTGGTGCCAGCCAGCTCCACAGCGGCGGCGAGGCAGGGGTAGCGCTTGGAAAAGTCGTACACGGCCAGTCGGTAGCGCATGTCTTCTATAGACCGCTGCTTCTCTGCCAGCTCCTTGATGAAGTCCTTCTTTTCGGCAGCGAGGGCCGCCATCCTTTCCTGCGCCTCTGTGAGCTCCGCAGTGGTAGCGGCGAGCTGCGCCTCCAGGCGAGACTGCAGCACCCTATAAATCTCAATCTCTTCCGCCTTCAGCGCCGGATCAGCGAGGGCGGCAACCGCCGCGGCGTAGGCTTCCGTCGGGCTTGGGTGGGACGCGATCATCGCGCACGCCGTGTCCACGTCCGCCTCTGTTATGCCGACGTCTGTCTGCGTGTGCAGAAAGTGCCCACGCATGCGCTCGTCCACATCTAGCTGCATGTCATCAATCGCGAACCATCGCCCGCCGATCGCCTCTGGGTGATCCGTGATGTGCGTGTGCAGCCAGCGGTACACCTCGTCCACTCGATCTCGAACGAGGCGCTGCTCCGACGGGTCATCGGCGTAGTACGTCACCGAGCTCACCAGCACCGTCCCGTTTGGCGTTCTCTCCGACACGACAGGGATGCCGTCGCCGGCCTCTGTCTGCATGAACGTGTTCAGTCGGTCCACCATGACAGGGTGGTTGCGCCAGGTGGAGGACAGCACAAGCGTCACCTTATCGCGTCCCCCGAGGGCGGTGATCAGCCGCTTGAGGGTCTGCGCACACCTGCCGCTAAGGTCCCCACCGCCGAAGGTGAACTTCGGGACCGGCAGGAGAACGCCGTCGATGTCGAGGAAGACCACATAACGGTCGCAGAGGCCGGCGTCGATGGACATGACCGGGGCAGGGGGGGGGCATAGAAAGGACACACAACCTGGACGCGTGAGGGTTCTCTTGCGCTGTCACTAGGAAAGGCAGTGCGATAGAAACTGTGTCGAAGCACGCCCTCCACCCCCTGTGCGTGCGTGTGTGTGTGTGTGTGTGCTGATGCTCTCGCTACCCGCCACTGCAGGTTTGCCAAGCTTTGAGAGACCTGTGACATGTAGGAAAGAGAGGGGTGGAGAATGGGCAGGGGCGCACACCCTCCCCGTTGCACAGGATACGACTGGCCGACACATACAACCGTTTGACGGTCCTCGCTGGTGAGGAGGGCATGGTACACACACGCACGCACGCACGCACGCTTACATCGAACGTCCGCCGAGTGCCTTTCTGAGCTTTTGTGTTAGTCCATTGAAACAGAGAGAAAGAGGAGCGTCACGGCACCACCCCTCCTCCCCTCCCCACCGCTACACCCCGGCATACGCGTATAAATTGTCCTGCCCTCGCATATATATATATACATACACGCCTATGTGCCATGGCGACGGGTCTTCGCCTTCGTGAGCCTGGTCGGGGACAGCGCGGCCCTCCCGCCATCCCTGAGACTATCTTCCTCGGCTGCCCACCTCGAATATGATAGCGAGCCGGACGACAGAGGGTGCCAATCCGGAGGGCGGGGTGGGGTGGGGGGAGAGGACCGGGGCGAGGAGTGGGTGCGCTCTACATCAAAGACTGCAAAACATAATCAGAAAACACATACGAGGGCGTTGGCAGTGATTGGGGCACCCGTTGTGGGTGTGGGAAGGGGGGTATGGGCGGTCTTGTAGGGTTGCTGCAGTGGCGGCAGAGGGAGAGCCGCTCGACCGTCCCGTGCTCGTGCAGCTTCCATCCTTCACATTGCTCCCCTCGTCCACCTCCACAGCACGGCTCTCGTCACGCTTGCCCGCCCTCCCATGGTGGAATACGCGTGCGTTCCCTGAAGCCTTACCGGGATGCAAACACACACTGAAGAGCACCACACACGAAACCAATAGAAACAAAGGAAGAGGCTGGGGTGGGGGCTCTGATGTACTGTGACTTCGCACCGCGTTCCCCCCTTGCCTGTCAGAGGATCGGTGCAATACATTCATCCATCCACACACGCATGCGCTGACGCACGTGCGCGGTGCGGGGGACCTCTCTGACATCCACGCACGCTGCTACTTCACGAAGCGCTTCAGAGCTTCTGCGTCGTGTAGGTTCACAAAGTCAGCGTCCGTTGGCAGCGGTGGTGGTGTGCGGCTGCGCTTCTTTGGCTGCAGCGTCTCCCTTGCGCGTAGCCCACCATTCGGCAGCGCGGCGTCCCTGCTGTTCCGCCTGCCAAGCTCGCGGTGATTCGGCGACCGTGAGGATAGTACGCTGCTGGCGCCGCGACGGGAGAAGCCATCCTTATCCTGTCGCTCCACTTCGCTGCAGTCCGTCCTAGCAGCCACCATGTCCGTCTCCTTCCGCGTCTTGTGGGCCACTGACGCGGTACGCGGCGTGCTTCGCATCAACTTTGGCAGCCACAAGACAGGCAATACCGATGAGACGCCACCGCCGCTACGTCTCTCCGCCACCGGTCTGCAGTCGTTCGAGTACGTCTCGTTCAGCAGACGCGGCGTCCCACGATGGCACTCGGGCTTCTCAGGTGGCGGGGTCGTGGCGCCTGCGACCTTGCGCACCGCATCCCCGTGGTTTGTGGGAGACGTTACTGCGCTGACGTCGCACGTGGCACGAGCCGCGTTCCAGTTTTCCGAGGCAAAGAGCGGCTCAACACGCGGCGGACGATGCTGTCGCCGCTCCTCGTCTGCTATGGGTTGGCAGCCAGTGGCACAGGGCGGAGTCGCCGGAGATGATGGCTTGTGCTGCGTGCGCGCGCTGCAACTCCCTCTGCGCTTCGCCGAGGCCGTTGTGGCACCTGCGTTGCCACCACCGCCACCACCGCCGAGCGCGTGCAAGGCCATGCGGAATGCCGAGAAGACACGGCGTCCTGTAGACACCATCGGGGCACGTGGGCGAGGGGCAAGCAGCATGAACAGCTCAATGGCGTCCCGGATGCCCAAGTCGCGCTGCATGCAGATGAGCCGGCGCTCGTGCAGCTCCATCATGGACACTGCCCGCAGTGCCACCATGCGCACGTACAGATACTCAAACTGGAGATGATGCACCCAGTTCACGTAGCGCACCAGCTGCGTGGCAAAGAAGCACTCAACGAGTCGCTCGGCTGCACTCTCTGATGGGCTGGTGCAGCAGAGTTGAAAAAGGAGGTGCACCTCCGACACGGTGATGCCCGTCGCCAGCGCTTGCCCCGCCACCCGTGGCGATGCGTAAGCGAGTGTGCACACATACCCCAGTCTACACACCTCCATCGACGGCAGCCACGCCGCCTTGCAGACCGTCATGAAGGCGGTCAAGACACGGCGCTGGTACCCCGCCAGCAGTGTATGGCTGAGCTGCAGAGTCGAGCGCCAGCTAACCTCCCGCGGGCAAACCTGCTCTTCCGCCTGCACATGCGACGAGAGCAATGCGAGGTCATCGTTGCACCGCAGCAGAGTCGCACTCGGCGTGACAGCAGAGTCGGTGCTGCTCAAGCACGCGCCTGGAAGCCCTGCGGCGGCCACGACATCCTCCGCGGGCAGACGGTGGCGCAGCTGCTCTGCCTCCTGCGCACTCTCTTCGAGCGGCCTTGTCACATTCCGTGAGGCGGAGACGCCACGGCTGTCATCCTCTTCATCGGTGTCGCAGTAGGGCGTCAAGCGGCGGGTTTGATGGCTCTCCAGTGTGCTGCCGCCATCCGAGCAGCCGTAGCTGCTACTGGGGCCCCGCCCACTCGACGGCGATACGCGCTTGCGAGAGTCAGGTCGGCCGGCTGGGAAGAAGCTACTGATGGCGTTGACGCTTTCTTGCAACGACGGAGAGGCGCTCTGCAGCCGACGCGGTAGTGCTTCTCGCACCACGTCCGGGGTGTGCGGCCCCTCAACGCACATGCAACCTTCATCACCATCACCTGGGCCCCCTCTCTGCCAGAGAGCCGGGTTCGCCGTATCCGAGTGGCGCAGTGGCGTTGCGTTCGCAGTGCTCTCCTCACGGTTATTCGGATACGGCGGGATCGGAGGTGGGATGGGGCTGCCGCCGCTGCTCCTAAACGATGTTGTCGCTGCCGCAGTAGAGAGCTCCTCCGTCGCGTTGAGGGCAGCGCTTGTTTGAGGGAAAACGGGCAGCACTGGAGACGGTGGCGAGTGCTCGAGCGATGCGTTCACCTGACTTTGCTCGCGGACCACCACCGCCGTCGTTGGCGCATTGAGACACCCACATGCGTCGGCGACGGCGCCATCCTCGCCGCCAAAGTCGATGTCTGCCTCGCCATTTTCTTGGAGCGTGGTGATCGTACTCACGGCGTGCGGTGTGCGCGGTGGGGTGACACACGGCCCCGTCTCTTCATGGGGTACCCGGTCCCGTGCATGCGACTGAATGAAGCTCTTTTGGTCCCCATGTGTGCCAGTGCCGTTCCCATCCTTGTCGGCTTCGAGGACTGTCTCGTTGGGCGTCCTCGCGCCCTGCCACCGCGGCTTCGAGGAGCGGAAGAAGCGCACCTGCATTGGCCGGTGTGGTGTTTCGGGAAGGCATGCGAGAGCACAGCCGGTGCCGGCATCGTTTATGTTCACAGCGGTGCTGGCGTCCGGCTGTTGCCTAAAGGCGTTCTTTGCAGAAGCTGCAGGAACCGTCGTGGCAGAAAGTATCACACCGACGCTCGGGGAAATATCACCGGCGTCCTCACCTGATGGAGCGGGTGAAGAGAGAAGTAAGGAGCCCGACAGTAGCGCGGCTCGCTCTTGTGTTGGCACGTGCGACGAGTCGCGCATCTGCACTGCGTCCACGCCATCCTCAGCCTGCTCCAGCGGCGAAGTGGGCAGGACTACAGACGACTCTGCCGAGCGCTGTTGCCCTCGAGGCTCCTTCCGTGTGGGCGTGCATGCCTCCGTCTTCTGGAGCGCCGCCACGACCGCTGGTGCACACTGTGCAGATTCCGCATCCTCGTCAGGGCTCTGCGACGGTCGCCCCGAGGTGGATGTGAGGTAGGCGGTGTCTATGCCGGAGACGTTGCCCTCCCCCTCATTTGCGTCCTTGTACCGGCCAGCACTGAAAGCGCGGCTCGAGGCGAGCGGTGTTGCTGACTCGACGGTAGCCTTCTTGACCGACCGGCCGCGCTGCTTCTTCTTGCTCTTGCTGACGCTGCCGCTTGGTGACTTGGGCTGTGCTGCCTGGGCGCGCGATGGTGGCGAGGGGCCGTCCGAAAAGACGTTGCGGTGGCCGACCAGCAACCAATGGCGCACCGGTGCCTCCCCACGTACGTTCCTTGTAGGCGTCCGCGCCTGCTGTGTGTTGGGCATCGCGCGTGACCCGTGCACTTCAGCCTTTCCACTTTCGACGTCCGTGATGGACTTCACTCACGAGCTCGAGAGAGAGAGAGGGAGAGAGAGCGCGAAATGCGTTGAATGTGCCCAGCAGTAACTTGGTCTAAGAAAGCGGCTCTGTTTCTGCATGTAAGGTAATGTATCTGTGCGCATGTACCCCTCGCTGTTGTTGTGTTGGTGTTGCCTCGAGCAGCAGCAACGACTCTGCGGCTTCACTCGTGGCTGGCGGGAAAAAGGAAAGAGACGAGCAGCAAAAGAGGAAGCGAAGAAGGTGCGTGCGTGCGTGCGTGTGTGTGTGTGTGTGTGTGTGTGCCTTTCTCTCTCTGTCCGCGTGTACCTTATCTGTGAAGCGAACGAGAACGGAGAGAGGAGGACGGAACACCCATGAATGGCCACCCCAGCAGACATCGACACAGGCAGGCAGGCAGGCAGGAAGGCCGGGAGAGGCGAAGCGTAACGAGAGATCTATGTATGTGTGTGCGTGTGTCTATTCTTGTCTATGGCGTGTGCAAAGTCGGCGCAGGTTTGGGATGGCTGGTGAACACAAGCCGAGAGAGATGCGAGAGTAAGAGCGTCCAAGGTGAAGAGAATGGCTGACGCGCTGAAGACGGGAGTTGCTGCAGGAGAGCCGGAGTGGAAAGGCGGTGCAGAGCATCGATGGCCTTCTTCTCATCATTTGTTTGCCGTGTGCTGAGGCGAGCTGGTGGTGGACAATACGTATGCGCGTGTCCAGTGAGGAAGGTGTGTGCGGTTCTGGTGGAGGCGATGCCGACTCGGAGGCACCCATTCATGGCAAGAGAGAAACAGAAGCAAGATCGTGTGTAGCCCCGCACCACTAAAGTACCCATCACACCAGCAACAACTACAACTCTGCACCCTATTGGTAGCACGCCTCTTAATCACGGGTTCTTAATAGACACACGCGTCAGTTACACCCTCTCTCGCCTTTGGTGAGTGTGAGGGCACACACATGAGCTCATGTGGGCGAGATGCTGCAGTTTCTGCCCCTTCCTTACCCCGTCCGCCGTTGCATGCAAGGGAGAGAGTGGTAGAGACGCCGAGGAGCCGATAGTGAAAGCCTCATCAACAGCACCACCACCGTCGCAGGCACCCGCGGCAGAAAGCGACACGCCACACGAAAAAGAGGTGCAGGAAATGACCACCTGCGCAAGTACGGAAGGACTATTCAAAACCGCCCAACACATCGATAGCCCTCGGCTGCTGCGGACGTTATACTTCGTTGCCGTCGCTAGAACCTCCAGTGGGAGATGAGTCCTAGAAGGGGCACAGTGATGCTGCCTATCACAGCACCAAGACGCACGCACGCACGCACGCACCGCAGCGAGGGGTTCGCAAAGCCTTCTTCAACAACGACAACAGAAAACACTTACGCAGCAACAATCAAACACGCATACAATACACGTACACACACACACACACACACACACACACACACACACACACACGCGACGCGGACGACAGCGGCGCCCCGTCATCGCAGGCGTGCGCCACAGCGAAAGGAAGCAGCAGAAGTGGAAGAATAAAAAGAGTCCGCCTACCATTCAACCAAAAGAAGGCCGAAACAGAGATGGCACCACGGCCTCCGCAAAAGCCACACATCGCGGCTCCGGCCAAGCACGCAGTTCACCAGCGCACAGCTGCGCGAGATCGTGCCGTGCTATTCGCGTTCTCACCCGCCATCCCTCACCGCCGCGGCGGCTTCTGATGCTGCTGCATCATCTGCATCATGTTGGCCATGGCGGACATATCTGGCATCCCGCCTGCGCCGCCCGCACCACCGCCCATGCTCTGCTGCAGCTGCTTCATCATCCCCTGCAGTCCACCCATGCCGCCGATCTGCCGTAGCATGTTCGGGTTGAGCAGCTTCGCCAGCTGACCCATCTGCTGCTGCCCCATGTGCCCCGCGGCGGGGCCGGAAGAGTCCTGCATCATGGCCTTGAAGTTTATCTTGCCCATCTTCTTCACGATCTCCTCAAACTTCGTGTAGCTAATAATCAGGTTCTGCACCTCGACGACGGAGTGGCCGCTGCCGCGCGCGATGCGGTGCATGCGGGATGGTGTCATCATCTTCTTCACCTTGGCTTCATCCAGCTCGGCGACCGTCATGCTGTCTAGCATGTGGATAAACCCCTTCAGCGCAATGTCGCCCTGCTGGCCCGCCGTAGCGGCGTGGCCCGACATGCCGGGCAGCATTTCCATGATTTTACCAACGGAGCCCATCTTGAGCACGTTCTGCAGATGCTCGTACATGTCACGCATTGTGAACAGGCCGTCCTGCAGGCGCTTGTACACTTCCTCGTTTCCGTCGATGTTGGCGTCGCGCATCGTGTCCATCAGCCCGCCTATGTCGCCCATGCCCAACATCTTCTGCACAAACCGCTCCGGATTAAAGAGGTCGAAGTCCTCGAAGTGCTCGCCGGTGCCGATGAAGACGATGGGGCTGCGCGTCGCCGCGACGGCGGAGAGCGCGCCGCCGCCCCTGGTCTGGCAGTCTAGTTTCGTGACAATGACCGACCCGACAGCAACCATTTCCTTGAAGTTGCGTGCCTGCTCCTCTACCGCCTGCCCGTCGGTCGCGGACATGACGAAGACGATGTCGTTCGGCTTCACGGCTTCCTCGACCTGCTTCATCTCCTCGAAGAGCGCCGACTCCTGCTTATGGCGTCCACTCGTGTCTACGATGATGAGGTCGTACTTCTCCTTCTTGAGTTCCGCCACACCTTCCTTGGCGATCGCTACCGGGTCTGCCTCCGTCAGTGACCCGTAAAAGCGTACCTTGGCCTTGGTCGCGTTTTGACGCAGCTGATCGTACGCGCCAGCGCGGAACGTGTCGGCGCACACCAGCGCCGTCTTGAAGCCCTTGCGCTGAAAGTAGGCGGCGTACTTCGTGCACGATGTCGTCTTGCCGGAGCCTTGCAGGCCCACAAACATCACAACGCTCTGCTTCCCCTTCACCGGCAGGAACGGCTTCACCCCGGGGTCGAGGATGCGCTTGAGGCCGTTGAAGACAGCGTTCTGAAGGATCTTGCGCTTGTTCAGTCCAGCGCCCTCCTCCGCTAGTGCCAGCTCCGTCTTGATGCTCACCTGAAGCTTCTTGACAATGGTGACGTTCACGTCTGCCTGCAGCAGCGCACGCGCAATCTCGTTCATCAGCTCCTTCACGTCATCCTCACCCAGCATCGACTTGGCGGACATGCGATGAATCGCCTGCCCGATTTTCTGACCCAGCTCTGCCAAGACCATCGTCGCTGCAGAGAATGATTCGGTGCCCGTTGGCTGTGGCTGCCTATCCGTGTGCGTGCCTCTGAAGGCGAAATGGCAGAGCTTGTGTGTATGTGTGTGTACAGGAATGAGCTGCGGCACCGTTCAAGATGCGATCCGTGCGAGGAGAAAACGCGCACCACATCGGCAGAGAGAGACAGAGATGACCGTGAGGGGAGAAGGGAGGAAGTGCCAAGGGATGACGTCACGGCCCCAGCGCCACGGTGCCTGTCTGCTGAAGTCCCGCACATCCGCCAATAGACGCGTCTAGGCACGTCGGCAGCTCTGAAACACAGCACGATGAGGGGCTGAGGACGGAGAGAGAAGAATGCGGCATGACTGCGCACACAAAACCAACACACAGGCGGATAGCTACTCCTTCCGTGAAGGTCCCTATAGTTTGAGGGGTGAGTGGGGTGCAGCTGGTCTCTCCTCTTGCCCCTTCCTTCCATCAAAACGCCTCGGTTGGACTGAACACGAAACATTTTCTTTTTTTTTTGCCTTCTTTACGGCCCCGTTAGGCGTCGTGGCAGATAAGCGACAGTTAATCAGCGAGTGATAGGGGGAGGCAGGGTGGGGGTGGGCGTAGAAGCGTGTGCAAGAGGGACAGGGAGGCCTAACAGACGTGGGGAATACGACGTGGGCGCTGCGGCGCTGCTGGGTGACACGCTCCTCGCCCTCTCGTCAGCACATCCCATCGCGCGCACAACCCAACAGAGAGACGAATACGCTCGCCAGCACCTACAGACGGACACATGCCAGGCAGATGGGACGGCAGCGATCAGATGCCGTGCGTGCTTCTTGGCACGTGTCTATGCCGATGCGAAGCAAGAGACACCCAACAGCGTGGAAGAAGAAGTGGAGCGCGGGGCAATGTGGCAAAGCCCTCAGCACCTTTCGGGGTCACACGTGCACACACACACGAGATGACGCACAATGAGCCGGCCGCCCTTCGTCTCGTCCTCTCCCTCTTCGTTCATCGTTCACCAGCGTCACTTCTTCGACTCGACGTCTTCGAACTTGCCGTAGTTGATGTTCGTGATGACAGTCGCCTGGTTGATCTTATCTAGGCAATTTTCCATGCACGTCTTCTCTCGCCAGTAAAAGTTATTGAAGAAGTAGTTGTGCACACACCGCTCGTGGCACGCGATGCTGGCGTGGTAGGCCATGCGGTCCTCTTGGATGGCCTGCATCACATCGAACTCCTCATTAAAGGCAGTCTTGCGCCTCGGCGGCTGATTGGGGTTCATTCCTGCAGGAAATAAGAGGAGCAAGTCTGCTAAGAAGAGTGGAGGCTGTCACGTCACTCCACGCGTATCGTATATCGTATATTGTGTGCGTGTGTGTTTCGTTGGCGTTACTGTGTCTCTGCCCGCTTCTGTCTGGCGAGTACGGTGCGGCTGCACAACAACAGTTACGTGCACACGCCGTGTGCTGCGTAGAGGATGCGCTCGCTTTCGCACTGTCATCGCTCGGTGTTGTTGAAGCGCCGCACACGCACACGCACCCGCGACAGATGAAGCACAGGGAAAACGAGGGGGAGAGAAGACAGAGGGAGTCGACAGACACCGAGACAGAAGAAGGGGAGAGATATGCCAACCTCCCACATCTCCATGTAGCGTGACACACACGCACACACGCACACGCACATGTATATGCATACATGTGTGCATGGAATAGTTGAACCAAGACTGCGTGCAGAGGTGTGCTGGTGTGCCCTCAAGGAAATGGACGTCCCTGTTCCTCAGCCGCGGGTTATTTTTTCCCAACCTCCTCTTCCGCCCGCCAGTCACGCGGCAGCTGCGGGGGAGGGGGGGGGGTGAAGCAAGAGGGTACGGGAAAGGACGAAAGGAGACTGCGACAGAGGCAGCACCACCACATAAAGAGAAGTATGACAGGGGCGGTTAGCAGCGGTCTTGCGAAACACGCCAGTCTCGATGCTGCAGCACCGACTCCATGAAACTGTCCAGTGATGTGAGATGCGGCGCTGCCTCCGAAGCGTTCCCAGCGACAAGTCGCTTCTTGACTTTCCCGGCCAACGGCGCTCGACGGAGGCGTTCCTCAGTGTAGAAGTCGGTAAGCAGGCGATCACAGGTGATGACTGGCGGTGCTGCCTCAGAGTGGCACCGGGCGTCTGCACGTCGCCCTCCGCCCACACCGTGCATCGAGGCCAGGAAGTCTCGCAGCTGCTGTGTGAAGAAGCCGTCGACAAGGTCGAAGCGGCGCTGTGCACTCGTCGATGCAGCGGGGCGCCGACCAGTGAAAGACGCCGACGTTGGCTTGCCTGCGCGCTCACAAGCGTTGCAGGCGTGCTGATCACAAGGCGACGAGGGCGGCGACGTGACAGCCTCCTCGTAGAGACGGGCATCCCGCACCCCGCAGCTGGGCGAGTAGGACTTGAGAATAATGCCATCCACAGCTTTCAGGTATTGCACGAACTGCGCAAGGAACGCTGAATGAGGCTGAGGGGACGGCGACTGTTCGGCGAATGTGTCTTTCAGTGCATCGTACCGCAACAGGACGTGATCCTCGGCAGAGGACTCGACGAGATACCGCGCCTCGCGCTCATCCTTGATAGCGACACTATCCGAAGCGCTCATGGACAAGGGTGGCAAAGTCGCGCTTGAGCTGTGCTGAGCCGCAGCCCATCCGCTGCCTCGTTGGCGGGCGTCGTCTGTGCCTCGGGAGCCTCGAACAAGCCGCAGCGGCACACGAGGGACCGGCAGCCCCAACCACTGCACTTCGGGACACACAGGAACGCATTGCACAAGGCCCAGCTCCTTGAACAGCACCTCTGTGAGGAACAGTAGCGGCGTCGGCCGCAGAGAGGCTGGGAGGCTCGTGTGGGTACCTCGGTATGTGACGGGGTAGCTAAGCAAGCAGGCACTCACCAGAACCAGTGGCAGATCTGGCGGTCGATCCGTGGCCGTGGTGGTTGATGGGGTGAGAGACTGCTCAGTGCCTGCCAAAAGGCCAGCCCACCCCAGTGACACGCCTCCATCAGCCGTCCGCTGAAGCGGTTGCTGACGCGGGGTTGGCTGACGACAGGCACGAAAGCCTTCGAGACGGTCTGCCAGTCCATGCTGACGCCACCAGGCCGTTGCCCGCGGGAGTGACGAGAGCCTCGGTGCCTTGACCGGGGTCATCGACTGACTTGTGTGGGAGCGATAACAGAAGCACAGAGGGACGGCGGAGACGACGATGATGCTTGCAGAGGCACACATGTGGGAGCAGCCACACCCCTTCGAGTTGGTGCGGCGACGCCCGATCCGGCACCGCACTCGCCCCTCCGTCCAGTGGCGGGCAGGCGTTCGCACTCACGATCGCGAGTACGCACCGGACCTCTGTCGTGAAAGAGCAGAACAAAAATACGCGAGTGAGATCACTTTCAACTGGCCATCGCGTTACGAGCGACCACCGTAACGTCGCGCGTGAGCCGGCCACTTGTGTGTGCGCGTATGCCGACGCGTGTGCGTGCGTACACCAATGCGCTACATCCACTGACGATGCGCAGACTGGTTCGGCAGCGAGCTACCCTGCATGCACGTACGCACGAACACATGCGGGCAACCATGTACACAGGCAAGCCGATAGAGGCACAGAAAGCGGATTCTTGTAGCGGTACATTTCCAAGTAGCGTCATGGCTCCAAGAAACTTGAAGTCATCACGATTTCGCCCGTCGTGAGAGGGGGGAGGGGGTAGGAGGGGGGAGGGGGGAACGATGAAGGCCGCTGAAAGGCGATCCAGTCTATCAGCCAGCACACCCTGTCATTTCGTGCATGTCACGCAGCGCGTTGACCTCCGTCAAAAGAAAGATGACATGCCGCCGCCCACGTCTCCAGGACGTGGGCGGTGGCGGCGAGCACACACACACACACACAGACACAACTCGTGCGCGTGCTCGCCTTCCCCCTCCCACAAAACCACCGGAGCTGTACGGTTTTTTGTTGTTGTTGTTGTTGTTGTGAACGTCTTTCCTCTTTGCCTTTGATATCTTCGCCGACGCATCTTACGAAGGGGCGTCGATGCGTGAGGAGAGAGGGGGGGGGGAGGAGGATGCGCGTGTGTGCGTGTGTGTGTGTGTGTGTGTGCACTCAGCGGATATCTCGTGGAATGCCGATGTGCGAAAATATCAATATATATATATATATATATATATATATATATATATATATGTCTACGTGTGCAGCGGGTCTATCTCTTGGTCTCCGCAAGGGCTGCGAGTGAAGCATTGTGTGACAAGGTGGGGTGAGGGGGAGTTTGCCGCACGCCTGCGCGCGTGAGCACGCGTGGCGGCGACCTGCTCTGGAGCGGAGCTCATACGTGGCGGCGCACACTATGGCGATTCCACCATCGAGGTTTCCTCCTCGTCGTTCCCCTCCGCGCCGACAAACGACGACGGCGGTAAGGTCAGACGGCCGGGCTCGCGGTTCGCCAGCACAATGTCCCAGTTATCGAAGAGCACGCGCGCGACGATGACCGTCAGAGGGCCGAAGACGATGCCGCGGGTGCCGTAGGCAACAAAGCCCAGCACCAGCGCTGTCCCAATCACAAAGGGCTGCAGCTGCTCGCGGCCCTTCCCGTCGGCCTCCGTGAAGAAGCCGCCGCGCAGCCCTCGCGAGACGCAGAGAAGCCATTCATCGCCGCACTCCAGCACGACGGCCAGGCCAAAACTGAGGGTGCGGATGTAGTGGAGAGCGTACGGCTTGCCCCACACGAGAACCTCGATCCACGATCGACCAGGCGGGAGCGAGAGGAGAGGAACGTCGGTCGCAGCAGCCGCGTGCGCCCCCGCTGGCCCGCGGTTGCCACTGCAACTCGTCCCTTCAGAGGTGACGAGCGATGCAAGCTGCACCAGCATGTACACCAGCGCGATGGAGCACGGGCTCAACCACTTCGGTACCAGCGGAAAGAGCGCCAGGACGACGGAGACGAGCCCCAGCAGGAACGGCGTCGGGAATCCCCAGAGTTTGAAGGCGCAGAACGTAATGCAGAAGTGAAACCACGTCAGGTGCCAGAACGACTGCAGAAGCGTGATGAAGGAGACTGTGATGTCCTGCTCAATGTTGCGGGCGTGGTGGTCGCCCAGCTCCGGCTGCATCACGCGCAGCAGCTTCGCCACGCCGTAGTAGAGCACTGTGTGCTCCAGCTGGGTGAGGTAGCGGTAGCAGAAAACAAAGAGAGTGACGGCGTAGATGCTGTCGAAGAGGCCGAGCAGATTGGAGCCAACTCGGAAGAACAGACGCAGCGCGTGCTCGACGTAGGGCAGCAGGCGAGATGCGATCAGGCGGGAGACGGTGAGCCAGTTGATCTCTACCTTGTGGCCCGCCGCTGTCGCGCCGCGGGCACTTGTGTCACTCGCGCTGTTGAGAATCCTCGCAGACGTGCCCGAGAGGGAGTCGTAGACGAGCGACTTGATGGCGCTTACGGGGCGCAGGCCGCGCGCATTCGCCAGCACAGCGCGCCACGAGAGCGGCTGCGCAGCAGCCTTTTCGTGAGTGCCGCCCTCTCCTCCGCTCAATGACGAAGTGTCGCCCTTGCTAGCCGACTTCTCAAGTCCAGCGAGCACCGTGTCATCGCGCGTCACCGCCGCGCGCAGCTGCGGCGGAAGCACCTCCATGAGCGTCTCGACCATCTTCGAGACGTTGCCGTCGCTGAACACGTCCGCCAACTCCTGCACGACGAGGTCCTGGATCTTGCCAATGAGAAAGGCCTCGATACGGCTGCGGTACTCGCCCAGCACACTCAGCGCGTCCACGTCGGCGTGCGACGTCGCCGCCGCGGTCGCCTCGCTCGTTGCATCCTCCCCGCTTGCTATGTCGTCGCCCGTGACGGCCACCTTCGCCAACGGCGCAGTCGTGGTGCAGTTCTCCACATCCAGCGCTGTTAACACTCCATCACCGATGTTAGAGGTGGACGGAGCTGCCATGGCCGCATCATCTCCGCCACCGCTACCTACGACAGCAGATGTGGTGCGTCGCACAGCCTCGCTGATGGATAGCACATCAGCCGTCAAGTTGAGAGTGAGGCCCACCACGAAGAACAGGAGGACTGCAACCCGCCACAGACGCCCCATGGAGCTGACGAAGGTGTGGGCCGGCATGAAGGGCACCATGACGGCAAACACAACACCCAAAGCAGCGTGTAGGAGCGCAAAGTAGGTGACACCAACCAGCAGGTGGGCAACAATGACGATGATGGAGATGGTGAGCCAGCGCAAGACACGGCGCCCGCGCGGGGTGGACACGAGGCGTCGGTGAAGCTGGGCTGGCGGCACGCCCGTCGAAGGAGGTGTTTTCAAGGCGGCCGTCGAGGATGTAGGCGTCCCCGCGGGGCGCGACACGCCGCCAGCGCCCCCTTGTCGCGTGGTCGACGCAACCGACTGCGTCGCTGGGCTGGTTACGCTATGGGAGGCGCACGGGCAACGCGGCATGGTGCGGGTGCTGGCGCCCTTGGCGCCCACTCTGGCACCACATCCAGCTGCGGAGGCCTCTTCCAGGAGCGCCGACTGTGCGTGCACGTGGATCTTGTTGAGGCCCAAGAAGAAGGTCCCCTGCATCACCACAAAGGCCGCAAAGTGGCACAGGGATAGCCCCGAGCCGACAAGGCCCATCAACCGCCCGTGCACCACCCAGCGCCGCTGCATGCGCGTCATACGATCGACAGCGGTGCCCATGTAGAGTGACGACCGCAGGCGGCTCTGCGGGTGCATGACGACGGAGAGTAGCACGCCGTTCATGATGCTCTGGCCATACGGGGTGACGAGAATGTAAAGGGCGTAGCTGACGCAGAGGACAAGGAGGAACATGATGGCAGAGGTGGCCCCGAGGACCACCTGAGACCAGTTGCCGCAGTAAGTGGCATTCTGCATGGCCGTAATGCCGACGCTTGCGCTGCCAGTTGGCGGGCGTTCACTTACAGGGAAGGACTTGCCGTGCCTACTGCCATTAAGGTACCCGTCAGAGCTGGCGACGCGACGGAGGTACGGCACAGGGGAAGGAAAGTCCTCCATACCCACCACCGACGGCTCTTCGCGATGAATGGCGCCGCTGCCGCTGCTGCTCACGCGTGAATGCGCCGCACGCACAGCCTCTGAGCGGGAGAGGGACGGAGGCTCTGGATGCGGGTTGTGCCGCGCTGACACACAACACCCGTCGCCATTCTCTCTGCATTTTGTGCGACTGCGAGTTGTGCCGTTCGGCAGCTGCTCAGACGACGCTGATGAGGCCGCAGAGGCGAGGGAGACGGGGAAGGGGGTACCGCTGAGAGCGGCCGCCCGCTGCCGTCGTTTTCGCGACATTGGCTGGCGTACCTTAGGCTCACAAATCGAAAGTTTCTTTTCTTCTTTGTGGGCTTGTGTCCACCACCTTGCGGATTGCGTACGTGCTGACGCGTTCCTGCGGTTGATACGAGAGATGAAGGGAGAGGATAACAAGGGTCGGTGAGAGAGGTTCCATCACAGGCGGTCGTGCCACGTAATGATCTACGTGCTCTTTGACGCCGCCGCGTGTGCATGCGTCGCACGCCGTCACGCCCGACTTCTACGATCGTCGGGAGGTGCTACCACACATACACACACGAAAACGACATATTGGAGGGGGGGGGGAGAAGACAGTCGGAAGACGACTGCTGCGGCACCTCTCGCGCTCCGACACACGCTCCTGACATGCGCCGGCGCACATGTGTCTGTGTGTGTGTGTGGGAGGGGGGCATGGAGTATTGAAAGAGATCGGGAAACGTTTTCAGCCCGTCATCGCTGAGCAAGGAGACTATACAACAACAGGAGAGAGAGCACGTAGAGAAGAGAACGCGCAGCCACGCAGCAGAGGTCGCAACGACAACACGGACATCATTATCATCCTGTATCACCCAACACCAACAGAATAGGCACCGACGCAAAAAAAAAAAAAAAAAAAACACAGGCGAGGAGAACATGCTTGTGCCGACACAGAGGCGCACACGCACACACACACAGGAAGAGGTCTGTCGTCGACGTCATTCTATGCCGAGCGAGCGGTGCGAGTGACTCTCAAAAGCCCCCGTTTTTGTATGCGAAGGGGACCACCCCTCCTCTCCCTTCACCTCGATGAGGTCGTCGAACTCTTCCACTGGGCTGAAGCTGTCCCTCCCCTTCTCCTCAGCCGCCGCCCCTTCTGTGTTTTTACGGCTGCGCTGGCCGTGGGCGGCATCTGCCCTCTTCCAGAAGAGCTCGCAGTGGGCATCGACAACTGGTTTGCCGACGTGGTACCCAAAAGTGAGCACCAAGAGAGCGACGCCGCCGGCGGTCAAGGCGCCAGCCAGAGGCGAGCCGCTGAACAAGTAACGCGAAAAGAAGTCGCTGTGAACGGGGCCACGACCCAAGCGGGGTATGGTGCTGCGGTGGTCATACTCAATCACATATGCGTAGAGGTCGCCGCTGGTGGCGAGGATCGGCTTCTCTCTCGCGGTCAGGAACCGTGGCAACTCCGGCGAGGAGCTGCTCGGTACGATGAAGCGAGTGACGCGAGAACGGCGAAGCATCCCTTCCTTCGTCTTCTGCAGCCGGTGGGTGGGGAGCGGATATGTGTGCTTGCGCGTGTGCGCTTCAGTTTGACGGAGAGGTGAGAAAAGAGCCGTTACGCAGAGACGCACGCACACGAAGAGCGAAGAGAAGCTTGAGAGGATGTAAGAGGTGTGTTGACGTACACTACATGCACGCACGCTCGCCAGCGAGAGCGCACACGTCGCTGAAGCTGCAGCACAAGCGAGACGGGAAGGTGGGTACTCTTGTATGTGTATGCATGTGCATGCCTGTGAAAAAGGGGGAGGGGCGGGGGCAAGAAGACAGAGTGGGGAGGAGGGGCTACGAGGATAGACAGTGCGGGAAGTGGGAAGAGACGAAAGGGCAAAAATAAAAGAGAGACCGACACAGCCACTCTCGCGCACAGGCGCGCACAAGGCTTTTCGCTCCGCCCGTGAGGCGAGCCTGCCTTCTGACATGTTTTCCTTTATTTGCATCCTTGTGCTTCAGCACGTACACTACCCTCTTACAACACCAATGGCAGAGAGAGAGACACACACACACCCACCCACACACAGGCAGGCAGGCAGGCAGGCATACAACGAAAAACACACGAAAGAAAAAGATGCACCCAAAGAGCAAGAGGGAAACCAAAGCTGGGAGAGGAGAGGGGGAGGAGAGGAGGAGAAGGGGGCGAGCAGATGACCGGAGAAGAGGAGCGTCTGCTCCGTACCACCCACCCAACCCGTCAAGGCGTGACAGAGGGCACACACTCCTCTCTTTTTTCTAAGCAGCAGGTGGAGGGTGGGGGAGGGGATAGGAGGGGAAGGGGGCAGACTCCCTCTCGTTATGTGCTCACTCTCGTCAGGTTTGCGGATCTCTCTTGCACTTCTTTTTTTAAATACTTTTCTGCGCCTCAACGAGAGTTCTTGTCGTTGTGGGTGAGTGAGCGGAGAGGTTAAGGGATGGACGGTCGAGGAGGTGAAAAAGGGGGCAGGGGGGTTGTAATCGAAGCGTCTCTACTTCCCTCCCCCCGCCTCTCCTCTATCGCTGTTGTAGGTCTCTGCGTGTGTGCTCCTGCACAGGTGCTGCTTCCCTCATCGGATCATCTTGGAAAGTGCTGTGTCTCCCTCCTTGCCCATGTGCAGAGGCTCCCGCAAGAACGCACACGGGAGAGAGAGGGAGAGCAAGGGTGCAATCGACCAACACGGACACAGATGTGTTCCGCGCACACGATACAAGGGGAGGCAGGGAAGGAGGAGGGAGTAGACTGACAACCTCCACCGTCTTCGGTACATATTCGTGGACCTCAAGCATAAGCGACCCTAAAAGGGCGAGAGAAAAGAAAAGCAAACAACGAACAGAAAAAAATTGAAATGAACACACGACGAGGACGATGAAGACGAGGGAGGAGGCATGGAGGCACACACATGCACACAGATGGGGAGGGAGGAGGGAGGGGAGCTGGTGTGTGTCTTTTGGGTTCTTCTTCGCGGTGGCATACCCTATTTTCTTTTTTGTTTTCGCTGCTTTTTTTTTCTTTCACAACATTCCTTTGGTCACTCATGCGACGCACCGAGCCGAATAGACGGAAGGGGGGGGGGAGGGACCACTCTCCGGCGAGAGAGAGAGAGAGAGAGAAGAGGGCGAGAACCCCCCAAAAAAGAAAGGCGAATTGTCGAGGGAGGGTTTGAAGCGAAAGAGGCGCGTGCGCACGCGAACACGTGCACACGTGCACACGCAGGCGCCGCCACGTGGCGGTGACAACAACAACCATATGATGCGATCACCTGGGAAATGTGGAGAGCGCGCGCTAACTCTAACAGCTGATCAAGAGCAATGAGTACTACAACAATGTCACAAGAAGAGGCAGCGCACCCCTTCCCAAGTTATTCATACTCACACACGCCATGGCATGAACGTAGAAGGAAGGTGTAGGATAGGGGGTGAGGGTTGGACGGGGACGAGGTCACAAGTGCGCACCTCTCCCATGTCCTGCTCGTTTCTTTTTTTTCTTTCATCTCTCCTTATCCCCACGAGTTTGCCTCTTCTCCTTTCGGACGAAGGGCAACAAAAACGGGGTATCTCGCGAGACGGGTCGGGAGAGAAGGGGGAGGGTAACACGCACGCGCCGCCTGGCCCTTGCGTCCTCTTTTTCTCTTTCCGCTGCCACTCGCCCAGCTGCTGTGACAACAGCGCTTCCCCCACCTACGCTGCTCTCCTCCTTGTCTTCCTCTCGCCGCTCTCCGCTGCTCACAGACGTACATGCGTACCTGCACGCATCGCAACAGCCGCGCCTGCGCAGTCACGTGAGAGGCGGAGAAGGAAGAAGTTACGACGAAGAAACGAGGAATAGGCAAGAGACGGAGGGATAGTGAGCAGGGTGGGGGGGGGGTGGTGCTGGCGACCAACATTCTCCCAATGATTTAGGTGAGGACGCATCCGTTCACACAGGGAGTGGAGGGGCAGATGGACGAGGAGAGGAGAAAGAGAAGGGGGAGGGGGAGGAAAAGGGACAGATGGAGGTGCGTGTTTGAACTTCGAAGTGGTCGTCGCACAGGTGAAGAGGGAGGGGAAGGGAGGAAGGAAGATGGGCAAGATTGATGGAGAACACCAAAGGAAAGTAAATAAAACATATATATAATTTTTTTTTTGCTTTCGTGAAAAAAAAATGCGCCCCCGCCCCCGCCCCTCTCCTGCAAAACCGAAACCGACTGCACATCGAACACGTCATCGCGTATGGATGTGTGTTGTGTGTATGTGTATCATGTGGTGGAGGATGGGGAGTGAGGGAGAGGGGACGGAACGCCACAACCGCCTATAGTTTCTCTGTCTCTCGCTTCGCTGCCTCGTCGGCTTGCATCTCATCACGCATCCACATACATAGAGGCTCGCACAGGCTCAGTTACACACACACACACACACACACCTGAATGCGTCGGTAGGTGCGTGTTTGTGTGTGTAATGCACACGAAGGAGATAGAGAGAAACAACAAAGCAGGGGAGGGGAGGCGGCGGTACCGCGGGTGTTGATGTGAGGAGGAGGAGGAGGGGGGCAGGGGGGGGGGGGGCAGAGACGAAAACCGAGAGGGAGGGGGAAGGGGAGGTGAAAAAAAAATCAGACGCGTTTCTCTTTTTAAAAATAGAGTGGAGGCAAATAGAAGCACTGGAACCACGGCTAAAGATAGATATCAATAGATCAATGTCTGCCTACCTACATGTGGAGAGGGGAGAGAGGCAGAGGGACAGCAGCAGGGAATGGTGGAAACAGTCATAGAAATAGACAGACACACACACACACACACACACACACACACACATATACATACATATATATAAACGCAAGCAAGGAGCCCCCATGTGTTGGACGTACCGTTTCACGCGCGCGCACACACACACACACACGCAGATATACACACGCGAAGACATCCAGATGAAAAATAGAGCGTACAAGCAAACCCAAAGGGGCACGAGAAGCTTCACAGATGTGTTTTCGCGAAGTAAAGAGTGCGCACGCGCAGGCACCTCAAACTCACATGCAGGGTGGAAGAGAAGGAAAAAAACAAAGAAAGCTTTCTCATACACATGCACGCGATCTGGACGAAGACGACACAGACACATAGACACGCACACAATGGATAAAGGAAGAGGTGCGGACCAGATCATCCTCGAGCAGCGACGGCTGTCTTTTTTTTTTTTCGTTCTGATGCGTGCTGCACAGATGCGCGACGGTACATGTGCCAGAAGCTTTTTCCCTTTTATTCTCTGTTCCTCCTCTGTCCGCTCATCTCGCCGCCTCAGCGACTCGCATATAGGCGTGCATGGACTTTATATGGAGTCGGTGGTGAAGATGCAGGGGTAGGGAGGGAGGGAGAGAGGGAGTGGGGTTTACGGTCTCTACTTGGGCTCTTGCGGAGCTGCTTTGATGGCTGTTTGCTGCTCCTCGTCCTGGTTTTTGAGCGACTGGGGATCTGAGGAAGAGCTCGTCGCTCTCTCTTCAAACTTGTTGGACACGGCGTGGCGATTGATCAGTGCCACCTCCGTGAAGGCGTCCTCTGCTTTGGCGAAGGACACAACCTGGTTGCCCAACGAGAAGAGGTCACAGACATCCTCCGTCGCCATGCGGTCGAGGTCGCCGTCTTCGCGGTAACCGGCACCGTTTTCGCCGCTCTCGCCTTCCTCGTGGAAGCGCGGCGGCAGGCCGGCGCGCTTGCGGAACATATTGTCGATCTGCTCCAGCGTGAGCCCCTTCGTCTCCACGGCGAAGAAGTAGACAAATATGCAGCCGAGGGCCATGAGACCGGAGATGATCGTGAAGGTGCCGCCGACGCCGATGGCGCCCATCAGGATCGGAAACACCTGCGACACGAGCACGTTGGCCCCCCAGTTCGCCATGGTCGCGACGGACGCCGCCGATGTCCGCAGGTGCGTAGGAAAGATCTCGCCCATGATCACCCACGGGATGCAGCCAATGCCAGGCGCGTACAAGGCGAGAAAGACGGCGAGCAGCGCCAAGAACAGCCCCCCACCAACGGAGTACGAGATGCGCGTGCCGATGAAGAAGCCAATTACGGCAATCACCACCAACAGCACAAGGCAGCCAACGACAGAGATGAGCAGCATGCGGCGGCGACCAAAGCGGTCGACCGTGAAGACGGCCACCGCCGTGAAGAGGGCGTTCATGAAGGCGAGCGGGATGGACAGCACGACTGGCATGATGGCGTCGCGGAAGCCGGCGTCGTACAGGATCACAGAGCTGTAGTACATGATGGTGTTGATACCCGAAAACTGCTGAATGATCTGCAGCCCAGAGCTGAGCACCACGCGGAAGCGCATGTCGCGCGCTATCAGCGGGCGGTAGTCGATGCTGACGCACGGCAACTCATCGCCCTCCTGGAACTCGCAGAGGTCCACCTCGAACTTGTCCGCCACCGCCTTGGCGCGGCCCGCATGGCCCTTCGAGAGAAGCCAACGTGGGCTCTCCGGCAGGAAAAAGAGAAGGCAGAACGCCTGAACGACAGCCGGCAACGCGCCTATGCCGATCGCCACACGCCAACCGATGTTCTTGCTCGTGAAGACGACCATGATCGCGGTGAAACTGGCCGCAATAAACTGGCCACCTGTCAGAAACAGATTGTTGAGAACGATAGTGGCGCCACGGTGCTTCGGCGATGTTACCTCCGCCAGGTAAACTGGAATGGTGGCAGAGCTGATACCGATGGCCAGACCGACGATGACGCGCGACACGAGCACCACTTCCACATTCGGGGCAGCACCCATCAGCACAGAGCCGATAACGAACAGGGCATCCGCCACGGCGATGCATGGGCGGCGACCGAGGGCGGCAGAGATGAAGCCAGAAATAAAGGCACCAACGAAGGCACCAGCGATGGCAATGGCGACGACGAGGGCGTACTGCCACGAATGCTCGCTGAAGCCGAAGTGGTCCTTCATCTGGAACAGGGCAGCATTGATGACGCCCGTGTCATAGCCGAAGAGAAAACCGCCCAAGGCGGCACATAGCATGACAGACACCCGCATCGTTGGCTTTGCTTTGAGCTTGCCTTCCGCAGGCTGTTTCCTTTTTTGTTGTTGTTTGGTTTTCGTTCGCGGCACAGTACGCGCCAGTGCGTGAGTACGTGATGTGTTTTCCTTACAGTTAGATATATATATATATATATGTGCGTGTGTGTGTGTGTGTGCGCGCTCTGGTTGCGTATTCAATATGCGTGTTAACGGAGTGGGCGTCTGTACAAACTTCCTGAGAGAAGGCCACTGTTGCTCGTGTCGCGTGCTGTGCTGTGCTTGGTTCTGTTGTTTCTTCTTAGCTGCACGCGTACGCCAGCATGTGCGTGTATGCGGTGGCGATGGCGAGTGTGGAAGAGGCGTGTATGTATGTGTGTATAGAAACGGCACCGATGGTGGTTCGAGAAAAGGTGGAAAACATGACGTCGGTGCAAGTGGAGCGAGAAGAGATAAAAAAGTGGGAAGAACACGGGTGAGCGCAGGAGCAGCGGGAGGAGGGACAGCAGCAGCTGTAGCAGCGTGCGAGACGCCTCTGCACAATGTGGTAAACCTAGCCAGGAGTTTCACAAGACCCGCTCCATGAAATGAGAGTGAGGTGGAGGAGAGCGTCGGTGTTGTCGTGCTCTCCCCATCCCTTCTCTCCCTCTTCGTTGCCTCTCCTCATCTCCTCCTTTGGCGCGTCCGTGTAGTTTGTCCGGAACTACCCGGGGTGCACATCCGCTCAGGGAGAGTCGGATGAGGGGAGGGGGAAGCGGCACCAAGGGAGCGGAGGGATGATGGACCAGTGGGAGGCAGAAGGAAGGAGGGTAGACAAGTATAGAAAGCCCCCCTGAGGAACGCGCTCGCGCTCGTTGATTCGGTACATGCGACCGATAACGTAAAGGATGAAGTGGGTGGATGGGGGTTTCCTCTCCTTTTGAAGCGTACATAACAAGAGGTAAAAAGACGGAGAACTTTACCGAAGAACTGAACAACCGGTGGGTGACGGACACACACACACACACACACACGTACATACCCACACGCTTATGCATGTACTGTGGCGTTCGCAGCTGCCTGCCTCTCTGCGTGTATGTGTGGTTTATATATATATTTATTTCAGCGAAGCGCACATGGACCACAGCAGCACCAGGCGGTGATGCAGGGAGAACACGATAGGAGGATACACGGAGAGGAGGGAGAGGAAGGGTGTGTGTGTGTGGGGGGGGGGGGGACACGGTAAGGCAAAGGAAGAGGAGAGTGATGGGACCGGGCGACACGAAAAAGGGCAACAAGTGCGGCCGCGCGACGAGGACTACGAGGCACGAAAAAGAAAAAGCGAACGCAACGAAAACGTGCACGTGTGCCACCATCTATGAAAGAGGGCGAGAGGTAGACGAATAAAGCGAGCCGCCGCCACCGTCGCCGCCGCCACCACCACCACCGCCACCACCACCGCAGCTACAAAACAAAGGGGAAGGGAGGTTGGGGAGGGGGGGGGGTGGAGGGGGGGGGAGGTACTGTAAAGGGTGAACGAAAGGAGACAAGCGAACAACAAGCACACACACACACACACACGAAGAGAGAGACGGAGGGAGCGAGAGCAGCACATGGGACGAGGAGAGCGTGCGGCTACGAGCGTGCAGTATGCTTGGTGAAGGGGAGCGGAGAGGAAGGACGGAGGCTTGCGGCGTGTGAATGTGCGCGTGCGTGTGTGTGTGTGTGTGTGTGTGTGTGTGTGTACGCATGTGTGTGTGTATGTGTATGCGTGTGTGCATCTAACGGGGGAGAAGGGGGGTGAAGTGAAAACAAGCCGCAACAAGAGCGAACGGAAACGGAAAGAAGAAGACAGCACGACGGGAGCTCGACACGGTGTGTCCGCCGCACATGGAGTACGGGGAAGCACCAAGACAAGCACACAGCAACCGAAGGGGAGAGACAGAGAGCCGGGCAGACGTCTCATCCGCATAGAGCGGAAGTGAGCCATCAGCCCCGTGCGAAGCACTGCCATTGGAGCAGAGCCGTCCAATACGCCTCCTCCAGAAGCCGTGCAGGTGTGAAGGTGGGTGGGGGCGTGGCACTGGATATCACACAACCCGTGCGCTCTGCCGCACCGCGGCTGCGTCTTCGCTGTCCATAGCCTCCTCGCGCGTTCGCTTCATGGACTCACGCCGCTTGCTTTGCGGCGTCTCCATGCGGTCACTCTCGTGGCCCTTCACTGACCGGCGGTGGCTGTCGAGGCTGGTAGAGTTCAACTGGAGCAAGGGAGCATCGCAAGGTTGCGAGAGAGGCGATGCGGAGCCATGCACGGGCAGCGGCGTATGTGGGCCCCCCGTGGAAGGCACCGCCCCCGGTGCACGCACAACCGTGACATCAGGCGTTGGGGAGGCCTCGTTCGCCGCTTCGGGGTGTTTGCAGCTGTCACAGTTGATCGACACAGCGATCTCCGGTGCAGGGTCGCTTGACGACGGGGTGCAGTGAAGCTGGGAAGAGTGAGTACACGCAACCAGCGAGCCCAGCGGCGACGCGGCCGCGCAGCGCAAAGTCCGTGCGGCGCCACTACCAGATCCTGCCCAGCCAACGCTTGCGCAGACTTTGTGCGCCAGGTGAGTCACGGACGCATTAACATCCTGATTGCACAAAAACGGAGCGGCGCTGAGAATATCGTCGCCACCATGCACACAAGACGTGAGGGCACCCTGTGACTGCAAGCTACCCCTCTGGTTGCCGTTCTTATGACCAGCGTGCCCTGTCCGCAGCGCAGACGTAGGGCAAGAGAAGCGCTGCGTGCGTGGCGTCTCATGGAGCGCGCGGCTGGTCGGTGTGCGTGATCGTGGCGTCGGTGCGCAGAGCGACTGCGTTGCCGACTGACAGACGGTGGCCACCGAGAGCGGAATCGGCAGCGGCATAATACGCGAACTCGGCGCGTCTCTGCCGCCAGTGGAAGCGGGGCTGGTCGTTGGCTGCTGCAGCTGGCTGCTGCACGATGCATCTGGTCGCTCAGCTACAGCGGCAGTAGTCACATCTGTCGTCAGCGCGACAGCGGAGCAGGTACGGCTGCGCGAGCAACCGCCAGGTGTTGGCTCGAGGAGGTGCACACACCGGCGTACACACGGCGAGTTTGGAGGCTGCACAATCCCGGTGGCCGTGGTGTTGCTCGCACTCCACGACCGCTGGAGGCGTACCGGGTAAAGCATTGGTGCCACCGCTGCACCTGCTTCTGAGCCTCTGCTTACATCACGCGCCAGTGCCGGCATCAGCGCCGCCACCGCTTCACAGGCGCCGGCGCCGGCGCCGATGCTCTCCTGCACTGCCGGGGTCGTAGGTGGCATCCCGATCCACCCCAGGCCTACGCCGGAGTCGTCCAAAAACAAGCCGCTGCGGTCTGCCGCAACAGGCAACCCCGACGGCGACCTTGTGGCAACGCCGACGGGGCGAATCGGCGACGGCTGTGGTGAGCATTCCTCGACCGCCCGCTGCCCCACAGGAGCCGGGGACGTCAGGAGTGAGTTCAGGCAGCTCTGCTGGCCGGCGCTAGAGCCCCAGCTACGGCGGGCAAAGGGGTCCGTCTCTTCCGAAAAGCAAAGCGCGCGGCCCGAGAAGGTGGTTGGGCGCTGTCCGTGGTGCTGGCGCGGAGTGCTGCAGTGTCCTGCATGGATGGTACCCGGTGGGCCGGCAACGCCCACAGCGGCCGATGTCGATGCTCCGTTGCCGCCGCACCGGCCTACCATAAGGTTCTCGCGCTCGAAGGACGAGTTGGCTCGCAGGTTGCTTGCCGTAAAAGTGCTGCCGCTTGCCAGCTGCAGAACGGGCTGCGCGCAGCGCGGCAGGAAAGCGGTGGCCAGGTGCGGCACCAAGCACACACTCGTGTCCGTGTCTGTGCTGAAAAGCTGAGTAGCTGGGACGGGGCTGAGGTCAAAGTCGACGTGCGAAGCACTGCGTTCGGTTCGAGCACCTTTTACGCTTGAGTCACTGATGTTGAGGGCGCGTGAGACGGTGTTTCGGCTTGCAATGTCGACGGTTCGATGCATCGATCCCGAAAGGGATTGTGGCTGCTGCGGCGGGTCGTTTGCACTCGTGGGCGCGGATGGCGTGCTGCCAACGGCGGCGTTGCCAAAGAACGGCACTGCTCTGCAACCGCTGCTACTCCGTACTCTATTTTCCTTCTGCTGAAGCGGCTTCGGCAGCGGAGGTGCAGAGGGCCGCGCGGCGGGGCGAATTTCGCTCCAGTGCAGGTACGAACTCTCGCTCAGGAAAGAAGTCCCGGTGGTGTCGGAGCAATGCTGCTGCTGCGGCTTCTTCGACGGTGTCTCCTTTTCTTCTTGGTCCTCGCAATCCCCTTCACGCCCCCATTGCGTAGTGGTGGCTCCATCGCTCCAGTGATTCACGTCTCGATGCTTGGATCTTGTTTGGGCAGCGGCCTCGCCCTCGGCTACAACGGTGAGGGCAGCGATTTCAGTGTCTGAAACAGGTGGAGGCGCAGGGCAGCCGCTCCCAGGAGGTTGCTGAGGCGCGCTTAGTCCTGAAGGAGCTGACTCCGTTGCCTTCAACGGGGTCCGGGAAATGCGACTAAAGCGAAGTTCGGGAATGTGTGTGAAAGATGCGTACTTGAGCGTCAATGGGATCCCGATTACATACGGCAGACGATCGGTCGAGATTTGGCGCTCCGCGCCGGCACAGCGCAAGGCGCTGTCGCGAATGGAGGCTAAACACGAGTGGCGCAGGGCCTCTTTCGCCGTACAGCGCCGCGTCGGATCGAGACAGAGGAGGCGCTGCAACAAGTCCACAAATGCAGGCGACGCGGGAATTTCGTCGAAGAGTGCGGCGTGTTTCGTCGCCACCGGGAACGACTGAATATCACTCCCCAAGGCATCTAAAATGCTCATGAGCACCTGCAGTTCACTGCTGCCCGGGAAAGGTCGCGTGCCGGTGACCATCTCGTATAGGGTGCAGCCTAGCCCCCACAGGTCCACAGCAGCAAAGTTCTCGGAGACGACACTGCGCTTGCCCATGAGTTGCTCGGGGGATTTGTAGTGAAGTGTTCCACGAGTGTCGAAAAAGGCCACGTTGTCGGCACAACGAGTACTATGAGCCGCGCTGAAATCCCCCAATGCAGCTTTGACATACGATGCACTGTCATTGCTGCTTCGGATGCCCGGCACAGCTTCACGACTAGATGCTTCCTTACTCGTGCAAAGTGTCGGATTGAAAGCCGACACGATCGACGATTTTGGCAGTAGACGTCCACTGAAGTCATCCCTTGGAAGGTAAATGCACGCCCATTCTTCTGGTTCTGTGAGACGCTTCAGCAAAATATTGCCAGGCTTGACGTCCCGGTGCGCTACAGCGTGGGAGTGCATCTCCTCTAGCGCGAGCAAGACAGAATACGCAATGGCGGCACACACGCCCTCCTCGTGCAGGGTTGCGTTGCCTTCCTTCAGCTCCCGTCCAACGTCGCTGTCCATCAACTCCATGGTAAAAAAGTTTGTGTTCTTCGACGTTGTGTAGCTGCCGAGAAACCGAACAATCTGTGGATGAGGTCCAAGGTAATTCAAGACCGATACTTCGTCCATCACTGGTGGCACCACCCTCTGCCTTGTGGCGTCGTCAGAAGAATTTTCTGCGCTGCAGTTTCCGTGCTGCTGGGAAAGAGCTGCTGTTTGCGAAACGCTTTCCTCTCCGAGATCCAGTTCCCTTCGCTGAGACACAGGAGCACAGTCGCCAACTTCTAGCCGCTGCAGCCCGCTTTCGCCTCTGCAGACAAAATGACTACCAAGTGACGAGACGAGCATGTCTTGAGGCAGGTGGCTTCTTGTCCGCTGCGATGACTGCGGAAGTCTCGAGCTTTTCGGGAGCATGTGGCTCCCTGTAGACCCGTTCACATTGTACCTGCTATACTGTTTTTTGATGGCAACGTACTTGTCGGAGCCGCCTATGCGACCTAGAAATACCTGGCCACTTCCACCCTTCCCCAAAAGGAGGTTGCACACCTCAAAAGGAAATACGTTAGTAGATTCATGGGTTTGAAGAATACCTGATGACTTCATCTACAGTCTAGGTGAAAAGCTAAACAGCAATGGCGTACAAGTCTCTTCTGCAATCTATATGGAGAAGAAAAAGAAGCCGCATTCAACATATCGTGAGTAGTGCCATAAACAGAGGGGTGACCAAAAACGAAAAAATATATACGCATCGGAGGAATAAGAGCATGATAAGAATTGCTTCTATTGAAACTGCCTGTTTTTTCGTCCTAGTTCCACGCAAAAACAGCGAAGAGATACATGGGGTAAAAAGCACACGCGTAGTGCTACATGAGCATACATCAGGCAAAGGAATATCTGCCAGAGAGTGAGCGGACTGTATGGAAGTACCGTGACGTTTGGTTGCTGAATCGGCCGGCATCTTGGTTCTCAGAAAGCCCTGAAATGTTTCTTTTCTGCACTCTGTTATTTGGCATCACGTTAGATCAACATAGCAAGTTGCACAAGCTGTTATTGGATTGCTCTTGTGATATCTGAAGAGTGAAAACTATGGTATTGATCTCGGGAGACCACAATAGTAGGATAGTGAATATCCAGCTCACTGCACAGAAGTGCAGCAACATTATCTGCGTTATCATCAGTGCGCGTAATGCAGCTCGGCTTTCGGCGCTTCAGGCACTCAAGAAATGCCGTGAAGCTCTCACCACTGGAGCAATTCGAAGCTATGGCTGCCGCAACCTCCCAATTCCAGATGTCTAAAAGTGGCATTTCGTTTGCTCGTCCTTTCTGAGCGAAAGCCTGAGTGTTCTTCGACTGTCGAAGAAACCATGTGCACTCAATGATGGAGTCGCGGGCGGTGCGGTCCAAAAAAACGGCTGCCATCAGCGCGTTCAAGCGAGGGTTCGAGTGCGGCTCCGTCAGTGTTGTCCACAAAGCAAGCTGCTTGCTCCGCGAAGGTGTCTGTAGTACTGCCTCTCCGTCTTTACCCCCCTGGAGACGACACATCTGCGCCAGATATGAGGCAATACTGGCGTCGATACCGCAACGGTCTGCCTTCGCTTTTGTCGGCGTAACCTCTGCGTCTGAACATAATCGCACCAGATTGAGTGCCCATGTTTTCTGCGCGGCATCACTACTGAAAATATGTGAAAGCGCTTCATTCACGGCTGCAAAAGGGACGCCGCATTCGAGTGCACCGACACAAACGGGGACGCAGTACATCACAGTAACGTGGTGAGAAGCGGAGGCGGCTGCGCGCAGCAATGCAAGAGATCGGTAACCCATCCAACTCCGACTAGACTTCTTCGCGCACGCTTCACGCATTGCGTGACTCACCGCGACCACAGCAAATTCCACTGTCATTGCATTTTTCTGGAAGAGCGCCGCGGTCACAGAGCATTCAACAGATAGATGATTCCATATTACTCGCGCAGCGTCAGCGTAACGGCCAGCGCGGCAGAGCCGAAAAAGAAGTGCTGTGCAGATCTTACAGAGCGTTGGGTCAACCGTATTCTTAGAGTGAAAAGACTGCAGGTAAACGCACGCCGTAGTAAACGGGGATATTTTCAGTGCCGCAAATAGGTGCCGTTTCTTCAGTAAATTCGCGGCAGCATGACGGCGGACGCTGGGCTTTAAGTTGCGGAGAAGTCCTAAAATGCTCCTTCGAACAGCGCTGACGGAGCGGCTGTCGCCTGTGATTGCGGGTTTTGCAGGGCCACACATCAGAACAATGAGTAAACACTTCGCCTCAACAGCTTGCAGAGTCTTCGAGTTAGCAAGCAGTCGACTCATGATGCAACTCCATTTTGAGCATTGCCCCAGCTTGTCGGAGCTGGGTTGAAAAAGGCCACGCGAAACCCAGTTCTTCTGAATGTAACGCGCCTCTGCGGCGCTGAGAGCGAGGATGTCTAAAGTTGTGTAGTGGGAGGGGTGCAGAAGCTTGGGGGGCAAGTCGGGGCAGACTTGCTCGGTAAGCTTTGGATCCAGCAGCTTTTCTTCTGCCCACCCCTCAAGCAAACGGTACAGCTGGTACGGTAGGCGGGCTGTCGTGGCCGTACTGACACTGACACTGGCACACTTGTCCAAAATGACTAGCTTTTCCAACACAGGAATTCCTTCTCGGCCGTCGAGTCGGCATGCGGCTTCGGCTGCGCAGACAAGGACGTCTGTGGTTGCCGTCGAGCCGAGGGGCGCAAAGAGCTTGTATTGAATGAATGGCGGGCAGGCATCGCTGTGTGTCAGCGACACCGCTTGCAAGGCAGATTTGTGCGCCAACTGCTGCTCTTGGAGGGCTGCACTCAGAATATCGATAAGCGCCTTCAGCGTCGAGGCATCTTTCACTTCTTCCAAGGTGCTAATTGTTCTGAAAAGCTCACGCTTCACCCTCTTGCGAGCCACTCTTAGGTGCTTGGGCTTCTGGTACTTCCAGAAAGTTGTCAGCCTAAGTGCGTTTTGAACCTCTCCTGCTTTGATCAAGACACAAAAGGCCTCCTGGGCATAGAGAAAGGGAAACCCCTCTGCACTTCGTAAGAGGGCATCGCTCTCGTCGGTGGCGCGCACTGCTGGTGTCAATGTTGAGAGGGAGGAGTAGAGCGTGCTGCTCTGGAGGTGTGTGAGGTAGTCATTTCGTGAATCACGAAGAGCATCTGCTTTAGCGGAGAACAGCGAGCCGGTACTCTTTTTGGAATAGACGCCTGAAATGCTGAGGTCCGTGGCCACCGCTTTTTGCAGCTTATTCAGCACGGGGAGTGTGGCCTTCTTGCCGGCGCGGTTGCTTATTTCAATGAGAGTCTTTTTCCACATTTTGCTGACTGGAGCGTCCGTGATGAGAAGGGACGGAAAGCAGGCAGAAAATGGAGAGAAGAGTGGAATATCCAGAGTTGTATTTAAGAGCGTGCTTGGGAAACACCATAAGGTGCCTATGAAAAGGAGAGAACATCCACACATGGCCTGGTTTCGAATTTCGAGAATTCATGGAAGACTCAGTCGCGGACGAAGAGCTGAAGCCACCGTATCCTCCAGGTAGGGGGGGGGGTGCGGTGCTGCGTTTTCATCCTTCAGCCGAAACGGTTTTCTTTTGGTCTTTTTCTCCATTGGCCTTCACGGCAGGGGCTTGACTGGGGCGTTCTTTGGGTTGCTCGCGGCGGGCTCCACGCCGGGCCTTGCGTGCATAGCGGGTGTTGGTGGTGCCCTTTTGGTGGGTAAGGGGGGGGGGGGCGGGGTCGGCTCCCTCGGTGGCGGTTCAAGAAAAGGGGGGGGGGGGAGGGGGGGGCTCTGCGGTGGCGGCCCTCTGCCCCTGCGGCCCACTGGCTTTTGGGGTGGGGGGGGGGTGGCTGGTGCCCAGGAGCGGGGTGGGTGGGTGGGTTGGGGCGGGGTGGTTTGGCGCGGGGCGCCGGGGGGGGCCGGGGCGCTTTTACCCGCCCCTTTGCGGGTTTTGCGGCGCCGGTGTGCTTTCGGGTTGCTGGTTTTTGTTATTATCTGCCCGCGCCGGGGAGGGGGGGGGGAAGTGGAAGGGCTGCGGAGCATACGAGCCACTTGCACCAAGCAAAACGCGCACCTGTGCGGGGGGAAAGGGTGGGGAGGGGGGGGGGGGGGAACGCGCCCAGTCCACTAGGTAGCGGCCGGGCGACGCAGAAAATAAAGTGCCGAGTTCATCTACGAGATGTGTGTTGTCTTTTCTCAGATCAACATAGCGAAATAGAAGATATGACACCGTCACCGCGCAGGACGCAAGAGAGGAAGAAAAGCAGACAGTGCAATGAAAAACGAAGGCGCATGCACGCTACACATCGAAAAGAGTGGTTGATTGCTAAACACCCATCAATGAGTGCCGCATGGGGGTAAGGTAGGGGGCTGGTTGGCCTCCGCCGCCGGGATGCTCTCCAAAGGCGTCGGGCTCAAGCGTGCCGGATCCGCCAGCTCGGTGTTCAGGCTAGGCTGCGCAGTCAGAGGGGCTTTGCTGTGGGCGCTGGATGCGTTCTCGCCAGTTCGACTGTCACCCGTCGCAGTTTCGTCGCGGTGCAGCGATGACGGTTCACACGAGCATGGTACCATCGCCGCGTGTGCCGTCTTGTCGGCCGTCGACAGCGTACCAGCTTCCACAGCTGTTCGACTGTGGCGACTGTTGCTGCGGCGCACTGGCGGCTCCGCCTCATCGCTGTCCAAGTCCAGCCGGAGCGCGGGTGCGACATTCTCATCATTGCCGCGCCGCCTTCCTGCAAAGGGGATGGGTGTCCGGTACCGCTCCCTTTGCGGAGGCGGGGAGTCGCTCATCGCGGCCGATGAGCTGGCGCGCCGGCACTGCTGATGCGCCGCGGCAGGCGAGCACCCGTCGTCACAGCCCCACTGTTCGTGATGATGCTAGGTCGCTCTGGCGTCACAAAGGAAGGCGGGGGCTGGGGCCCTGGACTGTCTGTGGGCCGCGACGCTGTTGTTGCCGGGCCCAGATCTGGCGGGCTCACAGGCGAAGGAACACCGCCTTGCGCCGAAGACGTCTCGCTGCGCGACAGGCGCCGCTCAGAAGACTGTGGCATCAGCTCCGTTGCGGACGCTGGCGAGTCACCGCCCAGATGCGGCATGCGGGGCGCGTTCTGCAGCGCAGCCGTTGTTGGCGTCGGTGTGGTGCCGTTCGCGTCCTGCACCTCGTTCGATACAGCGTCATGCCCCATGTCCTTGCGTTCCAACGCAACAGGCGTGGAGTGGGGCGACGAAGAAGAGGCTGAGGCGGACAGGAGCACGTGCCTGTGGCCCCTCTCCTGTCTCGACGCCAGTGCTGAATCTGTGGCAGGATCGACGGCGCCGCTATCAGTAGCGACGGAGACCGCCTCCTTGTCGTCATGGGCCTCAGGCTGTAGAAGCGAGGAGGATGAGGACGGCGTCGAGCTTGCCGACGGGGTGGAGAGGTACTTGCAAACCGCATTTCCGCGGCCAGTTTTGCTCGAGAGACCACATTGGTTCTTGAGAAGCTTCCACGCCGAGCTGTTCTTGCGCTTGATGCCCGCCGGGGATGCTTCTGCGGTGGCAGATGAGAGGGGTGCATCGCAGACGAGCGCACCGGTGATGTCGCTGAATTCGTTACCGGGCTCCTTTTTGGCTTCTGCTCCTTGATTGCGCTGCTGGTGGTGGTGGCCTGTGTTCTGTGTTTGTGCTGGACTGACGCGAAGTCGCTGCTCGTGTTGTTGCTCACCTCGCTTGACATATTCGCGACGCCAGTGCTGACGTCGTGCTCGTCTGCCATCATGTCGCTGCTGCGCCGGGTGACCTCCTCGGTTGGTGGGTTCGGTGAGGCGGGCAACAAAGTCGTAATGCAGCCGACCGGCATCGCATTCGATGTCGCAAGGAACGAAGAGTGCGGCTGTGCCGAGGAGCCGCCGTGGTCAGACAGCTCCACGCTCATCGACTCCATAGATGAGTTGCACATCATGCACAGCGGCTTCTCCGAGGACGCTTCTGCACCCTCGTCCCTCGAGTCGTTCTCGACGTGATGCTGCTGCTCGAAACTTGCGCCTCGCCGCCGGTTGGTGGTGCTGCCCGACGGCGTCGTCTTTCGAGTGTTGGCGGCGCCGCGGTTGGGGGAGCTAATCATCGGCAGGCGCGACATGACGGAAGGCGACGGCTCCTCGCTCGTTTCGCTCTGGAGAACGATCTCCACGTCCATTTCGATCTCCGAGGCCTGTGGCGACCCGGTTGGCGCTACGCTGCACGACTGGCTTGTCGAGGCCCGCATGCGCGGCAGCACCACACGGTCTTCCCCGCCGCTGCTGAAGGCAATGCCGAGCGACGGCGGCGCCGGACTGTGGCCAGACGTGTTCTTGGTCGCGCATTGAGACGCGGTCGACTTGCACGCGGACTCGCGCCGAGAAGACGGGGTTACTGAGGGCTTCTCCTCGATGGCCATCATGTGCGTGATGCTGCCCTTCTTGTCCGTGCTGCAGTACGTCTCGCGCCGGGTGATGGGCGGGCACACACTTCCGGCGTCGGTCATCTCGTAGCCCGGCGGTGGCACAAGATCGCACTTGGCGCTGTAGTGGGAGCTGCCGCCATCAACAGCTGCCGCTGATGCCGAGGCACTATGCCCGCCTTGGGTGACCACAGAGAGCGGCTTGCTTTCGTCGATGTACCGCAGCGGCTGGCAGATGCTGGGGTGCAGGTACCACTCGTGTGGCACCACCGATGCGGGCACCTCGCTGATGTTCGACGCCGGCGTCGGTGGCGCAGCCGCCTTGGGCGGTTCGTCGTCCATCATATGCTGCACCTTCGTCGCCAGCCGGCGTGGGATGACGCGGTCGCCGACACGCGCGGCGCGGTTGCACCACGATGGCACCTGCAGCTTCTCTGTGGTGCTCAGCAGATCGCAAAAGGCCTGGGCAAAGTGGTTGCAGTTGTGGTGCAGGATGTGGTAGTCGCTGCTGCGCCATTCGTTCTCCAGCCGGTGCAGGATGGTGTCCACCTGCATGGGCGATCGGGTGGTGTGGCCGATGCGGATGGTACGGTAAAGGGTGCCGGCGGCTTGCCCAGGATGCACGCAAAACAACCCGGAGGCGTTGGGGTTGTCCACCACCTCGCCGTAGCCCCACTCGATGCCGTACACGACGACGCCTGTGTGGAAGACACCCATGCCCATCTTGGACAGCCTCTTGTTGCTCTCGATCAGGCTGTACACGTTGAGGGTAACGGGTACCTGCACCTCCGTGCGGCGCAGGCGTGGGCTGTGGCCGCGCGAGAAGCCCATTGCCTCCAGGCTGCGCAGCTGCGCCGCATTCTTGGAGGTGACACTGGAGGTGCCATCCGTCCCACAGCACCACAAGGCCATGTGTAGGTGCGAGATTCCGTGTATGCGGATGTGTATCGCTGTGCCATGCGCGTAGCTGTGATTATATGAGCCGACGCAAGGCCGCGCGCACGCACACGCACCCAAGAGAGGTCTATCGCAGGCACGTCTTGTCACACGCAGACGACGACGACAGCAGCAGAAATGGAAGGAAATAAAGGCTAAAGGCGGGGAGGCTACGCGAGAAGGAGAGCAGAGAAATGAGAGAGAGAGCAGACCAGCACACAGCTGTGACGACACAAGGCGTACGAGGGCGGGTCGTCGCGATGATGGTGAGACGCCGTCGGCCCAACAGCGACAGCCAAAAACGCGCTCACGCGAACCGGTGACACACACACACAAACACACACACACACGCGAAAAGAAAAAGCACAGCGAGCCAATAGAGCAGGGAGCAGCAGCAGCGTGTGGGTGATGTGTGCGCGCGATTATGAGGGATTCCGGGGAGCGAGGGAGGATGGGATAGTGTGTGTGTGTCGGGGGGGGGGGTGTTATTCCTGGTGAGAACAACGGGTTACGTTACGCAGCTTTTCCTATGGCGGCCAAAAGAGGACACTGCCGGTTGATTACGAAGCGCTGGGGAGGAAGTGGTGATGCAGGAATCGCACAGGGAGCGAAGTCATCGAGGCATGAAGAGAGGGATACATAGGAAAGAGGGAGGATAGAGACGTGGAGCCACATCATAGGTGTGCACGCGTACGCATCGCTATATCTGTGCCATATCGGCGAGGGAAGGGGTGAGGGGGATGGAGTCGTTGCTGCAGCGGAGGGGTGCGGCAACTTCCAGTCTATCCTCCACCGGCCCTTAGGCAGTAAGCGCGTCTGCCTCTGCTCCGTTTCGCACCGTCGCACCGTTGCACCTCTTTCTCCCTTTCCGTCTCTCGCTCCTGCACAGCACTTCCACGTTTTCTGGTGTGTGCCCCTCCTCCTCTCCTTCGACTTGTTACTTGTTTCGTTTCTGCCATTATCCACGTCGCTGCCTGGACTGCGGTGCTTTACATGGCAGCATGGCGGTGTGTGTATGGGGTGGGGTGGGGTGGGGGGGGGCAGGAGGGGGCGCACAAGTGCACCGCACATACCGCACCCGCCTACTTCACGCACCCCCCACCGCCCATACACACACGCCGCACTGCAACCACACATATAAGCACACATGCACGATCCATCGCACACACACCCGCGCTCAGCAACGTTCGGGTGCACATACCGGCGAATCACGCCTCCCCTGCCCCCCTGCCCCCCTCGACCTCCTGCCCCCCCTCGACCTCCTGCCCCCCTGCCCCCCCTCGACCTCCGGCACTACACCAACAAAACATGTAAGAAACAGCTGAGGAAGCCACGTACGAAAGGGAGAGGAGCGCGCCGCGTACCGATTTCGCCGTCTCGCTCTCTCCCTCTTCCTCCGCAGGCGCTTGGCACCCCTTCCCAAGACCATCTGACAGCGGAAGGGAGGGAGGGAGGGAGGGAGGGAGGGAGGCGTGGATCACGGTGGACGGTAGGCGAGAGGGAGTTCGATGATCGGTCGTGGGCGGGGAGGTGGTGGTGGTGGTGGTGGGGGGGTAATAGTGAAAACGAAAACAAAAGGAACGCAAGCGAGACGCTGTTTGAAGTGTCGGTTGCCTGTGGACCACGCGCGGGTATGTGTTGGCGGTCGATGAGAGTGAGACACCCACCCACCCACACCCGCACCCACAACCACAGAGAGGGAGGAGGGGGACAAGGCAATTGCCATGCTACAACGGGAGAACACCCAAACCAACCTCCTCCTCCTCCTCCTCCTCCTCCTCCCCCCACTCGCAATAAAAGAGAAGCGAGCGATGCAGACAACGGTGCAGAGGATCCATCACATTGGGCCAATGTATGAAGGTGCGCCTCTCCGTGCGTTCATGCGAAGGCTGCCCTTCAGTTACTCTCTGCTTGGCCTGTGACGGTGTCACACGGTGTGAGCGCGCGCGTGTGCACTGCGGTAAGATACATCAAGAACGAAAAGCGCCACGCTAGAACCAAGCACGCGACCTCAATCAGTCGAAAGAAGAAAGAACACACACACACAGAGAAAAGGGCAAAGCCGGGGGGGGGGGGGGGGAGGCGTTGACGCTGTGCATGCGCGCTCGTGTGTGTGTGTGTGTGTGAGGCGGAGAGAGAGAGGGAGGGCAACGAAAAGTGAAACAAAGGCGAGGGTACGTATACCACGTCGGCTTTGCCTTTTATGCTTCTTGTGTTCCCCTTCCTCCGCTGTTAGCCCTCTTCCATATCTTCTCGCTCTCCGGTGCTTACCTTCCCAATCCCATCATCATCGCCGCGCACTCACGCTTGAAGTGAGCGTCTTGGAGAGGTCCTCCTCATCGCGCAGCATCGACCCAATGCCGTTCAGCATTGCCAAGATCTCGTTCATGTCGTCCCGCTGCTTCATCAGCAGTACCCGAACCCGCGCCACGTATTCGTCGACCGAGTCGGATTCCTCAAACGACTGGATCGCCGTGATCTCCTCCTTGATACCGGTCATCTTGGAGTCGATGTGCCGGCGGTGCAGTGCAATGAGCTTATCCTCCGCCTTTGCGATCTCCTCGACAACGTAGGCGTGCACTCTGCGCACCTGACGCTCCTCCTCCCGCTGCAGCACCCCACCGCCTTCCACGGCGCGCGGGTAGTTGCAGCCGTCGTCGTCAATGTCGTCATCGTCGTCATCGGACTCCAGGGCGGCGATGTGGTTCTGCACAATCGTCGCGATTTTCGGGTCCTTCACCTTCACCACGGCTGCGGCCGGCGGGGGCGTACCGCCGCTGCGGCCTACTGACGGCTGCCGACCGCGGGGCTTGGCGGCGTTCCTCGGCGCCGCACCTGCCGCGACCCCGTCACTCTCGCCGCCGTAGCCGCCATTCTCGGACGGGGACATGTCAGGTGATGGGTCGGAGGCGAAGTCTGACACCCATTCTGGGCGGTTCTTCGCAGGAAGCGCCTCGAAGGGCTTTCGGCGCGGTGCAGCGGGCCGGCGACCTGGCGGGCTGCCGGCCACTTGCTCAATCTTCGCACCACCACCGATGCCGCCGCCGCCAAGGTCCTTCACGCGCTGGGTGTAGCGCAACGTGTTGAGCGTGTTCACGCAGTGCTGCGAGGAGGGCGAAATGGTGGAGATCATGGTGGTGCGGCTGTTGCCGGTGAAGGAGTCTCGCAGCACCTCGGTCAAGATAGACCCCCGAAACGGAACGTGGCTCTTGCCCATCCCGAGGGCCCGAATGCACTCTTTCAGAGCCAGGAGAGACTTGTTGATCTCCGCACCCTCCATTCGCGTCTTGCGGTCGCAGTCGAACGTGTCGGCGCCGCGCTCGTTACCCGCCAAGTCGATGAAGGAAATACGACCAATCGTCTTGGGCGCACGCCGTGCGTTGGCGCTCCGCGTTTCTCGCACCTCCACCTGCAGCACGGCGTGGGAGCGGCTACTCTCGGCGTTGGCGCTTGTCTGACCCGCCGCACGGTATGCACTGCCCGCCGTAATCACGTCGAAGATCTCCTGAATGTCCGTCACCTGATGCTCGCTCAGCCCGCAGATGTTGATCACCTTGTCCGCATCCTCGCGAGCGAAAAGGCGCTTGCGGCTGTTCAGGAGATCAAATATTTTCCGGCCGTAAATTTCGTAGAAGGAGACGTAGACGACGGCGTCGATGTCGTTGGCGCGTGCGAAAATCTCGCGTGCCGCAATCGCATACAGCCCCGGCTCTTTCTGCGAACCCAGCATGGTGTACGTCTTGCCCGATCCGGTCTGCCCGTAGGCAAAGCAGGTGGCGTTACCGTAGTTGAATACGGTGTCGATGAGTGGCAGACAGCAACGCTGGTACACGCCGGCGTTGTTGCAAGTCTCCCCGAACACCTCATCGAAAGTAAAGGTGTGCCGGTCCGTGTAGGGTGAGAGGTCGTACTTTATCTTCGGCTCATTCACGATGCACCGCGGCGTTGGCGTCTCGACGATGTCCAGCTCCGGGTCCGCGATGGGACGCTTGCGCACCGCTACACAGATACGGCTGCTCATGATATCAACGCAAGGGCCTGATGGCAAGCGTTTTCTTTGGGGTGGTGGTAGTGGTGGATCGAGCGGCGAGAAAGATGAAAGGAGGGGAGGGGGAAGATGGGAGCGAATAGTGCTAATAATAATAGAGCCGCACACCAACCGTACGGGGCGTATAAGCCTGGGATATGCGCGCGCGTGTGTATGCGTGTGCGCAATAGGCGTTCGGTATCGATGTGTGATGATGATATATATATATATATGTGTGTGTGTGTGTGTATGCGGGAACGAGATGAGGAGTGAGGGAGGAGGGGGTGGAGGCGAGGCGCAAGTCCGCTCGTTATACGTGCGCACTCTCTCTCTGCCCCTCTCTCTCTGCGATCGTGTGCGTCTCTCCGTCTCTGTTCCCTTTCTAACTTTTTTCTGTGGATGTGTGGGTCTTGTACTCTAAAAAAGAGACGGGATTTTTTTTTTTATTGGAGGGGGGATCAACGAGCTGATGATGGCAGTTGCTGTGTGTGCACGAAGAGGAGGTGCCGACACCACCACGGCTGTTGCTATTGTGTGAAGATCAAGGCTGCCCCCTCCAACAACAACGAAAAGTTGACCACTCCAGCTGGAGGCTCTTCGCGAACAGCAGCACACACGCGAAGAGGGGCGGGAGTGGGTCGGAGGTTGGGAGAGAGGGAGGAAGAAGAGGTCCGTGTGGTAGCGGATGCAGAGGTGGCGGAGATGTGAGCGGAAGGAAAATGGCCGACTTGTCCACGGAAGAGACGTTCTGCAGTGTGGGTGTCATGAGCTGATCGATTTGTGCACAGTCCTGCGAAGTCCGTCGTATCAGTGCCCCTGCGTGCGTGTGCATGTGCATGTGCGTGTGCATGTGCATGGTGCGTGTGATGTGCCGTCGTTCGACCAGCCACCGATATCATCATGTGGTTACACCCACACACGCATACACACAGAGAGACTCGGCAATACAAAGGAAAAGACACATACATGATACTTCATCCGTGAGGCATTGCCTGGTCCAGCGCGCCATGAGGCGGAGATGAGGAAGAGTGGAAGGGGAGCGCCCTCCCTCCCCCTCCCCCAACGTTCAACGTTTCGCCTTTACGGTCTATTCGGTGTGAGCGCGCTTCCAGCTGCGACCTTGCACCTGCACTGTCATCTTGGTTTTCGTCTTTGCTGTTCCCTTGCTTATATGTTACATTATTTTCGAACTTCGTGAGCACACGCGCGCACACCTCCCCTGCAGTCCCGCGATGCTCACGGAAAGGGCGAGGAGAGGAAGAGGGCGATGCTGACAGTCGAAGAGATACCAAACCATACACACGACGCAGCATGAAAAAGGGGAGGTGCGTGTGTGTGTGTGTGTGTGTGGTGGTAGTGGTGGGGCTGGTGGCGACTGGAGAAACATCGCTACGGTCCCAGATGCCTGAAGGACACACTGATACACACACACACTGATACACACACACACACACGCACACACACACACTCAAACCTCCCTCTGCTCGCCCCTCCTCGCCGCCTTCGTTATGCATGAGGGCCGCACTTCCTCTACAGCTACTTGAAAGAAGGAAACAAAAATGGCACACACATACACACACACATACACAGGTTGGTGCCGCAGACAGGAAGTGATGGAGCTGCACATGCGTATGTGCGTGTGTGCCATGGGCTAAACAGACGTGGTGCCGTTCATGGTCAAGGATGGGAGGACGGATGCATGATTAGGTAGGCGGAGGGGTAGGTGGGTGGGTGCGATAGGGAGTAGCGATGTGTAATGGAGAAGCGGGCGGCCACCTCCCCCTCTACCTTTCTTCCGCCCTGTTCGCCACACATACGCACACATATGCATATATATATGTGCACTCACACTCGGGAAGATGCCACACGCCCTCCTCCCCTCTTCCACCTCCCTCTTGACTCCACTACGGCCGCAGCTCAGCACCGCCGAGCAATCATAACCGTCATTGAGAGTTCAAGGCGAACACCAAGGCACCCGCAGACGTCAACAACTCTACGAGAAGAGCATGAGGAAGGCGAGCATCAGCGCGAACAAGCCAATGGCCTCCGTCAGGGCGAAGCCGAGAATGGCGTAGTTGAAGAGCATCTTGGTCAGGTTGGGCTGGCGAGCGCAGCCTATCAGCAGGCAGCCAAAGATGGCACCGATACCCAAGCCAACACCACCGAGGGCGATGGCGGCGAGACCGGTGCCGACGTAGTGCAGGCCCTGGACGGAGAGGGCGACAGTGGAGGCTTGGCGAGGGGCAACCACGAGCGCGCTGGAGGCGGCCGCCGCGCGACGGGCGACGGGCTGAGCAATGGCACGGCGCATCATCTTGAATCGTTAGGGTTTTAGTTGGGGGTATTGATGAGCAAGTGGCACGCGAGCAAGAGCCAAAGGCGGAGAGAGAGAGCTGCGAACCGAAGGAGAGCGGGTATGATGCTGCGTAGATTCTAATCAACTTTGGGGAGGTGAGCATAGAGCATTGACGTGCGTGTGTGTGTGGTGAAGTTTGTGATGCGCCACGCATAGGTTTCGAGGAAGAGAGGCGAGCAGCCCAGGGCGTGGGGGAGAAGGGGAAAGGGTGTGCGAGAAAGACGCAAGCAGCAGCAAACAACAGTGGACTACTTTCCCTCCACGAGGAAGGGTGGGGGTGAGGGGTGGTGGGGGGGGGGGGCGGAGCCCTGCAACAGAGGCGGTCTGCGCCAATGCAGAGGCGGCGGTACGAACATGCTTCACTCCCCCTTGATGTCTCTCGTTTTTCTTGCCTGCAATCGTTGGTGCCTGAGGCATGCTACAGCGCTTGCAGGCAGGCCAGTCACAGAGAAAAGAAAACAAAGAAGGCGCGGAAGAGAGAAGAGGAGGAGGAAGGGGGAGGGGTGCACCTACAGTGGCGGCCGAGTGCTTCCGGCGGAGATTCGGCTCATATTTACCATGTGGCTTATTCTCCCTCACTTATTCTCGCGCTCTGAGTAAGTGTGCGTGCGTGTGCGCGCTGTAGTGCAACGGTTGTCGGATGATGCACGTGGTGTGGGCTGGCGCAAAGAGCGCGCATACACGGAGCCTCTCACACGGACAGGATGACGCACTAAGAGCTGGACAGTGAGAGTGAGTGGTACACCTAATCCATAGACACACACCACCACCATCACGACGGCACTAACTTTCAAGCGACGACTCACTACGAGTTACAACGGAGGGGAGCGGGGGGGGGGGGGCAGGTAACGCATCATCATCCTCTGTCGCCGTCGCCCCCTCTCACTGCCCACTTATACACAGAACACGCGTACACACATACGCACACGCGACAGAAAAACTCGTAAGAGCTTAATCGATGGGGGTCGAACACACGCGCAGACGCAAAGGCGCGCACGGGGAGCGAGGCGACGCGCATCATGTGGTGGCGGTGGCGGCGTCTCAGCAACAGGTGGCCATGTGCATGTATATGCTCGGTAGAGGGAGGGGGGGGGGGAGGAGGAGGAGGAGGAGGAGGAGGGGGAGGGGAAAAGCGATGACCTCCTGCACCAAAGCGGCAGCCTCGCACGGACACGCACACATGGGCAGGCAGGCAAGCCCAACGGGGTGCAGTCGCAGAAGCTCTTCCTACACCCAACGCCGCCGTCCACGAAGGTCGAACATGCCTCGCGACACTTCCTGGAAGGGGTTGACGCCTTCAAACGGATCCGGCGCCTTCTCCTTCGACTTGACCTTCTTCACCTTGCCGCGGTCCATCTCCATCTCCCACATGGGATCACGGATGCGCTGCTGGAACTTGTGTGCAGATGCCGGTCGTCGCACCGTCTCAGGAGTGTTGAGCACCTTGCGCTGATGCAGTGCTTGCACGGCGTTCCGGCCAACCCGAAAGTTTGGGCTCTTCCGCTGTCGTGGCGGCGCCGTCGTGTCGGTGGACGCACCACCGTCGGCGCCGTCCTTCAACACGCGCTTCATCGACTTAATGATGCCGCCATACAGTGAAACCTTGGCCAACTTGAGCGGCGCCTCGCCGTCCGCCGGTGCGTCGTGCTCGTCATCTCGTCGTGAGGGTTGTGGCGCCACGTCTGCCTCGATGCGGCTGTCCTGCACTGCGCATCCGTTCAGCTGTGCCGGCAGCCGGCGTACATGTGCACGCTCCTGCTCTTCGTCGTCGCCGTCGCTGTTCGAGCCCGTTGGAAGCGCCTCTTGCATGCGCTTGAAGGTCTGCGCCCGGGCAGCCTTGCTCGACGACAAAGACGTGGGCTCGACGGCGTGGCCCTCGTCATCGCTGTTGCCAGAAGCGTTGGACAGGAGTTGCGGCTTCTCTGCGGCCGTCGCGGACGGGGAGGAGCGATGCCCGTTTAAACTGCCCGCCTGCTGTTGCGCAGCGCGGCGTTTCTCCAGTAGTGCCTGCACCTCCGACTCGCTCAGCTCTCGCCCAACAGCGCCGTCCTCTTCCACTGCTGGCTCCGCGCCGAGCTTGGAGGCGGCGGAAGAAGACGCAGAGGCCGGTGCGCTGCCGCGGATGTTGTGCTGCTGCTGACGCGGCGGCTGCGTCTTCTCAGCGGCGACCGTGGGCTTACGGGAGTAGAAGAGCATGTACACCTGTGCCTGCTGCAGCTGGTCCTCCGAAAGGCGACTAACATGGCTGTCGTTAAACTCGTACCACATGCCATTCGGGGCCTTGGCCAGGGTGTAGTAGTGGCCGTAGTCGATGGAACGTCCCTCGTGAACGCATACGGCGTTGAGCTCGTACTGGCAATCGGATCTCTTCGTTGTCGCTGGGGAGGGCGCGCCATTGTGCGGCTGCACGTGATTCGGCGGCGGCGGCGGCGACGACGACGACAGTAGGGTGCAGTAGCGGGTAATGTCCAGCTCCAGCGGGAACGGCACGTGCTTGTTAATTTTGTTGCCGGTGGGGGTAAAGCGCTTCACGTGGATGACGAGCACGGGCGGCGGGACGTGGATGCTTAGCTTTTTCTTCGCGCGCACGCCGACCTGGCGTGGGGACAGGTAGGAGCGGCCATCGAGTTCCTCGACCGCGCAGAACTTGTCAAGGCAGTGTTGCAGCGTGTGCCCCGCTAACTCCACCGAGAGAATCGTAAAGGGGTCGTAGGTGTTGGAGCACAGGGTCTGAGGGTCAAGGCCGTGCCGTGAGGCGCGCTGTGCCCGCTTCCCCTCTGCTTGCTTTGCCTCCATCTTGAGATCCATCGCCTCCTGCTGCTTGCCGGCGCGCAGCAGCTGCTGAATCTCTTCCTGGCGCGACCACGTCACCTGTGAGAGCAGGTAGCCGCCGCAGATGCGGTGAAGCGCGGTGGTGTGCGCCACCCGTGGGTGCACCTTCTTGGAGCCGACAAGGCGGTGCAGCAGCGATTTCTGGCACGAAAAGAGAAGTTGCACCGCGAACTCGTGCGCGTCGCTCTGCCGCCCAATGGAGAAGTGCTTTGAGAGCAGACGGAGGCTGCTCATGATCTGCCCAGGTCGGTACGCACCGCCGCCGCCGGTTCGGCCCTGCTGTGGCGCGTGCTGCATCTTGCGAAACGTCTCGGCAAGGGCGAAGGCAAAGTCGAAGGGGGCGCCAAGCTGGCTGTCTGCTGAGCGAAACGTGTTCATGAAGTACTGCGCCACCGCCGGGGTATGGGCCAGTGCTTGCAGCACGCTGTTCGCGAAGCACGTGTTGCCAAGATTCATGAGCCCCAGTCCAACAGGCGTGATGGCCTGCCAGCACAAGTGTAGGCTGCTGCGAAACTGCGCGTCGGAGCACAGCTGTGTCGCCTTGTCGACGCGCTGCGGGTCATCGTCCTCGCTATCGTCGCTGTCCGAGTATCCGCGGGGCACCGCCCCCTCGTCGCTGTCGTCTGCGTCTCTGCCGTCGTGTTCGCCACCCTGCCGCTGCGTGCACATCGCATCGCGGAGCTGACGTGTGTGCTGCGGGTTGAGGACAACGGCGCTACGGGGGTATTCAACGACGTGCGGTTTCCGATAGCGCTCAAACTCGATCTTGCGGAACAAGATCTCCTTCCCGGCGAACCCGAGCGAGCGATTATGTGCGACGTCCATGCTGTGTGTGGTGGCTGAACGGCACACAGCGTGTATGACGTTGAAGCTGCCGGAGAAGGCGGAAGCGGCGGAGGAGGGGGAAGGAAAGAAGGAAGAGATCAAGAGCAAGAGCATGGAGTCGATGCTCAGCAGACAGCTTTCGAGGGCAACGACCGAAAGGCGAACACCAGCCTCCCCTAATGCAAGCAGGACGTCTGGGGAGCGCGGGTCGCGCGTACACGACCGTTTCCTGCGGCCTCGTGCACTCGCCTCTCTTTGACGCACGCGCCATGAGAAACGCCCGCCAGACGTACAAGATGAAAGGGGAGGTAGGGGCAAGGAAACGGTGACAAGCAAGCGCGTCAGCAGCCACAACAGACCCACGCGAGCAGGACAGCATTGCCAGGCCAGCCCCTCGCCCAGCGTAGCCCCAGTACATACACGTACAGAGGAGCGCCAGGGCACAGCCGGCTACAGCGCTGCCATGAGCTCAGAGCATTTTGTTTTTCTGTGAGTTGTTGCCAGCAGAGATGGAACACAGGCGCCACGTGCCAGCTCTGCATCGTGTACCCGTCCATCTCCTCCCCCCTCTCACTCTGAGTGTGCCACCACCACCCAGTTCGCGTTTATGTACGACCCCTATGCATGGGAGAGGGTGTCTGTGTCTGTGTGTGTGTGTGTGTGTGTGTGTGTGTGTGTGTGCAGGCCCCATTCTCACTAGACACGTACGCTTGCGTTCTGCGCAGCATGCGCGGTTACGTCGACAGAGAAGACAACGAGGGGCGGTGGTGGCGGTGGTGGGTTCGAGGCGCCAGACGACTTCAGTGCATGTCGTCGTAGCACATCGGCACCAGAGGAGTGACAGCCTCACGCTCCAGAAGCAGGGGATCTTCTCCATGCACACGCGGTTGCCACCTGTACGTCACTGCGGTTTTGCAGGCATGGGAGAAGAGGGAGCGCCTGACGCGTTACCCATGAGCTTAAAAAGGGTTCTTCGCGGCGTGGAGGCGACAGGAGATAGCGCCGAGGAGGCTTGCGACGGCGCGGAGGATGACGACGACGACGCAGCTAGCATGATAGGGTGCACCATCACTGGCTGCGCTTGCATGGGCAGAGTGGTTGGGGGCGGAAGGGGTGCAAGAGTCGCAGCAGCGGCTGGCCCTACTGCACAGCGCATCTCTACTAGTGCAACGGCTGTTGCCGCAACGGCGTTTACATCGCCACTGCCGCCGCTGCCGTGCTCGGTATCAGTGCGTGGCCGCTTCAAGTGCAGGTTGGGTCGCAGCGGCACGTGCACGGCGGCGGTCTTCGGCGCCTCTGGCACTGCCGGCGGTGCCGCAGGGCAAAGAGCGCGGCTGCCTGAGCAGCTGCTCGTCAGCGTCGATGCAGCCGGTGTGTTCATGAAGGCCTGAGTGCCCGTTTTGGATAAGGTGAAGACAGTGCGACGTGATGGGGCCACGGCACCAGCTGAGGCGGTAATGTCCATCGTTGGGGGCGTGACACCCGGTGACGACGGGGGGGATCGCGTTGGCGCGGGGGGCGACACCATCGATGGCGATGGCTGCATGGCTACCGGCTGAGCTGAGGCCATCCCAGTGAGATCCACGACCAAGGACGCAGCAGCAGCGCGCGCTGAATGGGTCGGTTCCGCTGCAGACGACCCGGCACCCGACTTCGTGGACGACGTGTGGCGCATGAGGTCGAGCACAGATGTGGTATTGGCGCTCTTTGGTGTGGGGCCAGGCACCGTTGTAGACAGCGACGAGGGCAGCGCGGTTGGGTGTGTCGGGCCGATGCCACTGTTGGCAGAGAGGCGCGGCCGACGCGATGCCGAGGAGTTGCTCGACTGCGGCGCAGAGGTTACCACGAAGTCGTCGCCCATCTCAGAGAACGGAATCAGCGGCGGCGGCGTCGTCGGTGCCGTCGTCGCGGTAGCCGATGCGGTGGCGACGCCGCCGCCGCTCGTGCTCCCGCAGAAGGCGGAGATGGGGGTGCCCATGAGGCGTAGCTGCAGCCGCTGCTGCTGGGAGGGGTTTGCCGGTGTCAGCAAGAGTGGCGGCGCGTCTCTCTCCAGCGATGCAAGTGCCGCTTGCCCTGTCGACGACTGTGAATGAGCGCTGACTTGCGGCGACTCCTGCATTGATACAACGACCCCGTCGACTTCTTCGCCCCTCCTCGACGCCGCTTGCGACGGCTGCGGCTGCACAAAGTGGTCCAGCGTGCTCTGCTGCGATGCGGACGGGGTCGACGAGGTTGTCGCGGTCACCACGTCGCGCCTGGCCACGTTTTGCTTGTCGGCGCCGTCGTGCAGGCGCACCTCCGCCCCAGTCACCTTCGACGTCTCGAACATAGCCGCGGTCACGCTCAGCTTCGTCTGCAGCAGCGGCCAGATGACACTGTCGGAGGTGCCCTCGGCCAGCAGGTACTTAATGTGGCACGGCTGCGCCTGGCCGATACGGTGCACGCGTCCTCGCACTGCAAGTGGGTGCTGGGGTTCCAATCCAGCTCAGTGAAGACTACCGTGGACGCACACGTGAAGTTGTGACCAATGCCGCTGGACTGCATGGAAAGGATAGCCACCGTGCACGTCGCCTCTGTTCGAAAGTGCTCCGCCGCTGGCTCGCGTTGCGCCGGTGGCGTGTCGCCGGAGATGTAGATGTAGTCGATGGGCTGGCGCGGCCGCACCGCCTCGACCGCGCTCCGGAGCGCCTCCATCATGCACTGGTGATGTGCGAACAGGATGAGCTTCTCACCTGAATCGAGGTGCTGCTCCACAATACCGCTGACGTAATCCTGCACCGCGGGTATCTTGGCACGTGCGGTGGCCATCTTCATCTCGAATACGTTTGGTGTCCGCGCAGCCCAGTCGCCCCCGCCATTGTCCACGAGGGAAGACGCCGAGCTGGTGGCTGCTGCCGACGTCGAGCTAAGGCTGCGGCGCAAGGCGATGATCTGCTTCTCCAGCGTCTTCTTTTCCTTCTCCGTGATGTACATGTAGAGCAGTTGGCGAGACTTGGAGGGCAGCTCACTGCCGAGCTCCTGCTTTGTGCGGCGAATCAGGAAGTGGCGCAGCAGACTGTGCAGCTCATCGGGATGGGCGTGACCGGTCATGTCGATGCCGAAGCGACCGACAAAGGAGTTGCAATACCGCGCACCGAACTGGGCCTTGCTCGGCACTAGGCTTGGCTGGATGGCCTGCAGCTGCGCGTACAGCTCGATGGGGCGTGACATGGCTGGCGTGCCTGACAGGAGGATGACACGGCGGCTCGCGCGGCAGAGCTTGAGTGACTGCTGCGCGCGCTTGGCCGCCCCAGCCTTGATGTAGTGCGACTCGTCGAGGATGACAACGTTGAAGTGGGCGTTCTCGACACACTTCAGGGAGCTGTAGGAGACGATCGCGACGGCCTGCAGGCTCGTCGCCGTTGCCTTGGCACCTTGCAGGATGGCGATGCGTGAGAACGGGATACCGCAGAACTTGTTGAACTCCTTCGCCCAGTTCTCCATGAGCGACATGGGGCACACGACCAGCACCGGCCACTCGTCCCGGTAGTGGTGAGCAACGGCGATGGCTTGCACCGTCTTGCCGAGTCCCATGTCATCGGCAATCATGGCGCGGCCGTGGCGCTCCAGAACGAAGCGCACACCATCCCGCTGGAACGGTTTCAGGCGCCGGTACACACAATCCTCTGCGTCTGGTAGGCAGGCGCGGCCAGCGGCCACGTTATCCGCGTACTGCCGTGGAAGTTGCCGCATCCGCTCCACGCAGCGAAAGTAGAAGCTAGGGATCTCCTCGAACGCCACGTGCGGCAGTGAACAGGCCCTGAGAGCGGTGACGAGGCGAGTGTACTGCGCCATGGGGTACAGGAAAGCCCGCCCGGCGGTGTACCACATGCCCTCAAACTGAGAATCCTGCAGCACGGCAAGGCGAAGCGTGTCCCACCTCGACGCTTCCCCCTGCACGCGAATCATGAAGCACGCGACGTCCTTGCTTGTCGGGTGCACCAGCGCCTCAAAGCGCAGCACAACGCCGGTGTCGGCCAAAGGGCATCCCGGGGCACCCAGCGTGACGCGGGTGTACCCCTCGCACTGCGCGGGGGCCAGTGCGTAAAAGCGGCAGCGCCCGAGTGCGCAGGTGTAGCACGGCTTGCCATCACGGCTGATGAGGTAGCGCACGGGGTGGTCGCACTGGCAGTTCATCCGCTACCTGCGAGGACTGGCTGGGGAAGCAGCGTCAGTCCGCAATCGAGGCACTCTCATGCGACGAGATCAGAACAGCTAAGGGCGAGAGGAGGCGCAGGAGGCGCCAGGGGTGCAGGTGCGCGAGCGCGAATGATCTATGGAGTTCCACGTGTGTAGGTTTGGTTGCGTGGTTGGGTGTATGGCGCCAGTGACCAGCACAGCGAAGTGCGAAAGCTGCACGAATGGCGGACAGCGCTAGAAAAGGAAAGGGACGGCGCAGCGCCTGCTGCACGGAAGTAAGGTGCGCTTGTGCGTGTGCGTGGGAGGGCAAGAGGTGCGTGAGCTGGGAACGCAGCATTGGACGGACAAGGCAACAGCAGAAAAGGAGAATGAGAGACGTGACGCCCTGTGCCACTGCCTACCATGTACGTGTGTCTGCTGTCTGTGTAGTTGACGGCGTGCGCTGACGAATTGATCGGTGATTTTTCGTGTGCCGCGGCGCATGCGCCGTTCGTGGCCAGCCACGAGATGCAGGAGGCGGGAGGAGGTTGGGGATAAGACGGGCGTGCTTGGCAGCTGCTTTTCTGCGCGGGGCCTCTGCTGCGACACTGCTCGCAGGTTTTTTTTCTTGTTTTCGATTCGAGTCCGACGACGTCGCTCTGCGCGTCGGGGAGCCGTGCTCGGACGTGGTGATCGACGACGATGAAAGCACGTAAAAGGGCGTAGAAGGGGGCGGGACCAGGCAGGAGGTGAGGTGATGGAGAGACATCTACACACGCACACACATACACACACACAAACACACAACAGCATGGGAAGGGGCGGATACGCCAGCATGATGCGCACAGGCACCGCAGCCGCGACTCACTCACCCGCCGAAACACATGACGTGCACCTCTACGTATGCTGGTGAGAGAGGAGGATAGGAATGCTTGTGCATCGGAAGTGCCTCGGTCGACACCGTCGGGCCCCTCCACCTCCCCCTGTCACTCGTTTATATGCACGGGGCGTTCGCTCTCTACCTCTCCGGCTTCCATTGCGTACACGTATCCCCTTTTGTTTAGCCTTGTGTGCGTATCCGACGAGCCGAGACGACGACAACGACAGGAGGAGGTCACGCACGCACACGGGCGCACTCGCGGTACACACGCTTCCTCGTCATCTTCCTCGTTAAACGTTCAACCTTTATGCATAATATATATATGCTTTCTCCGTTCCACCTCATCCGCACAACCATGCCGACAACACACAGGTAAACGCACTACGGAGACGTGCACCCACACGCGTTCGCCGAAGACAGCAGGGCAGGCATGGGGCACGGAGGAATGCAAATCCGTAAAGGGGTGGCCGGTGGTTGCGGCGACAAGAGCATGCGTAGAGCCACCACCACTCCTGTGCGTGTGCCTGTGTGCGTTATGGGCGACACAGTGATGCAGCAACACCTCCTACGACCCTGACTTCGGCGGTACCCTCGGCGCGCACCCGCTTCGGGGGCGTGTGCCTTTCGCACCGCGATGCCATTTCGCGACGGCGCTCTGCCAAGGGCGGCGGCGACGACGGCTGTGAGACCGACGCCGGCGACACCGCGCGCGCTTCTTTCGCCTTGACACCCCCTTCAGTGCCGCGTGTGTCGTCTGCTTCGGCGGCGCCGCTGTGCTGGCCGTGGGCGGCGTGGCTGCAGCAGCCAATTATGTCATCAAAGACGTCAAGGACGTCGCGAGCCGTCACGTGCGCATCGACCACCCACGCGCGCAGCTGTCGCAAGCTCTCCTTTAGCTGCTCTGCTGCCGCGTCACTGAGGGCAGGTGCTTCTGCGAGCGACGTCTTCGACTGCACGGTGGCGGCACACATCACGCGCAGCAGCTCCAGTGCGGTTGTGAAGGTTTGGCCACTGTACGGATACGGGGTCGCCTTGCCGTACTCGCGGCACAGCTGCCACAGGAAGGACACCGTCCAAGCCAGCACGTGCCCGGCACGCGCAAACAAACGGGTCAGGGAAGCGGACTGCGTGCAGAGGATGAGGAGGCACTGCACATACGACGCCCGCTGCCCATCGGAGGCTGTCAACATATCGCACAGCAGCAGCAGCCCATCTAGCCCACTCGACTCGATCAACGCGGCACCGTCCTGCGGCACCTCGCAGGCATGCCGGAGCAGCTGCAGGAGAAAGGCGAGCTGCGGTGGAGTTTCCTTGCGCAGCTCCTGTGCCACATCGGCTGCAGATGCCTGCGTGACGCCTCCGCTGCTCTTGCCGCCACCGCCGAGCTTGCTGGTACGCAGCTGCAGGGCCTCTTGGCGCTCCAGCATGAGCGGGACGCTGATAGCGGCCAGCGGAGGGGTGGTGGCCCAGCGGGTGAAGGGCATCGGGGTGTCGAGGACCGATTCGAGGTGCATCAAGAAGTGCACGAGGTGGTGGTGCAGGACGTCGTCGTAGCGACCCAGCGGCCGAATCGACATGATTAGCATGATGGCCAGCGGCGTGGGAAGACGCGGCACCGCAGCCGCTGACGAGGCGCGGCGTGGCTGCGTAGGTTGCTGCGACCGTCTGCCTGCGCCACCGGTGGAGGGGGACATCTGCGTCTGGGCCAGTTTTATACGCGCGACGCTCACCACGACTCGCAGGGCTCCCTTCGGTATGTACAGCGTGCTCAGCGCTGCGGCCGCGGCGGAGCGCAGCTGCGGGTCGATCGATGTGAGCGCCTTCAGCAGCAATGGTATCACTCGCCCCGTTGGCAGGTGAGCCGAAAAAGTCGCTGACACGGAGGCTACCCGGTGCAGGAGAGGCACCATGTAGCGCAGGTCCAACACATTGCTCAGCGACAGCCGCTCGAGGTCGGTTACGTGTGCGTCGCCGGCGGAGCGCAGCTCAGGAAACACGGCACCGAGCAGGTCGGTCGCGCCATCGGCACTGCTGCCGTCTTCCAAGTGAATGGCGTTGTGCAGACGCGATGAGGCGTGCAGGGCCATACAAGTCATGTCCTCTTCGGTCAGCGTGTCGAGGTGCCAAGAGAGCATCTCCACCTCCGGCGTGCGTGCGGCGCTCGCTGTGTGGCCGCACAGCAGGAAGCGGCGCTGCACGAGCGCATCCGGCACCTCAGCGCCGTCGTGGCAGTCAGGCGAGAGATACTTGGCAGCTGCTGAGCGCTGCCTTTTCCCTTGTTGCTCTGCTGCAGCCTCGTCACCGCGCTCCTCCTTGGTGGCAGCGGTAGCAGCCGCAGCGTGCGCGACGTGGCGGGCAGCGCTCAGGTAGTGGAGGGTGAGGCAAACGGCGTAGATAAGCCGGTCTTGCACGCCGAGAGTGCCGCTGTACACGTCAAGGCACACGCGGCCCAGCGCCGCACACTCGTCAAGGGAGAGGCAGGGATGCTGCTGCTCGGCGCCGGATAGCGAGATGAGCTGCAACAGCGTGCGAGTACAGGCAAGCATCACGACTAGGAGGCCAGTGAGCGACCCTTCGCGATCCGCGTTGGCTCTCAAGTGAGCCGTCACAGCCGCTTCGTCGGACAGGAGCGCTCGTCCAAGTCTCAAGGCGAGTTTGTGCGCAGCCTCTGTCGTGGTACTGCTACGGGACGACGGTGCAGAGGCAGTGCTGTGGGTGAGAGACAAGAGCACCCCTGCAACCTGCCAGCAGACCGAGCTCATGGCAAACCACGGCGGCGTCGGGGCCTTTGCAGCCTTGCCCTTGGCAGCGAAAGAGTCCTCGATGCCGAGTGCCGTGCAAACATCCTCGACAAGGCTGGTGCGCATTGGTGCTTGTTTCGCGGCTCTGCCTTGCACTTCCCCATCCAACGGCGATGCCGAGGACACCGCTATGCTCAGCCGACTCAGCATGGCCACCGCTGCCTCTTCTTCCGGAAGCGGCAGAACAGGGCTGTGCAGGGTAAACGCGAAGGTGCGAAGGTGCGCTGACTGCGACGTCGACCTGTAGCGGCGCGGCGCCTTTGCGAAACCCCGCTGCCGGTCAGCAAGTACCAGCACTTCGATGCACTGCTGCTGCGTCACCCGCAGCACATCCAGCTCTGCCGTTGTAGCCACTGCGGTCTGCGCCAAGAGGCGTGCGCGCCTTCCCCACAGATGCACGACGCGAGCCACGACGCTCTCGAATTCCGCGAGGGAGGCCTGCAGGTGGGTACCCCACAGATTAGCACTGCTGCAGCTGCTGCTACTGCCGCCGCCCTTGTTGTTCGCGCACTCCACCCTCGGCGTTTTCTGCTTTCTGTGCAGTTGCTGGTGAGCATGCTGCTCGCCGTCGCCCTCGTCCTCGCCGCCACCGGCGTTGCCCTTCTGCTGCTGCTTCTCCTTCGTGCGATCAATGAAGTGCAGGGCGGCGGCCGTCAAAACGCCGTGCTGCGCGTCTCGCAACTCGTGCGTCACGCGATCGGCCACCTTCGACAGGCTGCGCATCAAGAGATGATTGACGACGTGCAGGAAGACTGGCACTGTGTTGGGTGTCAGGCAGGAGAGCCACAGATGGGCCTCGGCCATCGTACAGGTGGAGTGAATGGTGACGCTGTGCACGGTCCACAGCAGCAGCTGGGCTGCCCATCCCATCGCCCGCGCCTCCTGCACCGCCTCCATGCTCTCCTGCCGTGGTGGGCTGTGTGGCCGATGGTGTGTCACCCAGAGGAGTATGCTGAGCAGCAGCGGCCACTCGCCAATGCCGACCGCCTGAGACATATTGATGTGGTGCATCTTCATCATGGGCACCCTGCGCTGCTGGCTGACGGCGAGAAGTTCACACAAGAGCGCCACACTCGCTGCTGGCCACGGCTTGAGTATGTCGTTCTGCTTCTGCAGGGCGGCCGTGATGGGGTGCACAGACGCAGCGGCCGCCGTAGCGTGTCCGTTGGATCCTTTGCCGGCCATGGGGCCACGGGCAACACTGCTGCTGCTGACGGCACTACGGGCAAGGTCAGGCAGAAAAACCGGCACAGCGCTCAACCACGGCACCCGCACGTCAAAGACGTCAACGTAGCTCTTCATGAGCAGCAGCATGCGCTGCACCACCACATGCGTCTTCTCGAGGCCGCGTCGGTGGCAGCGGATGAAGGCGATGTGGTTGACGACGTGGGGGCGGCGGCAGAGGCGGCTAGGGTACGGTGGAGTTGCTGCGTCATGCGGTGCCAAAACTCTTCACGACTTGGCAGCGCCGCCTGCAGGTGGTGGCGCACCTGGGCGTTGTACGTGTCCCACACCTCAGCCTCGGCGGTGTCGTTGCCCTGCAGAACGTCGAGATCCGCCTCGGTAAAGTCGCGCGGGCTGGGCAGCGAGACGACCCTCTCTGCGGCGCTACCGCCAGCAGCTGCGTCCCCGGCAGTGCTCGTCCTCTTGTTTCTCGTTGCGGCGCTCTGGACGGCGAGCACGAGGGGCAGCACGCGCTTCGCTCGCATCAGCGCCGCCTGCGTCAGCTGCATTGCCAGCGCGAGCATGAGCAGATTTGTGGAGCCATTGATAAGGCGATGCACGTACTCAGCGACCCAGGCAGGGCAGATCTCGTCCGCGACGTCACGAGGGCACATGGTGTAGAAGGTGGACGTCTTGGCCACGACCGGCTCCAGCCGCACCTGCTGTGCGGCGAGGTGGTATGGCATCGGGCACAGAAACGTGCGCGTCATCAGATTGAGAACCGCCACCCGCGCCGTCGCCGACGCTACGCCGTGCGAGCTGCCTTCCTCCGCGAGGTGGCCGGAGACTCGAATGAAATACGGCCGAATGAGGTCTGGGGCGCGTTGGAGAATGTGCAGCACGAGCTGCGACATGCGCTCGCTCGCCTTGGGCCGCAGCTGGCGCAGCAGGAAGAAGAGGAGGTAGTTGGGCATGCCCTGATCCTCGAGGGACTCGACTCGCGTGCTGGCGTAGTCGGCTGGCGATTCAATGGTCTCGTCGACAATGGCATACAGAATGGCTGCGGCGTTGTCGGCCACATGGTCGAACTCCAGCGCACGCACAAGCAACCGGAAGACGTTGCGCTGCGCCAGCAAGACGCGGCGCTTCTGCTCGGCCGTGATGTGGCGGCTTTGCACGAAGAGCTCGCGAACAACTCGCAGGGCGCTGAGTGCACACGTCACACCCGCACTCGTGCCCTCGCGCAAGAGCTCGGCGGCGTCCTCGAGGAGGTGCGTCAGGACGCCGTGGCTGCAGATGGTGTCGACGACGGCGTTGTGCATCGGTGACGTGACAAGCTGCACCAGGAAGCCGAGCCGCGTGAGGCGAATGCGGCGTTGATTGTACGTCAGCTGTAGGCGAAAGGCGGCGAGGTGCAACGGGACATCGGCGCGCCGCTGCGTGGCAACCGCTGCGAGCGGGCTCATCGACGCAGCGGAGGCGGCTGCAGGTGTAGCGTGTGCATCGGCAGGGCTACGCAGGCGCGCAAGCACGAGCAGCGGTGCGTCCTTCACGGCGACCGTCAGAAACTGTAGTGCGGCGGTTACGTGGGTGAGGGTGGCATCGGAAAGCGTGGCGAGTGTTTTGCGGAATAGTGCGGCGCAATCGCCGCGCAGCACCTCGCGCGCGAGGGCGACACGGTTGCCCCGCTCGACCAACTGCGTCAGCACAACCGTCAGCGTCTGCAGCGTCGGCACGAAGTACTCGTGGCGGAGGAGGGTTGCTCGCAGCGCTTGCAGCGCCTCCTCTCGCTGAGACACGGCTACAGCTAGCTCATTCGCCTGCTCATCGCCGACCTGCAGGGTGTGGCGAATCTTCGAGAGCCCCTCCAGGACCGTTTCTTTGTACTTGGACAAGAGATGCCCAACCAGCGGCTCCACGAGCGCCATTATGCTTGTCTTTGCTTTATTAGTTGCGTTTCCGCTGCTGTGGCGAAGGTTATTCGGCTGTGAGGGGAAGAAGGAGCCCAACCTGCGCGCGCGTGTGTACGTCGGATGCGCAGTGCGCTGTTACACGTTTTACAAGGCCGACCTCACGATACGCGTGCACGTTGAGATAGAACGGGAAAATGGATTCCGAGATAAGTGGTTGACATACATGGGCGCGGCGAGAGAGGGGGTGTTTGAAGTATGCATACCGTATCATGATCCCCTTGAATGCTCGTGCCTTGTGAGGCGCCCCTCCCCCACCGAACTCACCAACGCCCTCATGCGCCACAGCGGCTCTCTCGGCGCACACGTGCGCGTGTGTGTCTGGGTGGATTCTTTTAGTTAGTTTGTGTTTCTCCTATCGTGCTACTGCGATGACCGAGTACCCGTCTTGGTTCCTCTCCGAAGGAGGTGGGGCTTGGCTGCTGCTGCTTTCCGAGGGGGTTTCCATGCGTATACTCCTGCCACCGCGCACAGCTCATCCAACGGGCGCATACACGCAACCACAGCGCGCCCACCGCTGCTGCCACCCCACGGCCACGTCCTGGGCGTCTCGGACGAGCCGTCCTGCCGCCGAATCGGGCCACGCGCCTCGCGATATAGGCGGGCTGGGATGATGCGCGGTGGTTTCCCCACTACAGCAGGAAAAAAGGGCCGCTAGGGGAATTGAACCCCTGACCTCCCGCACCCGAAGCGGGAATCATACCACTAGACTAAGCGGCCGCGGTACCCGAACATCACGGGATCGAAGTCGACGGAAGGCGACCATTTTCCACTTGGCGCACTGCCGTGGCTCTGGTGCAAGCTCTTCCAGTCTCTCCCCGGCTTCCCTGTGGACCAGCCGCATCACTGCGGCGGCCAGCTCAAGAGCCACGAGATCGTGTGGCATCGCGGACAGGTCCTCCAGCGCCGAAATGTGCCGCTTCCCGGCATGCACCAAGACCTTGTCCCATGCTGCTTGCGACACCGCCGCGGACTTTCGCCTGCGCACCTGCCGGTGCTTCGGACAGACGCACTCACGCGGACGGCGGCACTCTCCTGTCTAGAGCAGGCACTTCGTCCTCCTCCCAGAACTGAACGCCGTCCGGCATGCTCGCCTGACTTGTGCATCCGCTGCTCGGGCTACGAGTTTGCAGTCGGTGCGTGGTGCCACCAGGGTGGCTTCTGCGGCTGTTTCGGTTGACGGTGTTGTAACAGAGCGCCTCTGTGGTGTGCTGAGTGTGTTGCCCACCTCCTCCCCGGTGCCCGTGACGTGCCTGGTGACCCCAAGTCTCTTCGGTAGCTGCCTGCCATCTACTCGGTGCAGGATGCAAGGCTCGTCATGGGGCCTGGCCGCCGCATCTTCTTCGACCACCTCTGCACTGAACCGATACACCGCTGGAGAAAGAGGGTCGAGAAGCGCAGCTGGCTGGCTTGCGGGGATGCGCATGCGTTGCTTTCGCTTGCTGAGCGCATCGACTGTCAGTGGGATATGTACTCCCATGCACCTCCGATGCAGGGCCACCTCCTTCAGCATCCCTGTTTGGTGTGTGCTGATCGCGGGCTGTCGATATTAGGCTGCGTGTTTCATGGTCACGTGAGTCTGTTCGTCCACTTCCTCCTCGAGACGCCTCGGCATGAGTTGCCTCGGATCCCTCCGGCGGGATGTCCTCCTCGGCGTCAGGCCCGCCGCCCGTGATCAGGAAAGGGGAGGAGGTGGTCCCCTGCCCTTTGTGGAGGTGTCTGCTCGGTTTTGCTGTTGCGGAAGAGTCCACACGTGGCCGTGCACGGAAGCCTCGCTTCCCCAGGCCGCCTTTCGCTGTGTCCCTGTGGAAGACCGGGGCGCAAGCGGCATGGGTGCGGTCTTCGGGGGCCGTCGTGTCGCTTCATCTGATGCGTCTGCGAATACATAGATCAACATGAGAAGCCCCCGCAGTCAGCGCTGAGGCGTTGCTGTGCCACGCGCTTGACGAAGGTCAGAGGCCGTTGTGCCGCGATGCTCGAGAAGGTCTTGCGTACGGCCCGCCCCCACGATGACGGGCGGAGGCGAAGCCGAACGCACGCAGTCGAGCTGTGCTGCGGGTGCTCCCCCATGCTGGGATGCCGGCTAGCCAGCGATGTTGCCTGTGCAGGGGTATGTAGCAGTCGCTTCTCTCCGCAGTGCCTGACTTGGCGGTACAGCCCTCCCCCCCCGGTCAGGTCGTCCGTGAGCGTGGCCAGTCGACTGCACGTGCAACACAGCTGCATTGGCGTGCACTCTAGCAGAGGAAAAGGCAGCTCCGTGGCGTGTCGTCTTCCCGCGTGGCAAGCTTCCACCCCTGTGAGCATCTCATTGTCTGGCCCCTCTCCGGGCCACCCGGCAGGCAGCCCTGTCTTCAGAGCTCTTTGAGGGTTCTCGCGGCTGGTGCGGCTCCTCGGCGCGGAGGGGGCTGCCAGGATTTTCTTCGGCGCGCTAGTGCCTCTGCTGCGTACTTAGACCTTCACCTCTCAAGCAGTGCAAGCCAGCGCTTGCAGACCTGGAGGATACACGTCTCCTATCAGTAGTACAGCAGTTCGCTGAATTCGACTTCCCGGGGACACCTGTAAGCAAGTCGAACGGCCCTTCCACCTCCTCCTCGACACGAACAAGGGCGAATCGTGTCTTGTCCCCCTGCCCGATCGCACCGCGGATGACCAAAGGAAAAAATTGTGCAAGGCGCAACCCCTCTTGGTTGGCAATCCCAGAGAAATGGAGAGAGGGAGAGACACATCGACGGGAGCCGCTTCCTCACTCGCATCCCTCGCAGCCGTGCCGCCGAGCACGGCGACAAAGAAGGGTGACGAGGGCGGAAAAGCGCGCTGCGTGTTCGCAGAGATGATCGTTTTCGTCCGGCTAGAACTGACCCCATCGTGGCAATACAGGGGCGTCCAGGGGCAAGACGTGGCCCCGAGCAAAGGTTGCGGGTAATGTATGCCGGAGGCTACTTCGTTGTGAACCAGCACCACACAGTGGCCGTGTACACAAGCGGGAAGTGAAACGTCCGCCTCTACACCTCCATCAGCTCACTCACGCCACAATCCAATCTCACTTTCGGTACTGTTGAAGTTGCCGCATCCGGGCCCTTGATAAGCGCGGCAAGGAAGTGAATGACGGCCCGCAACCATCCTTGGACTTGCATGTGCTACAGCTTGTCCACATGTGCCCTTTAGCGAAAGAAGACCGCATCGACCTTGCACCGCTGCCGTGACATCATGCGAGGGCGACGGGGGCACCAGTCTTCCGCTTCCTGTGCGTCTCCGCTTCTCACTAACGCCGCACCCCTATAGAGGGTTTCTCTCGCTACTTTCCCTGCTGCTACTCCGAACAGTCGTGCCATATAGTTGGCTGCAGCGCTGAGGCACCTCCGCGTCGTCCGAGTGCCTATCCGACGATGGTCGTGGAAGAGGCGCGGAAGAGGTGTGGACGAGCACGTGTGATTGCCCCCGCCGGCATCTCGTCGAGTCGCAACAGTCAGAGAGGGCGGAGGAAGAACGATATGTCGAATAAAAAAAAAACAGTAGGGTGGGCTGCTGGATGGCGGGGTGGATTTGCGGAGAAGGACGTTAAAAGTACCTGCGCCTCCTTTCCAAGGTTGCCTCGTACGCACCTGGTGAGGCGGTGATCCAGGAAGCTGGCTACAACGGCTGCGCATCGAGCTTTCTTGTCTTCTTTCACGCTGCTGCTGTTGACTCTCGTGGGGGTTCGCTGTCGTGCCATATCCATTTCACCCGCGCGCAGGACCCTGCTGCACCTGATGGTGCCACAACGACTGCTGCCAGACTCCGGTGGGCCCGCCGCGGCGGCCGAGGTCATGCGCTGGACTCATCGCGTCGCCGTGCACGTGGACCCCCCTCGTGTAGGGGTGGGGGTAGTGGTGGCGAACGCGGCGATCTTACGTCTCCTGCTGTTGGGGGTACCATAGGCTCAAGCATGAATCGCCACGTTAGCTCTTTGTTCATCTCCAACTTGTCCTCCTCTCTGTGCGCCATCACCGCGATTAGCAGGGGCGCCACCGGCCGCTATCACGCTCTGCGCTGGCCGCTGCCCATTCGCCTGCAGCTCTCGAACAAAGTGCATTGGCGTCCGCACATGCGTAAATTGCAGCTTTCCATCCGCCAAAAAACTGTACAGCACCGGCGCACCGGGCAGCAGCGCACCGACGTGTTCCTTGTCGCGGAAGCGCCGGCCGCCCAGCTCTGGGAAGATCAAGCCGCCTTTGGCGTCCGTCACGAGGCCGTTCACCAGACACGCCGCACGCTGCCCCGTCTTTCCGGCCGGCAGTCGAAGCCCCAGGTGCGCGCTGACCGTGTCCAAGTTCGCCTGCTTCTCCAGTTCGTGCTTCAGCTGCGCCATCGCGTTCCAGTAGCGCACCCACGCCGCGAAGGCGCGCGCGCTGATGGGCGGGCGGTGGTCGCGCAGCAGCAACTGCTCGCACAGCCAGCGCTGGTTCGTGACGCAGGTGTAGTCGCGCAGCGGGCGGTTGGCGATGACGAGGAAGTAGTCGTCGGCCATGTCCGCGGTGTAGGGCACGTAGGCGTCGGTGTCGATGATGGCGCCATGCGCGTCGCGAAGCGGGACACCGACGGCAGCGAGAATGTCAAACAACGAAATGCCGTGCTGGTAGAGCGTGCGGCTGAGGTTCGCCCACTCGCGGCGGCTGGTGGGCCTGCGGATGCCGAGGTGCGGGTACAGGCGCGCCAGCACGCCGACCTGCTTGTCCGTGAAGACGGGCACGCGGTCACTGTGCGGCATGTAGCAGACGACGGGGACGTAGCTCTCGGGGGTGTCCGCAGCCGCTGCCACGACGCGCTGCCGCAGCGCCTCGCTCACGATGCGGCGGAAGCAGAAGCGCGTCACCTGCATCTCCACGTCCGGAAGCAGGCGCTGTCGCAGCAGCAGCCGCGAGTCGTGGCTGCGCGCGTCCGGCACGATCACCTCCGTTGCGCAGGATTGGAACAGCACCGGCAGGCCCACGCGACTGCCGAGCGGGTGCGGGCAGCCGTGCGGCTGCGTCGCCGTCCAGCCCTGGTCGTGCGCCAGCAGGTACAGACGCACCAGCACATGGTACTTCTCCACGTCGCGGTTGTCGGCGAATGCCGGCATGGCGGTCACGTCCATCGACTCCAGCGGGAAGTGCTCCACCAGCTCATCGTCCGTGACGAAGGCGCCCACGCGCAGGTAGGAGAAGTACACGCGCACCTGCTCCGCGTCTTCAGCATAGAAGGGGCGCTGCTGGCGCGCCGGGTCGCGCACGAACACCGACTCCACTGTAATGGCGGTGCACCTGTTCCCCCGTGTGAAGCCTTTGCTCTCCTTGGTCTTGGGCGTGTAGGGGAACATGGACTCGCAGTGCGGCGTCCACACCGGGCTGCCGCGCTTGGCGTAGTGGAAGACGTGGTAGCCCTGCAATGTGCGCGCGTTCTTTGGCACGAAGTGCTTCCGTGTGACGAGGCGCGCGCGCCTGTCCTGCACGCTCATGCACGGGGCGGTGTTGGGGTAAAAGAGGTGCACCCGCACCACCAGCTCCTCCCACCCACTCACCTTGTTCACGCGGGGGAAGCACTCGACGCAGTCGTCCCGCAGCTTTGTCTGAATCGGGTCGCAGGCGACAATCATGCGTGTATCGTCGGTGTCCTCACCGTACAGGGTCGCTGTGATGAGCTCGTCAGGTATTATATGGCTGCAGCTGGCCTCATCACGGCAATGCACGCCGCGTACGCCCTCCAGGTGAGACGCCTCAGCGCCATTCGGCACTTCGACGCCCGCGGCACGGAGCTCATTGACGAGAGCCAGCTGCGCGGCCTTTACCGCGTGCGTGAAGTAGGGCAGGTAGCCCTTACCCTTGTATGCGTGGATCGACGCGTTGAGGCTGCCCTCGTTGCCGAGCGGGGTGACGATAGTCGGCGTGCCGTTGTCTGCAAGTTGCAGCAACCGGCCTGGCACGAGTTTTTCGAGAGCCTGGGCTGCGTTGGTAGGCATCGTTGGCGTCAGGCACGCACGCGTTGGCTGGATCAAGGGGAGGGGAGGTGGCAAGGGCGTGGATGGCAGAAGGGGGTTGGGGAGGAGCGCTGCAAGCCGGTGCGTGCCAGATGCGATTCGCAATACTGCGATGCAGCTACGATGACGCCCTCTTTGCCGCTGTATCTCGGCTATACGGGTGTTTCCGTGTTTGCGTCTACGCAGTGCGAAGTAGTTGTGTGCGTGACTTTTCACGATCAGCCTCGGAAGGATCGCGAGGAAGAAGGGTGCAGGTGTCGGTTATGCGGAGGCGCTGGCGAGAGAGCCTAGAGAGAGGAGGGGGGGGGGGGAGGCCATGCCAAGGGGAGAGTGGAGAGGAGAGGGTGGGCATATGGTGCTGCCAGAGAGAGAGAGAGAGAGGGAACCTCGCGGGCAGCTTGTCAACGTAGTTTGCATGTGTGACACACACACACACACACACACGCACACAGAGTCTGAAATCATGTTGTCGAAGGAAGCAACGCACGGGATGAGGGAAGGCGGAGAAGCGCACGGAAACACGTGCAGCGCTCTCCCTGTCTGCCTGTCTGTCTTTTCTAGGCTTTCACGCTTGCTGTTTTTGAGAAAGAGAGGCATCGCAGAGGGACCTGAGCGCGTGGAGAGAGAAGAGCGTCAGAGAGTCGCAACGGCGATGAAAGAAAGATAGAGGTGGTGGTCAAGAGCAAGGACAAGAGGGGAGTATGGACTGAGGAGGAGAGCGGGCGAGAGTTCTGCCGACCACCACGCAGTGCCAAGCCTCCTTCTTCGCCAACACGTGAGGACGGCAACCATTGGGAAGCACCCCGCTGAGGAGAAGATAATCCCGAGTTGCAAAACATATGCACGGACTGCGCGTTAAGTTTCCTGCTCTGGCGACCGCTGCACTTTATCCACCGACTCCGGGACGTTCACCAGCTCCGCACCTCTGCCGGACTCAGCGAGCGTACAGCGCACGTTGTGGTCTCCTCGCACGCCAGCGCCCCGAACTTGTCGAGTGGAGGGTACAGGAACCGGTGTTCGTCGTGGCCGAGCACACTCGTGGAGGTGTTGAGGAAGGCCTGCCAGCTTCCTAGAGCGGCGTAGACGTCGGTGCCAGGACTTGCCCGCGCCACCATAGCTTTCCAAAAGGAAGCTGTGAAGATGGACGTCGTGCTTGGGTGAGGGGCAAAGAAGGTGGACACTGCGTTGACCGTTGTCTCGGCGACGGGCATGCCCAGCGCCAAACCGCTCAGTGTAGTCGACAGCGGGCTGAGCAGCCGACCCCGCCCACTCCCGGAGTCCCTGTCAGTGGCAAGCTCAATGGAGGTCTCTGTCGAGGTCGGGGCGTAGCGACGCAGCGCGCTCATCACCCACTGGAACCAGTACGGAGACACTTGCGCCGAGGCTGTGAGCAGCATCCCAAGCTCAAAATCCGACTGCGGTTTCCACACATCCGCCATCATCATCGGCACAGACGGGCTTGCGTTGCCGTACAGGCGGTGCGCGTAGAAGTCGAGGCGACCGTGAGGCCAGGGCACAAACAACGTAGCGGACGCGCTGCCCAGCACGTGCACGGCGATGTCGATGGGAAACACACGCTGCGAATAATTACAGTTTCTCAAGGAGTTGAGCACACGGGTTACGTTGGGTACCTCCGCCTCCGTGGCGACAACAAACACGCGGAGGCGATAAAGCTCCAGGAGCTGAGTCTGGTTCCGCACGACGAAGTTCGGACGCTCGGCGAGCCGGGTGTCTGCATCGACCCACTCCTCGTGCATTGCCAACTGCGCACGCGTGCAGGCGCTGCTGAGTATATCATCCTCTATGCTGGTGATAGGGCGCATGGTGAGCATGTGGCCGATAAAGAAGAGGATGACGATCATGATAGCAATGCCGAACAGAAAAATAGCGCGGCTCTGCTTGGCTGGCGCCCGGCTGTGTGGGGCGTGGTTCGCCTTCTCCATCGTCAGAGTCAACAGAGCAGCCACGTGGGCAGCTCGCAAATATCGACAAGGGTGATGTTACCTTGGAGGCGGTGTCTCTGACCCCTCCCCCTGCGGCTGATGGTGTTCGCACCCGCTTTTTGAATTGTTACAGCAATATAAGCCAGATCGCTCACGCTTCACTTCGAGCCTCGAACTGCGTGAGGCCAGCGTGTGAGAGGGAGGAGGGAGGCGGAGGGTATTGGAGATGGAGAGCAAGAGTACGTGCGCGACACGCGTGCTTGTGAATGTGCGGTTGATGGGGTGGTGGTGATGGTGGAGGCACGAGACACGTCACGCAGGGTGTGAGAGGAAGGAGAGGGGGTGATAGCGAGGAAATGAAAAGTAGCCCACGGAAACAGGAGCGCGCACCATGTGCCTCATCGTTTCCTTCATGGCTGCCGCTCTGACTTCCCCACCGCTTGCCATGCGATCTTCGAAGCACGCGCACACAAACACGCAAAGGAAGACGAGATGGCGAGAGAGCGCAGATGCCGGTTGGCGGGGTGAAGGGGGAGGGGGGGGGGACTACGGCGGTGTGTGTGAGAGGAAGCCGTGATGGGGAGGGCCCGTGCCGGCACACGAAGTGAGGAAGATGGAGAACGCGGCGATTGGCGCGGAGACGAGGGGCAGAGGAGAGAGATGGGAGAGTGACGACACACACACACAGACACGCGCGGGCCGGCAAGGAAGGGGAAGGCACCAACCCTCAATACGAAGCGAGGCGTAGACACACAGAGAGAGGGGGATGGCGCGAGAGACGACAATGACGGCAACAAGAGGGCAAGCGCATGTGTGTCGGGGTGTCTGTGTGTGGGCTTGACAGGTATACGTGAGTGAGAGGGAGGAGTAAAGGAGAGAGAAAAAGAGGCAGCTGCCAAGAGGAGGTGTTGAGTGCACAGTGGCGCTGAGTGATGAGGATAATGGATAACAGATAACGAAGCCGATGGTGGTGGTAGGGTCAGTAGGGAGGAAGTGTGCGCATGTGTGTGCGTGTGTCTACCTCATCTGGCGATCCTGAGTGAGTTGGTGTGCATGTGTGCGTAGGGATGTATGTTCCAGCCTCCTCTTCTCTCCTCTCCATCTGGCTAACAAAAAATGCCCACGACGAAAGCGTGCAGACAAGGACACACACACACACACATATACACACACACACACACACACATAGATCAGCAGCGCTCATCTACTGTGACAAGAAAACAAAGTCTATCACTATTATAGGAAGGAGACAGCACAGAAAGAGAGGAGGCGAAGGAAGAGGGGGGGGGGGGAGGGAGGGGAGGGCTCACCGTCGTGATTTGCGGGAAGACCAGGAGCTGTTGGAGGCACCATCGTCGAAGAGATGCGGATTATCACTGAGGTTGTTGATCCCAGCAAGCCACTGGAGATGCTGCTGCTTCTCTCTAGTACTGGCTACTAAGTCCTCGCACTGCTGTCTTCGCTCTTTCATCCGCTGCCCGCGCTGCACGCAGGTTAAGATGCTCATCCCGATGATCGTGACGAGCACGACGCCGAAGATGCCGGCCGTCACGGTCTCGAAGAGCAGAAACATATCAATGTCCATGGCAGAGCAAAGGCAGGCGCCGGTCACATCAGAGAGTTGTGGTGGGAGGGGGCGGGGTTTGGAGGGGGGGGGGGGGAGGCCGTGGTGGTGATAAGAAAGATCGCAAAATGAGTCTGTGCTTGTACATGTGAGATAGTGCGCGTGGCTGTCTGTCTCTATGAGCTTCCTCCCCAATGTCTAACGATGGTCTAGAAGGGGAGGGAGGGGGGTTTGGCCACTCCGCACCGACAGGCCCTTCGGACTAGTGAGAGTGGGAATAAGGATGATACCCGCCGCTCGAGCTAGCGGAGGTGGGAAGAGTGAATGCGGAGAGGAGAGAGGGAGCGTGGGAGATGCGTACGTAGAAGGCACCACGACGACACCGTGCATGAGCGAGGAAGCAGGGCCTTGGAGGGAAGGAAGGACAGACGGCTGACGAGGCGATGGCCCATTCCACACACTCACACAGAGGGAGAGCAGACATATATACATGTGTGTCTGGAAGGTTTTATGGCATGGGGGAGGGGGGGGGGGAGGAATTAGAGATGCGTGAGGTAGCAGAAGAATAGCAGAGAGAGAGACGGATACACACATACACACACATAGATGCACGTGCGTCATACAAGATCGTTTATGAGCACGTCATCGTCGCACTGGATGCTTTGCTTACACGGCGGGGCGGGTAGATGGGCGGCTCTGTGTGTCGGGTATGTGCAAGGTTTCACCCCCGCTGTTCTGTGGCCCGATGGGATGCACCTCGTGAAGCTCTTCCGATCGCCGCTGCCGTCGTCGCTCTTCCGCCTCCTCTTGCTTGAGAAGTGTGTACGCGCGCAGGGAGCGGCGATCGCGATAGAGGCAAAAAGCGAAAATGAGCACCATTACGAAACCGGCCAAGATTGCCACGACAATGCGCAGCCACAGCGGCAGCCCTGTGTACATGTCCAGGTCGTAAGGGGAGGTGGCGCAGCAGCCGTTGGTGCAGCACACACTCGGGCGTGGGGCATCCTTGCACGTGTAACGGCCCAGCGCCTCAGACCCGCACTCGAGATCGGTCGACATGGCGGAGAAGGCAAGAGACAATGAAAAGTGTGGCGGTGGTGACGGTGGGTAACAAGCGGCAGCGCAGCTGTGATCAAGAAGCTTGAGAGGAGTAAGACGTCTCTATGCGACGACGGCGCGCTGAATGGAGAGGGCCTGGCACGTGAAGGAGGTGATGTCGGTAGGGAAGGCAAGAGAGATGGTCTGCAGATGTGTGAAAGGGGATCACGTGAACGTCCAAGTGCATCATGGACATGCACACACACACACACACACACACACACACACAGATGCATACACAGATGAGAGGAGGTGGAGATGCCCATTTTGATTCGTTGCCCAGAGATGATGTAAGGGAAGACCGTGCCACACAGGGCAGTGGTGGTGTTGGCGGGTGCTCAGGAGGAAAGGAAAGAAGGGGGTACACAGCAAGAGGAGATGATGCAGCCGTTTGCATACACGCGACGGCTTGCCGCAGCGTCTACCATGACACCAGACTGCCTGGACGAGGCATGCACGCGCGTGTGTGTTTGTGTGACAGGAGAGAGCTACCTTGCTTTTCCTCGCACCCACGCGTGAGGGAGGGAAAAGAGACGCACTTGCCAGCTTGTCTTCCTGACGCATTCCATGGCCTGACGAGCGCCGCGGCAGAGGAGAAGCGAGCGAGAGAGATCCGTTCACCGACCACCCGAAGCGCCGCAGCGCAGGTGCAGGCAGGCCTCATTTCGTCGTCGGGGTAGGTAGACGATGCTTGTAGCGGCCTGGCTGAAGTTAAGGCAGAGGTGCGTGGGATGAAGAGTGGGCAGCAGCGGCGGCAGCAGCACGCATCAGGTACAGAGGAGTGTTTGATCTGTCGTCGTTGGTATGCGCGCATGTAAGACAGCACAGACAGCTTGTGCGCACTCTCTACCGCAGGCCCACTCGTTAGGATACGAGGAAACGGCCGAGCCCGTACGTCAAGTACGGTAAGCCACCATACAGCGATTCTTTGGTGTCACGCAGTCGGGAACGTACTCCACGAGTCGTACGATGTACCCGTGACGCTGAAGCCACTGTACGCGTCCTTGGCTCACGACGGCTTCGACGGAGGCAGCTATGCCCTCTGGACAGGCGACCAAGTAACGCACGGACTTCTTCGAGACCGATGCGGAGGGGCCTCTCCCCGACCGAGCGACACCCTGCAGTCGCTGGTACACGGACGCATTCCAGTCCGTCAAGCGCGTTAGATGGCAGAAGGTCGTGGCACTGCCCAGCCCCAGCAGCGCGGACACAAAGTCAGGGTCGATATAGGTGTCCAGCGAGCATTTGTGGAAGCAGCACGGCGCCAGAACGAGGATGCGCGGCAGACACTCCTGCGCCTCCAGATGGCGCAGCACCTCGTCCACGCCGCTGCCGCACAGGTGCTTCGCGATGAGGGCCGTGCGCGCTGGCGCTGCCGGCACAGCGTCCGACCAGCGGACGTCGCGGAACAGCGCCACGGTGCGGTGCAGTGTGCGCTGCCGGCGCGTGGCGGGCCGCGCGCGCTGCGCTGTGTCGCGCCACAGCCGCGGGCAGCAGTCGATGGAGTGCGCCGGAAAGAAGGGGTCGATGACGACGCTGTCGCACTGCAGGCGCTCCGCCACCTGCGCCGCAAGGAAGCCGTTGCCGCCGCCGACGTCGACGACGCAGTCCAGCGCGAAGCCGTCGCCGTCGGCGTGATCCTCCGCCCTGCGCACGCGCTCGACGGTCTCGCGGAGCAGCTCGCCAATGGCGATCTCCTGCGGCAGATTCTCCAGCTCGTGGATGTGGGACCGATCAGGGAGGAAGGAGGTGTAGAGGTCGATGAGGCGGGCCCACTCATGCGCTGCCCGCCGCTCTGAGTCCTGCTCCACGGTGTACCTTTCATCATGTTTAGCGCCGCTGTACCCCGCAAAGACACACCGCGCGTGCAGGCCAGCCTCCTGCAGGTAGCCTGGCATGGCGAGGAGGTCGCTGTGGTCGATGCGGTTGTGGTGAGCCACCTCCAAAGCCCACGTGTAGTGTTGGCGAACGCTCTCGGTCGGCCACAGCACCTGAAGAAGAGGCGTAGGGGCGGCAAAGACGTTTTCAGCGCTGAAGAGCGGCTGCTGCACAGGCGTGAGCGTTGGCGCCGGCTGCTGCTGCTGCTGCTGGGTGATGAAGTGGCGCATGCACTGCACGCAGAGATCACGTACGTCGGCGTCAGTGAGGCTGTTCTGCAGGGAGAGCAACTGCGAGGCAGAAAGCGGCCCCTGTGCGGCGAACGAGGCCAAGGCACCGTCTGCGGCCGCCTGAAACGCAATCAAAGTATCGGACTCCGTGTCAGCGGCATCAGTTGAAGTGGTGCAGCCGCAGCTGTTGTCCTCCCTAGCGTCGCCGCGCTCGTGTTGCTGCTGACGTGCACGTGCGGCGCCTTTCCGTGCGTGGCGTAGGAGAGCGAGCACAAACTGCAGCGACCACAGCACGCTGTGATATTGTCTCTGCTTGCAGCGGTAGTTCAGCATAGTCACCGCTGCAGCTGCAGATGGCGCTGCTGTTGTTGGAGGGTAAGAACACGCGACCACCCACTCCGTGGTCACCCCACTTTGGCCACCAAACCGCTGCTGCTGCTGTAGTTTTCCGCCAGCACAGTTGCAGTCGCTGCCGCCCAGACGCGTTCACACTTCTGCTTATATATGCTTCGCCGTTCCTCCTATACTTCACAGAAAGGAGTCCTGTGAAGGATGCTTGTCCTCTGCATGACGCGCATGTGCCGCCACATGCAGATGCTTGCGCAGTCGTTGTGTTGGACAAGGACCGCCGGTCCGTTGCCATGCAGCGCACGTCCAACGGCAGAAAACGCGAGCAGGGTTTGCACACACGCACACACACACACACACACGCACACACACAAAACCAAGCAAAGAAAACGTGGCGTAAGCGCGCGCGTATGCGATGCAGTCCGACGGGGAAGGGAGAGCGAGGAGTACGAAGGGGGGTGGGGGGGGGAGGTGAGAGAAGTGGCGAGGAAGTGATGGGCCTCACACGTGCGTGCGCGTCTGCGCATGACGTTGACGTACACACCGACACACGGGCGCCCTCCTCAAAAGCAGGTGCTGGTTTCTCGTTGAAGTGCCGGGGTCGTGTCTCGGGCGGTCGTCCGCGTCACGCCATAGCGGCGGTCGATGTGGCAGTTGTCGTTGAGGCATACTCGCCCTCCAGACACCACGATACGTCTTTACCCGCCCTCAGAGGCATGGCGGGGCGTCCATGACGGCTGTGCAGGGGGTCTCCCTCCGTTTATCGTTCCACCCCCCTTCGTGCAGCCGCTATCGACCTACACCCGAAAGTCACCTTGCTTTTTTGTGTCGGTGGAGGGTAATCTTTACGACCGAAGTGCGTGCGCGGAAGCTCTTCGTGCGCTGCCTGCATGCATGTAGGCGTGTACGCCTACGTGTGAGCGGAGCTACACTGGGAGACACAAACAGCGGCACCGGCCTTGATGAGCCTTGCGACACGGCTAACAGGGTGTTATCCGCGTGTCGTCAGAGAGAGAGAGAGAGAGAGACAGACAAGGCGGACAGGGACACGATCGATCCCAGCATTCAACTCGTGTGCGCTTGCCGAATCGCGAGCCAGCACTTGTTTTTCGGCGTCACCACATCGGGCACATACTGCACCAGACGCACATCGTAGTGGCGCTGCTGCAGCCACTGCATTCGCCCGTGGTTGAGAAGCGCCTCGACCAGCAGCGCAAAGTCATGGGTGCACGTGATGATGTTTGCGATGGAGCGAGGACCGCTTCGGCGCTGGCAGCAGAACGGCGGAGAAGCGGCGGCAGAGCTGCTGTCAACCGCGGGGAGCGCTTGCGACGCAACGGCTTCCCTAGCTATCTGCACCTCGCAGGTGCATCCCCTGCCACTCGTGGCTGAGCTTCGCCGAGCCGCCTCGACCCGCGCCAACATGCGCTCGTGGGTGCTCTGATAGCATGACATGTTCCAGTCTGTGAGCCGACTAACGCGCTCCAGGGCCTCTTCGGAGTCGATGCCCATGACCTGCCTGAGGTAGGCAGCGTCGCAGTACCGATCAACGGTGATTTTGTTAAAGCAGCACGGCGCCAGAACGAGGATGCGCGGCAGACACTCCTGCGCCTCCAGATGGCGCAGCACCTCGTCCACGCCGCTGCCGCACAGGTGCTTCGCGATGAGGGCCGTGCGCGCTGGCGCTGCCGGCACAGCGTCCGACCAGCGGACGTCGCGGAACAGCGCCACGGTGCGGTGCAGTGTGCGCTGCCGGCGCGTGGCGGGCCGCGCGCGCTGCGCTGTGTCACGCCACAGCCGCGGGCAGCAGTCGATGGAGTGCGCCGGAAAGAAGGGGTCGATGACGACGCTGTCGCACTGCAGGCGCTCCGCCACCTGCGCCGCAAGGAAGCCGTTGCCGCCGCCGACGTCGACGACGCAGTCCAGCGCGAAGCCGTCGCCGTCGGCGTGATCCTCCGCCCTGCGCACGCGCTCGACGGTCTCGCGGAGCAGCTCGCCAATGGCGATCTCCTGCGGCAGATTCTCCAGCTCGTGGATGTGGGACCGATCAGGGAGGAAGGAGGTGTAGAGGTCGATGAGGCGGGCCCACTCGGCGCCGGTTTTGGGCTCGGCCACATCCGAGCACATCGCGCTGCGCATGGAGACCCCGGCCTCTGCGAGGTGGTCGTAGCTGTTGAAGGAGTGACCGGCATCAAGACGAGTTTGGCGTGCTGCCAAGAGGCATTTTTGGTAGCCGCGCACGCTCGTCTCGTTCCAGAGGGCTGCTGTGAGACGTGTGGCCCCTCGAGGACACAAAGAGCCGTTTAATAATCGATTGCGAAGATCTGTGACTGTCGCACTCGTGGCGAGGTCTCGTATTGCGATCAGGTGTGCATCTTTTAGAGGTCCCTCGTGCTCCAGCGAGACCGGACTACCCTCCAGAGCGGTGGCAAGGCTCTTCATGGCGTCCGTCATGTCCATGTAGCCCAGGATGCTTCGCGCTGGCTGAAGAAGGGGCAGAAGGAGTTGCGCCACGGCACGACTTGCGTGGTAGGCGCCGCGCAAACACCGCAGCTTTCCACGGCGTGGGACCGCCGTCGTTGGCAGTGTGGCTGAGGCGTTCAGGCCATGATGCTCTGAGTTCGAGGCGCACTGAGGCTTGCCTGTCGTTTCCGCACAGTGCCGTTGAGGCGTACCGAGGGCTGCCGCGGCAGCCGTTGACAGTGCGGCGACGTGTGCGCTGCAGCGCCGCAGCCGCTTACACGGGCGCCACATCCATGCTTACGCCCAAAGGGAACGGCGGGTGAAAAGTAAAACGGAGCACAGCAGGAGTGCCGAGACGCAACGGCTCACGAGGGCGCTAACGAGTCGGGTGCTTGTACGTACTGCTGGGCGGGCGATGTTCATCCCACTTCAAGGCGACAACGCACAGCAACCAGGCAAGGAAAAAAAAAGGGCGAAGCAGCCGAGAGGGGCGGAGGAGAAGGGAGTAGGCACGGCTGCGCGTGCGGTACGTGGTGGCGATGGTGATGGGGCGGGGTGGGGCAACGCATGGAAGTGAGAGGGATGGGGATGCGTGCTACGTGCAGGTACGTGGACACCCGCGCAGGAGCGCAAGTACAGAGAGCATCGCCACATGCGATCATCTCTCCTTCCCACGCTCGCCGCGTATGCGTATCCGCGTGTCTCGGGAGCAGCGCAGTGCCGTTTGTGATAGACGGGTGGCCAGCGCGAGAGAGGGTCAGAGAAAGAAGGGGTGGAGGTGAGGTGGGTGGGGGCACACGGCGGTACATGGGCGTCGAATAGAAGGTGTGTGTGTGCGTGTGTGTGTGTGTGTGCCCTCCGCTCACCCACTCCTTACACCTACACAAAGTTCCTTCTCGCACTGCCTCGTCGCTTGTTTGCACCGTCCTTCTGATCTCTAGTTATCTTCGTTTCGGCCTGAAGCGGCGTGCGCTTGTTATCCCGCGGCAGCACCTCTGTCGATCGCCGTTGCCCCTCGGGCCCTGCATCTGGGCCTCCGCCTCACACACTACACCGCGCCTCTGCGTGCTTCGTTCTGCCGTTCTCCGCGCGCGGGTGTGTGTTTGTGTGTGCAAGTCAGCAGAAGGCTGACCAGCATTGAAGGATGCGAGAAAAATAGAGAACGTGGGGGAGAAGGAGGACTCCGCTGCAGCAGCACAGCACCGTGAGCACTGCGAGCAGGCCGTCATCAGGCATCGTGCAGACACATGCGCGCACCATCACGCACAACGAGCCTGCACCTCCATCACAGCTTCGCCATTCGTTTAGCAGCCGCACGCGCACGCGCATGCGTGTGTGTGTGTGTGTGTGTGCGTAAGTTTCCTTTTTTTTTTCGTGCCCGCCCCGGTCCTTCTACGCCTCTGTCAGCTCTTCTCTCAGTGCCACCAGCAACTCGCGTTTTTGCTGAAGGACTTGGATAAGCTGCTGCTCTTCCTGGGCGCTGCTCGCATACAACAGGCTCTTGCCCGCAGTCTCAACCTCCTTCGCCAGCTTCGACACAGCGGCGTGCACGTTCCCCTTGCGCTTGGCGCCCAAACCGGCGGCGGCAGCGATGACTGTTGCTCGTGTGGCAGCGGAGTCTGCCCCGTCAACGCGACGCGCCTTGGAGGTGGGCATGAAGAGGCCGTTGCCGTCGTCCTTCGGCGCCTCGGCGAGGTAGTCTTCCACGGTCATCTCTTCCACACCATCGGTGAAGTCGCCGCGACGCTGCAGCACGCCGGATTTGCGAATGCCTTGCAGCACCTTATCCTGCTCCGCCATTTCTTTCTCCAGTCCCTGCCGCGTTTGCCCGATACACAGCTCTTCGCCCATGTCCTCGAGGATGCGCTGCTGCGCCTTGGGAAGCGGAGTGCCGTGATGCATGAAAAGTACGCGACACAGCATACGGTAGGCGGCCAGCTCCTCTTCCCGCGCTACCTTATACACTTCGAAGGCGGGAATCGGCCTCAGTTGCGGTGCCGCCTTCTGCGCCTTGCTCAGTGCATCATACACCACATGAGGCGGCGGCACCGCCGCCGGCGATGCATAGGGCTCCATGCGAAGATGGACCTGTGAGCCTATATGTGTGCGTGCGTGTATGAGTCTCTATGAGTACCTGACGCGGTCGTGTGGCGTATGGAGGTCGCTGGCTAAGCGGAGCGAGCCAGCCAAGTGGGCGCTGGAGGTGCGGGCGTGTGCGTATCGGTGTACGCGTATCTGCGCGTGCATGCGCATGGGCCCGAATAAGAGTAGAGGAGAACGGGCGGGCCATGGGGAGAGGGATACGATGGGGCATATACAACGAGCACCGTAGACTACATGGGCATGCCGAAGGCGCAAGCAGACGCCGATTTCGCTGCTCGACAGGACACAGAAATATGTGTGTGTCTGTGTCTGTGTGTCTATGTGCGTGAGGGCATGCGCTCCATCTGTGGCAGCAGCCACCCCCCTCCCCTCCTTCTTGAACGTGTCCGCGCTGAACTTTTCTGCCGTTCTGTTTTTGTTTTCCCACCCACCGCGGCCATCTCAAGAGAAGACGCGTCAGTGGGGGGGGAGGAGGATGGGAGTGGAGTGGGGGGGGGGGTCGGGGCGGCAGCACAACGTGGACTCGCCCACGCGGAGGTTTGCCACGACGGAGCGGTGCTCCCTTGTCTGTCTGAGACGCACACACACACACACACACACAGGCACACCGATGCTTAGGCTCTGATGCCTTTCTGTTGTCCTTCGTTGTTCCGGTGGGGATGCACATCACCTTCGCGGATGTGGTCAGTGCCCCGTCTTTGTGTCTTTACCACATATGCATGCATCGGCTTCACAACAAGAGGTCCCCCCCCCCACAAAACAAAAAAAAAGAGGGGGAGGGGTTCATGGCTGAACATAACACACTCACACACAACTCCGCAAACTCATCCCTCACCCATGCCGATGACAGTGCCCGCTGCTCCGGCATTCGCTGCCTCGCGCGGCACACATACACACACACGTCACACCGTACGCGGTATCACAGGGTCCAGAACCCCCTCCGCCCCGCACTCTCTGTGCGGGAGGAAGCCGAGCAGCCTTCCTCTCTTCCGGCCAAGCGCTGAACCACCTCGGGTGGTGACAGCGTCGGGTGCCTACGGCGCAGGAGGGGGTGGGGGGAGGGAGGGTGGGAGCGTTCATCGCTGCTGATGTTGACCGTCAGGTCCTGGATGGCGTGACGTCGGAGCGCCATGCGACAGTGAGCACGCTTGTACCGCACGCACACATGATGCCCAACGTGTCAGCGTGACTCGAGCGTATCCCACCCCAAGGGGGACGCGCCAGGTGGCGACCGGCATGGTGGGGGACCCGCTCTGAGGCGACCTGCAATGCGTGGGTGCGTAGTGTTTGGGGCAGGGGCCGTGCTCCGGTGACTGAGTCGGCGCACATTGCTGCAACACGTGTGTCTACGGCATGCTTCGCAGCTCGCCATGGGGGTCTGTGGCAGGGGTGGCGTGCGTGTGCTTGTGTGTGTGTCGGGGAGGGGGAGGGCCAGCGTGGCGTTTCGTCTCACCTTCGATGGGAGTGAATTGGCACACGTTGGAAAGGAAAGACACCTTGAATCCGTCTTTAACGGTTGCTTCCCTGCGTGGCGGTGGGGAGGACGTGAGTACAACGCACACGAGGCTTAACAGAGGAAGAGCAGGGGAGCACATCATTAACCATCTCGGCGTGCCGAAAACGACACGAGGACAACGAAAGGAAAGGGAAGCGGCGCCCTCGGAGAAAGTGACACAAGAAGAGTGCAGCACCAACTCCGAGAGACACACAGGCCCGCACCCACACGCCATAACGCACCGACAGATAAGCATTCAGGCGCAGCTCACGACTACAATGGAGATGCCCCCCCCCCCCCAAAAAAAAAAAAGGGGTGGGGTGGGGGGGGGCGAGGACACGGGAAGAGGGGGCACACGAAGACGAGCTCCATGCGTTGTTTCTCCACACCTGCGAGTCAAGGAGAGGGCCAGCGATTGCCCAGGCGGCCGCCTGCCCGCCTGCCCACTTCCCTTCTTCTCTGGTCTACCTCGACCACACAACAGCAAGGGACAATCACACACGACTACTCGTCATACGCCCACGACGGCAGCTCCTCGCTCGGGTTCTTAGTGCCGTCGAGGAGGTCACACAGAAAGGCATGGATCGTCTGCGCGTCCGACTTGACAAGGGCCTTCATGCGAGTCTTGCGGATGGCCATGAGGGAGATCTGGCGCTCCGCCTCTGGAAGATTCTCCGCCGCACCTTCCGGAGCGGCTGGTTTGTGCTCGAGGATCCACTGGCGCCATCTGCCCTGTCCGGTGCCGAGGACACGCACGGTGAAGGGCTCGTCCAAGGCGAGACGGGGGAGCGGCAGAGCCCCGGCTGCCACGCCGTCCTCCACGAGTAGGAGCAGGAAGCCCTTCTCCTCCTTGGCCCACGTCATGTCGCGCGGATTGTACGGGCCGACCCGCGGCTGCGGCTTGCGGATACGACGACGCACCGGCGCTGCGGATGCCTCATTCACGCTTGAGGCACCGTTGGCGGCGGCGGCGGCGGCAGACTCCTCGCGCTTCTTCCTTGCCTCCCCTTCGGTCTCCGGCTTGTTGCGGTTCAGGACGAAGCGGTGGATTAGGTACATCATGAAGAACGGCCACGAGTTGGACACCAGCGGGGCTGCAAAGGTATAGATGGTCATCACCTGTATGTAGAGACGCTGCTTGCGGGAGATCGGGAAACCGTCTGTGGCGAGGAGGCTGGCGACGGGCTGCGGGAGGTGCGACGGGATCGGCGCCGCGACCCTGGCCGCCTCACTGCCGTCCTCGGCCTCCTCGGCGTTGCCCACCAGCGTCGACAGGGCGGTGTATATGTCCTGTGCTGTGAGCTCCTCTGGCGCTTTGGGTTGCAGGGACACGAGCTGGTAGGTGACGCTGTCGTTGCCGCCAACGAAGGCGACGAGAGCTAAGGGAGAGGCGGCCAGGTTCTTGGACGTCGCCGTCCACACACCGGCCTTGCTCAGAGCCTTGGCCAGCCTGCGTTCCTCCTCCATGCACCAGTAGCCGGTCTTGAAGGAGAGGTAGTCGTTTGCCAGGAGGGCCGCCACGTGCGCGTCTGGGGCCTCCGCGCAGTCTTCGCGCATCCAAACCACGCAGTTGTCGCGGCACACCTGCAGGAAGTCCGTTGCGCCGGCGTAGCGCAGGCCCTTCATGCCCACGTGCCGCTCCGGCAGGTGGTCTTCAATGAACCTTGAGGCTTTCCTGTACGTGAGCGCCACCGCAGCGCCGATGTGCACAAGGCGGCAGCTCTTCTGCGGTGTCGACGCCTCGGCTTCCGCCTCCAACGCTGCCGTGTCGCTGGTTTCGGTCACGTCCTTGGGCGGCATAGGCAACGCCTCCGTCGACACAACAATGAACTCCGCCATCAGGACGTTCTCGCCGAAGCGGTCTTTCACGCCGATCTCCATCTCGCAGTACTCCTCCACGAACTCGAGCAGAAATTCGCGCGGCACACTGCGGACTTCGACCTGGTTGTAGCGCATCTGCAGTGCCACCGGGATCGACTCGGCGTTGATCGTGGGCAGCAGCGCACGCAGCGGCTGCTTGGCGGACCGCGGGGCACGCAGGAACGTGAGAACGTCCTCCAGCTGCGTTACCTCCAGTGACCTCGTCTGCTGAAAGACGTCGTAGAAGAAGGACATCACGAACTCAAGCAGGCTGTGGAAGATGCGGTTGTGGTTGCGCTGCTTCATGGTCTCCGCAATGCTATAAAGCGTCCAGGCTTCGCCGTCCACGATGGCGAGCACATATGGCTCCTTACGGTAACGGATGCCGAGGTGGGCAAGCAGTGGATTGCCCTCCTCGCTTAGGGCATCGATGCGATACATCTCCAGCACGCCAGCCTCCACCAGACTGGACTGGTACAGCATTTCCCACGCGGCGCTGTAGTAGCGGCAGTTTTTGCATTGGGTATCGTCGTAGGCCTGAATCAAGAAGACACGACCGCCGCGGAACTCTTGCAGACGACGCAGCTGCGTCAGGCTCTTCAGCGTCGGCGACTTCGAGAAGATGGGCGACGACTGGTGGTAGTACTCGAAGAGCTCGGTGGCCGTCATCTCCTCCAAGTTTGGGGCCTCACCAGCGATTATGCCCGACTCGTCGTACGCGGCCTTCTTCTTATCGTCCGACAGCACCTCGTAGGCACGCAGCACCTTCGCCATGGCTGCCTTGGCATCCTCCTTCTCCTGGAAGGTTTCCTTGAGGTCGGGGTGGTGCTGGCGGGTGAATGCACGGAAGGCCTTCTTGATTTCCTCCTTGCTGGCTCCCGCCGCCACGCCGAGGTCCTTGTATAAGGCGGTGTGACGGGCGCTCGTAGCGGCCAGTGCCGCCATGCCTGCCCGCTCATGCGTCAGGCATATGACGAGCAGGAGACCGAGCAGCCCCAATGCCACGCACCGCCTTGTCGCGAGGGAGCGCATTGTATTGTGTAGTCGATGGTGTGAGTGTAGAGAGAGAAAGGAAGGGGGGCGGGGAGGCGCCAGGCTGCAGGTCCAAGTTACACCGGGTTGATGTCGGAGTGATGTGCGTGTGCACCACGTAGGACTTCACAGTTCCAGCAATGCAGCAAGTAACGGGAAAGATAATGACGATAAGCGGCGAAGAAGAGCACTGCAGAGCACAGAGAGCGACAGACCCAGAACACGTAGATCGCGTGTCACAGACAGGGGGGGGGGAGGCGGGCTGCTGCTCGGGCGGCGGCACAGAAACCCGGAAAACAAAGGTGCGCGCATACACACGCACACACTCAGTGGCCGTGAGGGTGGACCAGAAACCGAAGAAGACAAAGACGAACACACCGAGAGCAGTGCCCGCCACAATCGTGCAGACACCTCGGAAAGAAGCGGAAGGCTCAACAGGGAGGGAGGGAGGGTGGTGAGCGGGCGGGGTGTCGGGTGTGTGTGTGTGTGTGAGGATGAAGATGCAGAGCGGAAGAAGGACGCGTTCCGTGGGGCGTGACAGGCAGGCAAGGCGATAAAGATGAGTGGAAAGAAACGCGATACTCTCGCTCGGAGAAGGACGCTGGCGACGGGTGATACTGGCGGTGGTTAGGGAGGAGAGGGCGATGTCGGCAAAGACGAACAAAAGGCAAGAAGCAGCCAAGGGCGGCGAGTAAACGACAGGGAGGGGAGGGAAAGTGTGTGTGTGTGTGGGGACAGGAGGAGGGGGCGGGAGCGGCGGGGGATGATGAGCGAGCACAATAAAGGCAGGTAGCGCCGAGACAAGGAGAGGAAGAGGTGGTGCAATGGAATGCTGCGATGCGTTCCAGTGGCCCCAGCAAAGAGCCTTCGACCCGTACGCCAGCGTTCGGGCTATTCGGCTGAGGAGGTTGATCCTCCATCTTCCTCCGTCGATTCGTGTCCGTCACCTCTGCGGTGCGGACACAGATGAGGTAGAAGGCACGCACATGCGGGTGTGCATGCGAGTTTGGAAGGAGGGGGAGAGAAACGATATCAGCAGATGAGCAGCAGAGCAGCAGAGCACAACACACACACACAAAAAAAAAAACGCATCGCGAAACAAGGGATCGATCAGCCGCCAGCGTCGCCGCCCCTCCTCTCCCCCCCCAAACAAAGGTTTGAGGAGGAGCCGAGGGAGGGCGAGCTGAGGGACGAGTGAAGAGGCGCATGCTCATGAAGGTGACAAGGATGAGGTCGAACGCGCAAGACGGCGTGAGGGCACCGGCAGTTTGACGACTACGCTGCCTGCGTGACAACCCACCTATCATCTCTTCCGGCACCGTCACTCCTCCGCGGTCGCCAACTCGCTGCGGAGGATGGAGATTTCGGCCGTCGCGTCGCACATGAACTCGCGGTGCTCATCCATACTCGCACGGATGGCCTGCCCTGCGATCCGCCATGTGCGAAGGTACGGCACCTGAGCCAAGAGCTCTGCATCGACGACGTCGAGAAAGAGTTCGCTTGGGAGGCGCAGACCTGCCGCCGCGTCCTGTATAGCCAATCGAACTGCCGCTGCATCGAGTGCGGCTTCGCTGCCCGATTCGCTGCCAGCTGCTTGACCGCCACCGCAGCGGTCCATCAGGTTCGCGAAGAGTTGCGCCACAGACGAGATGAGAAGACTGCCGTTGCCGTCCCCCCCTGCGACGTCATGGACCTCCGATGCCAGCTCCACAAGACGCTCCGTCCATGCCGCGTGCGCCGGCGAGCATGCTGTGGCCGAACGCAGCAGTTTCTGGGCAACGCTTGCCGCACATCGAGCCACCGGCAACTCGCCAAGATCCCTGGGGGCGGTCTCATGGACGTTTTTGCCATCGTTGGTGTTGCCGGCAGCGCCGGGGGGAGGTTGCAAGCGCCTCGTGGCGCACGACAACAGCTCCTCATGCTGATCTCGCACGAGCTGCTGCACGCGCTGCGTCGCTGCACACTCAGCCTCAAGCGCCGCGGCCCTCGTCTTGGCGACTGCCGCGCGCTGCCGCGTCGCTGTGAGTTGCTCTTGCTGTTCGGCCAGGGCGACATCGCGCGCGTGGGTCTCGTGAGCGTGGTGCTCGGAGTCGTCGTGCAAGGCAGTAGCCAGCGCTGACGCCTCCTCTGTCAGTGACACAATGGCGTCAGACATTGCGCAGAACGAGTCGCGCTGCGCTTGCGACGCGCACACGCCCCTCGACCACGCCGCAGCGTAGTGGCTGATCTCCATCTCCTTGAAGTTCGCCACTTCTTTCTTGCGGGATGCGCAGTTGTGAGACTGCTCTTCACAGTTTCGCTGCAACGCTCGGAGTGCCGCTTGCGCCGCGTCCAGCTCCGTCGCTGCGGCTGTGGCCGCTTCGGCGGCCGCCTGCGTTTGTAGCGCCTCTTCACGCCACTGCTGCCACGACTCGTGAAAAGATATCCACCGCTGCTGTGTTGCGGTTAGCGAGGCGGCGAATGACGACGCATCTTCAGGGAGCTGCAGGTGCTGCTGTGCACACACAGCTGTGAGATGCGCGTTGTACGCCGATATCGCTTGCAGTGGGGCAAGGAGGTGTTGCTGCACGACAAGCTGCACGACCTCGCTGCTTGGAACCACGTTGTCATCGACATCCACCGCACACTCTTCCAGCGGAAGGGTTGCGCGCCTTCCCTCGTCTTCAGCCGCTACCTCCGCAGAGCCGCCGCCGTGAATATCGGCTTGGAAAGCCGTGGAGAGCAGTGACGGTGACCCGAACCATTGGTGCTCCGTCACGGCGTCCTCGGTGAATGGCGGCAGCGGCGGCCACGGCAAACCCCACTCACACGACGCTCTTCCCACGGCAACTGCCTGCTGTGCTTCCTCTTGAGCGCTGCCACCCGTGGAAAGCCACGCCACGAGCTGCTGCATGATCTGCGCAACGTCCACAAGCTCGCGGTGCTCGGCCCAGTCCATCTTGGCCGCCCACTCATGCAGTGCATGCGACACGCCGGTGGTGGAGACATCGGCGGACACCACTGCCGTCGAGGAGGATGGGACTGTGTAACCCAAATCACCGCTTGCGGAGGCCTCGGCAGTGAGCGAGAAGGAAGGCAAACACATGAGGCCTCGGCGATGCGCCTCTGCTGCCACAAGCGCCTGCTGAACGTCCGCGAGCAGCCGTTGCAGCTCCAGCGCGCTGCGGCCTGCCGTCCGCGCGCTGGCCATGGTGAGCAGCTGAAAGAGGCGCCCGTCGGCGTTGGTAAACGTTCGAATAAACGCGGTCGCCGCGCCGATGGCGGCCTCTGCCGACCGTTGCAGCTTACCACTCGTCTGCTGCTCCTCGTCCAGCTGTAAAAGAGCGCTGTGCAGCTCTTGCAGTCGACTTTCTCGCTGACGAGTGCGCTGCTGCTCTTCCTCCACAAGAGCTTCCAGCGACGCTTGCTGCGCCATCAGTTGTGTCACACAGGTCTGGGCTTGGCGCAGCTCCGCCTCTATGGCCTGGCACTGCGTCTCCACCTGTGTGAGTCGAGTGAGGTCTTTGGTTCGCTGCTTGAACATCACTACGGCCGCCTGGCGCACCGAGTCGAAGGCCTCTTCGTTCGTGCTCCGCGTGATTGCCGCTGTGCCTGTCGAGCACTGCTGCTGCTGTCGCTGCCGAGCAGCGTCTGAGAGCTGCGCCTGCTGCTCCATGGCGCGCTTGCTCCAAAGCGTGGAGGGTACGAAGACAACGGTAAACGGGGGATGGAAGGGTGCGGTGAGGCGCTCGTGCGGATGCCGGTCCGCGTAACCCCCTCCACCGGCACGGATCACTGGCGATGCCACCGAAACAAGGAAGCGGACGGAAACCACAAACGCACACGCTACGGAGAGCAGGCACCAACAAGACCGCGCGCATGCACGCACGCAGGCAGCAGCGGGGTCTGCGGGTGCATCGAAAACAGCGGCCAAGAGAGGAAGAGGATGAAGCGACATACGGATGTTGGGGAGCGGGAATGAGGCGTAGCCCCACACATAACTTAATCGTGTGCCCGCCAAAGCCTCTGCTGGCATCCGCCCACAACCGCTTGCTTTCCCGTTGCGGCAATGGCGGCAGGCGGGACTTCCCCCAGCGAAGCCTGCCGCGGTGGCTCTTCCGGACCACCTCTTGTACGTGTCTCGGCGGCTGCTTTTGCCACTGCGGTTTACTTTCTCTACCGAGAAGAGGCCCCGACACGCGCGTGCGCGCGGCGCAGTGCACATAGACACAGACGCATGCGCGACGCGTGTGCCCCTCCTCGCCCTTACTCGCTTAAGCAACCACAACGGCACACACTTCACAGGTAGACACACACACACACACACATGCACCACTGAGCTTCACCAGAGATATGACCGCGCCTGTGCGTGTGGGTCGCAGGAACCGCGGCGAAGCATGCCCGAGTGTCTCGGAGGCCGCATTTACATGTCCATGTCGCCCTCCTCTTCTGCGCGCTGCCGCTTCTGCTGCCGCTTCTGCTCCGCGACGGTCTCCTGCAGGCGCCGCGGCAGCTTCGGGGCGCGCAGAGACGGCTTCACTATGAACCTGCCATCGCTACAGGCGTGCTGGTTCCGGTCGCCTCGGCGGGCGCGAGTCTTCTCACCACCCTGATTTCGTCTGTCAGAGGCCGCCGTCGGGTCATTCAAATCACCTTCGGCGTCCTCACCGCCCCACAAGTCTGCCACTTCCTCGTCACTGGCGACATCACTATCGTCCAGAGCGGCGTCCGCTGACGCTTGCGCCTCGCCGACGTCCTTCGACGAAATTCTCGATTCCACGGCGCCACCTTCCAGATGTGCGTCCGTGTCGCCGAGACCCGCGGCGACCGGGATCGCATCACCACCGCCGAGCGTCTCAGTAAAGCTGCGCCGCGACAGGCTATACGCGTGTGTGGGAAAGGAATCGTCGTACAAGACCGTCGCCCTGGCTGGTCCGCCACCGCCACGATCTCTGAGCGCAGAGGAGCCACCGTCACTGACGCCCCCGCTCGCGCCGCTGCTGCCGGTGCCGGGGTGCAGCAGCTGCCGCTCAATTTCGTCCCGCTGGGCGACCTCAAAGGCGGCGCGCCGCTTCGCCTCCTCCTTGCGCTGCATGAACTTCATGCCTCGCAGCACCTCCAGCGTCTTTGCCTTATCCATCCTGCTGCCACAAAGAGGGGGAGGGGCGGTTGCTTGGGCGAATTGTTACCGGGCACGCACTGGCGAGTCGTATGCGCACACGTGTGCCAGCGCCTGCGCCAAATTGGGTCGATTGTGGGGCGATCGCGGGGGAGGGGAGGGGGGGGGGGGGGCTCCTTCCAATGCACGCGCGTACGCTGTATTTCGTGTCGCGTTATTGCCCGGCTTGAGCAAGACACCGCCCTCTTTCTTCCTTCCATGTGGTGAAAGTGCAAGAGAGAGTGAGAGAGAACAGAGGGAGGGAGCGCAGGTATGGCGAAGTGGATAAGGACGGCGGCGCAGCCCCCCCCCTCCCCCCTGCCGTCCGAGACGTAACGGCGAAAGGCCCCATTCACATACTAGGCGACGGAGGGGGTGGGATGGGGTGGGGCGTGTAACATGAGGCAGAGATGCGTTCCTTTCTCGACTCTGCACCTCCTCCGCCCTCCGCTGGCGTCTTCTCTCATACTCTTTAGAAGTGTCCATGGAACCTTCCGCCCTTCTTCCTTCCCGTATCTTGATCGCCTTCAGTCGGCTGGGGCCCCAACACACGCGCGCGGAAACGTTGCTTCAGCACCATCGAAGCATGTGAGTGTGCGTCCGCCGATGACTCTCCGTCTGTCCGTGTCTCGGTCCATGCCGCTGTGACTGCATTTCTAGGCGCCAATCCATGTATACATACGCATACGTGTGTTCCAGGCGTAAGCTGTACATCAACGTGGCAACATCGCCACACCACACACACACAGGGGAAGGAGGAGGCGGCTGTGCATACAACCTAGGGCAACAAACACCCACATCAATGCACGTACCCGGGCTATGTTGACGCCATCACCGTCACGCACACGCACACAACCCACAACACTGCTTCACTGTCCCTGTGGAGCACATCCTACCTCTCCCGTCCGCCCGCCAAGGATGTGCGTTTCTGCAGCAGCGTCATCAGCGGTGAGAAGACCCGCTCAACGGCGGTAGGGTCGAATGCGTTGGTTGGCAGCAAGCCGATCAGCGTCCCCGCCCCGCTTGTTCGGCACAATCGCGGCACGAATGCCCGCCAACTGTGGCGGAGAGGGACTCAGCTTCACCGCCGCTCCGTTGACCGGCGCAGCGACGCCTCGACCACGTGGAGAGAAAGCCGTGCCGCCGTTCAGGGTGGCTCCAGCGAAGCCGTTCATGGTGAGCCCGTTCTGCAGCGGTAGCCCTGGCGACCCTGCTGGCGCAGCTCCCATGCCCGCAAAGTAGTTCATGTCGATCACTACATTCGGCGGCGCCACCAGCTCCATCATGCGCGCCGAGGCGGCCTTGTCCCGCTCTTCCTGCGTCACAACACGCCGGTCGAGGTCTGTTAACTGCGTGAGGCGCGTGATGACGGTGGGGCGGTAGTTGGTCTTGCGCGCGATGGGGTTGCCTACGAGCACGACAGCCTTCACAGGGCAAGACTGCAGCTCATTCAGCAACGCGTTCAGATCGCCCAGTCGGTTCGCCCCCAGCCGCAGCTGCTCCAACGCTCTGCACCGTTGCAGCCCTTCGACGCAGCGAAGGGCGTTGTTCTCCGCAGACAGAATCATCAGCTTCTTGTTCGCGGCAAAGGAATCGCTGCCAAGGCCGCGCAGCTTGTTCTGGTCCAGCAGCAACTCGCGCAGCTCGGGCAGATTTTCCAGCCCGCGCTGAATGAACTGCAGCTCGTTGCAGCGAACGTTGAGAAACTTCAAGTGTGGAAAGCACAGCTTTAGCGTGCTGAGGTCGGTGAGTTGGTTCGCCTCCAAGGAGAGGGACTGGAGACGCTTGAGGCGCGCGAGGGTGTCGCCCAGTGCTGCCGGCGACGTCGTAGCCGCTCCGTTGGCACCTGCCGCGGCGGGGGCACCCGTGCCGTTGGCGTTGAGCGCACCGCCGATCGGGTTGCGCCACGGCGCCGAGCCGAGACGGTTGTGCGACAGGTCCAGTGCCGTCAGCTCTGTTAGCATGGCCACCCCAAGGACGCTCACGAGCAAGTTGTGCTGCAGATGCAGCACCTCGAGCGACTTGAAGGGTTCCAGCAGGTTCACCTCCTTGAGAGAGCAGTGAGAGAGGTTAAGGTGGCGCACCGACGCCCACGTCTCTGGGGGGCCGCGAGCGTGCTCAATGAGAAGGTCACTGTTGACTTTCCCGGCGTACACCTCGCGCGCTTTGGCCATCTCCGCGGCCGAGATGGACACGCCGTCCAGCACCTTCAGCTGCGGAAAAGCATGAATTAGGTACGGCCGCACTTCGTCGTCGTCGGCAGCGCCGCGGGGGGCCGTGCAGGGATTGCCGGCGACGTTCAGGATCAGCAGCGAAGCCACATCACGGAGGGCGTAAATGATGTTCATATCCGCGATGCGGTTGTACATGAGGTACAGCGCCTCGAGCTTCGGCGTCGTGGCTGGAGGGGAGGGCGGGCCGAGTGCAGCGGTGCCGTTCGTGCTTCTCACAAAGAGGCTGACGTCGACCTGCGCAATCTTGTTGCCGGAGGCGCTGAGCGTGCGAAGCGCCGGAAGAGGCCCAACAGTCAGAGGGAGCGCCGTTAGCTCGTTGAAGTCCAGCACTAGCTCGCGCAGCGCCCTAAGTTCATCCAGGCAGGGCAGCTCGGTGAGGTAGTTCTCCGCCAGGTTCAGGCTTTCGAGTCGACGCAGGTGGAGTAGCGGTTGAACATCTGTGAGTGCCTGGCCGCGCAGTGTCAAGTGGCAGAGATTCGGCAAGAGGTCCACGAGTCCACGTGGGTCGTCGAGCAGGCCGTGGCTCCAGCGGAACGTGTGACACTCATTCAAGCACGACAGCAGCGACGGCGACAGCGGCAGATCGCTGCCACCGAGGGCTTCGCTGGGGAAGCGGGGACGGGCTTCATCGACAGCCGGTGGGTGCTGGCATGTCTCGCGGAGGTGCGCTTCAAGTTTATCAGCCACCATGAGCATTTCCAGCTGCGCCGCCACCTGCTCGAAACAACTCTCCTGGGTAGCGGCGCCTTCTACGGAGAAGAGGCCGGCAGCTGCGCAGCCGAGCTCGTCGTCCCGCTGAGCGGACTTCACAAGGCAGGCGGTGACGCGGGACGTTTGAGGGGTCGCGCGTCCTCCTGGCAGCAGGCAGGCGCGGCGAAATCGCTGGGAGGCCAAGGTGCCGGGGTACATGCCCAGCGAGTGCGCGTTCAGCTTCACGATGGCCGGGCTGCCACCTGCCGTCATCGCCATCGCGGAGGTTGGAGGCGGGAGCAGGTACAGCCAAAGGCGCGCCTCCGCCTCCTGCCCATCAGCGTGCCGCAGAAACGGATTGCCATACACGACAAGCTCCTCCAGCGCCCCCGCAGCCGTGCGAATCGCCGCGAAGTCTGTCACGCTCCCGAGTTCGTTGTTGCTCACGTCCAGAACCCGCAGTGAGGGCAAAGCACTGCCGTCGAAGTGGAGGCGAGAAAGGGCATTGCCGCTGAGGTTGAGCCGCTGCAGCTGCGGCGCTTCCTTAGCCAAGGCGAACCACGAGACCGAGGTGATTCGGTTGTGCGCCAGGTCCAACACAGTGATGGACGCACAGAGAGGCGTCGCGAAATCCTGCAAGACAGCTGTGATGCCTCTGCTGCGCAGTGCGCACAACGACAGGGGTGCCCCGTTCACGCACATCTGTGCCGCGTACTCTTCTACATGTCGCGCGTGCAGCGGGTTGGCGGCGCTGCTGCTGCTGGCGTCATTGATCCGATCGTCGCCCCCACCCGCACTGTCGTCCACCGCACCGTTTCTCAGCAGGCCCGCCATGCAAGCCTTTCCCAGGACCTTGTGCGCACTCGCCAGAGCTTCGTTCGTCTCTGTTTCGGCCACCTGCTGCAAGGTGTTGCCATGCGAGGCAGTGTCGCGGGAGCGCGCGTGCTTGCTGGGCGGACTGCACCAGTGAATAAACTGCAGCAGCGGCTCGCCGCAGTGTAGGACATCCTCGACGGCGTCCGTCCCCTTGCCGCTGTGCTGACTGTCGTCCGCGTCAGCACTGCTCGCTTCGCACCCCACCATCGGCGGCAGCGGGAGCCCGGTGAGCAACGCCATAGCCTCTGCCCGACTCACACACAACGCTCCGCCGCCTGCTGGCGTGGGCGATCGCGAGGGTTGCGTGAGAGGGGTGTTACGCAGGCTATACGTGTAATCCACAACGCAGTCTGGCAGGAGAAGAGCGCGGTCAAAGCAGTACCACATGTACGGCGACGGCGACGGCTGGGCACTGGCACTCCCGCTCTCGCCTGCTGGGGTGGTGGCGGCGGTGCTCGGCAGGAGGCGGTAGGCGGCGCAGGTGTCGGCGCCGTAGTCTTTACGCCACACCCGCCCGTTTCGCTTCAGGAAGGAGGCGGGCGGCGATGTGGAGCGCCCTACACAGCCGCCGCCGCCGAGGGCGTGCACCGTCTTGCCGAGGTACACACGATAAAGCACAACCTGGCCGCGGCACAGCGGGCTTGCCTCACTCCCGCTCGAGAGCGTGGCAGTGTTGTAGCTCTGCTGCGAGACAGGCGGCGATGAGTCACAGCCACGACTTGCTCCTCCGGTGGTGGCACAGCAGCTCAACAACCGCTCCTCATCGGCGTAGAAAAGACTGTTCGTAAGGGGCACGCCTTCCTCTGCGGGCACGGGCTGGTACAGCGAGCTACCCGCCTGACTCGCGACCCCGCTCTTCTTGCCGTCCTCGCTGGGCGCTGCGAGGCGCGCTGCCATCCCGCTCACCAGCACGTGCTGCAGGCACGCGCTCTGGCCCTGCTGGGTCACGGGCACGATCCCGAACAAGCCCACAAAGCGGCTGCGCAGCTGCGGGTTCGCCAAGTCGACGTGCAGCTCCTTCACCCGGTCATCAAAGCGCAGGCGAAGGCCGCGGTTTAGAATGCGCCGCACGGCCGTCACCTCCACCCCCGCAATCCCAAGCGCTCGTCGAAGAGCGCGCTGTCGAAGCGCTCCTGAACGAGCTCAACGGCAGCTCCGTACGCCTCATGATCTGGTGCGAGGTGCTCGAGGCGGACGTTGCCGGCCGTGTGCAGCTCCACGGCGAAGCGCTCCTTCAACAGCTGCGCCTGCAACTTTGCCGCCTGTGTTGCCTCCGCCAGCTTTAGCATCGTCTTGCGCTCCTGCACTTCGCGGGTGTCGATCGCACGCGACAGCTGCCGTCCCAGCGCTTCAAGGGTCGCCGTCGGCACGACAAGCGGGGCGCCACCGGCGTAGTCGCCGCCCTTGACTCCATCGGCTATCTTTCCGCAGAGAGATCCGCTGCTGCCACCGGCGCCGTGCTTGTCATCCAGGTGGTAGATGGTCCGCTCGGCCAGCTCGTGCTCGATCGGCTGCACGCAGGACTTCAACTTCAGCAACGCCCTGCCGGTGTCCCGGGTGTGACGGAGCGCGCAGGCCTCGGCGTGACGCGCAAGAAGTGTGATCTGGGTGTCCAGCATCTGGGCCCGCATGGCGTAGTACAGCTGCTTCTTGTGCAGCACCGACTCCACGAGCGAACGCTGCTCCGACGTGACAAAGGTGCCGTCGAGGGTGTCGAGGGAGCTCAGCATGGAGATGGTCAGAGTGACGTAGCTGTTGAGGCGGCAGATCGGGTTGTCGCCGAAGAGCGGGTCCAGCAGCCACAAGCTTCGCAGACAGGAGAGCTGCTGGAGGTGGCGGAGCTCGGTGATGGAGCTGAGGTGACAGCCGCTCAGGTTCACTTCGTGCAAGTGCGACATGTCTGTGGAGAAAGCGTTCTCGAGACTCTCCAGCGGGTTGCAGGAGACGTAGAGCGAGCGCAGCTTTCGAAGAGGGGTGAGGTGGATGAGAGCGGAGAGCCGATTACGCGACAGCCACAGTTCGCGTAGGTGGCGCAGCGGCGGCAGCCCATTGAGCGACTCGATGCGATTGCCCTGCAGGTACAGGCGCCGCAGCCTTGTCATGTTATACAAGCCCTCTATCACGCGGATGTTGTTGTCGGACAGCCACAGCTCCTCGACGTGGGCGAGTGAGGCAAGGTTGGCCATCGACTCCAGGCCGATGCTCATGAACTTCACCGTCACCAGGTTGGGAAAGAACTGCACGAGTGGCACACGGGGCACCTGAAGGAGGAAGAGCTCGATGGTGGTGATCGTGTCTGGTCGCTGCATCGCCTCCTCCACTGTCCACGCATTGCTTTCACCACAGAGCTCGAGCAGCTCCTGCAGCTCTGGCTGGCATTGCAGGCCCAACGACAGCTTCTGTCGGAGTTGCTCAATCTCTGCCGAAGGCTCCGCACCCGCTGCTGATGCCGTCGTCAGGTTCATTGAGATACCATGAGGATCAACGCCACGCCGTCGCAGGTTGTTGCCCGCGCGGACATGGCAGACGAGAGAGAGAGAGGGGGCGGGCGGGCGGGGGGGGGGGGCGGCAGCCCACACTTCCAGGTGCTTGCGTGCACGTGTGCCTATTCGCTGCTTCCACGCGTGCAACACGATCCCCCGGAATGAGGCGCCGACAAAGAAAAATAGATACAGAAGAGACACCCCCGATGAATTACACACGGACGAGCACCCACACACACGAAAAGGGAGAGTGACAGTGTGTGTGTGTGTGTGGGAGGGGGTGGGGAGAGCGGATGAGTGGATGGCGGGAGGGAAAAGGGGGCACGAGAGACGCCGTGCGCTACTGTGCTGTTGTGTGCCTGCATGCGTGTGTCGGTGCGCGTGTGTGCGCGGGAGAGAGAGGGGGTGCAACGTCGAGAGGGAGGGAGTGGCGAGAACCAAAGGCGTTGAGAAGCGGACCATCCTCAAGGTAAGCGGTGGTAGTGAGCGGGTCGGGTGGGGTGGGGCGGCGACAGAGAGAGAGAGACAACGTCACCAGTGGGTGATGGATAGAGGACCGAGGGTACCGGAAAGTCGCCGCCCCCCTCCCCCTGTTCCTCTCGCTGACCGGTAGAGCAGCTCGTTTCTGCCTTTCGTCCTTTGCTCAGGACTTCACGGCGTCGGCGCCACCATGCTGTTACGGCCGCCGCTGCAAGTGCGGGCGCCGGCGTGTTGCTTGCTGCGAATCATCACTCGTCTGCTTGTTGTGGTTCGTACCTTGAGAATTGAGGAAAGGGGTAACGAGGTCGAGGTACACAGAGAAGACATGAAAACGTACACGCACACATCTGTTCACGCAATACAAGACGACCCTCAGTCACACACACACGCAAACACACACACACACATAGGCATGCCTGTGCGTGTGTGTGTGACTGAGGTCCGTTGAATCCCCTCGTTCATTCCCCCTTCTGTTTTTCGTGCCCCCCCCCTTCCCCGTATTGTCGGGTGAGATGGGTGGGGTGGGAGGGCAGGTGAGGGTGAGGGTAAGGGGGAACGGGAGGTGAAGAGGGAGTGTGTGTCTGGGGTGGGGGATGAGGGGGTAGAGGTTGTAATAGAGCGAAAATAGAAATACGAACCGGGCGGGTAGCGATGGGGCGTGCGCATAGCGGATGTGCATGTGCGTCGTCACTGGCCCAGGGTGATGGTGTGGTGTCAGTACCTCGCGGAGATGCCAACGACCACCCACTCCCGGACCAGCATAAGGGCACACACATGTCACTCTCCGTGGGAGAAGGACACGCACACACACACACACACACGCACGCACGCACGCAGACATAAAGAGGTGATAACGACCGACAACACATCAAGGCACCGCACATACGCCACATCCTTCGGGAGGCAGTCGCCACAAAACACACGCCAAGAGTGCGATAGAGAGCGAGAGAGGCATGCGGAAGAAGAGGAGGGTGCAAGAGAATCAGCACGACAGGCTTTGTTGCCGTGACGGCTGTCGTGCACGTCCTGCGCCATCATTCCTCTTCTTCAACGACGGATGCATACAGATGGAGCGGTCGTGCAGCAGTGAGCCACGCAGAGAAGCACCTGCTCTCCCGTGGTCTCCCTCCGCACCGCTTCTACAGTGTCCGCTTGTCCGTGCTCGCCTCCGCCTCATGCCGCTTCAACCTGGCTGCCAGAGCCTGGAGCAGGTACGGCCCGGTCATCCCTTCCAGTCTTTGGATCGTATGCTTCGCGTAGGTATTCGGAAAATGGGCAACCGACATCGTCGATGCCGAGCGCGTGCTGTGAGCCGAGGAGGCGCGGCTAGAGGTGGATTCGGTGAGCTGCGTGGACGTGTGCGGCTGCTTCTGAGGGTTGACTAAGGCGGAGCCGCCGCCGTTGGGGATACTGTTGGAGCGGCGCACGAACGGCGAAGGGTGCCGGTACCCGACGACTCCAGCGCTGGAGTCGTACGTCGGCTGTGGGGACGGCGAGGGATGAGGAAGCGCAACATCCACGCGCACCGCGCGACCTTGCAACGGACTCGCCGGTGACTGCATATGCAGAGAAAAACACCAGCTTCCACTGCCGGCACCACCACTGCCGCCCCTGCGTCCGCTGCTCACGACCGCCGCCGCTGGTGAGGGCCCTCCGACGTGGGCTGGCGGAGGCGCTTGATTTGAGCTGCACCTGGTGAGGCGGGGAAAGGATGCCGCTACGTAGCCGCCGAGGTGGCGAGCGCAGTTCGTGATAAAGCACGCCGGCGCGGGTTGCTCCCCCCCTGTGGCGGTCACGGGCGGCGGAAGCGACGACCTGCCTGGGGCTGCCGTATGGGAAGGTGAAGGCGCAGCGCAAAACAACGCGCTTGCCGCCGAGTGAGAGAGGGGGGCGGCGGCGGCTCCCGTCACCACATCTACGTCCGCCACCGCGAGTGCAGCGTTGCCGCGGGGGTGAGCTGTAGCGCTGCTGTTGTTGCTGCTGCTGCTGCTGCTGCCACCGCCGCCACACACGACGCTGCCGGCGGCCATATGAGGCCAGAGATGCGTCTGTGAGGTTGAGGCGGCAGTGGAAACGGTAGCCGGGCTCCCAGCCTGGCTGGGGCTGCACGACGAGTTCATCACTGTGCCGGGGCGAGAGGGAAAAAGGTTGTGCGCCGGCGCTGCAACGGAGGCCGGCGAGCAGAACGCCGTCGCCGTTCCACCACAACCCGACGCATGGACTGTGTCACCGCCTGTGAGGTTCGTGTTGCTACCGGCTGCGTCCTGCCACGACGGCATCAACTTCGGACCACCTGCGAGGGGCGAGAAGACAGCCGGCGATGACGGCGAGTACGACGGTGTCGGGGACAGCGTTAGAGCGCCCCGGGCGAACGACTGTGCCGCTGGTGGTCCGCCACCCCATGCCGGGGCCGCCGCTGATAACGTGCCGCTCTGGTCAAAGCTTGGCACGCGCAACGGAGCTGGACGGCGGAACCCACGGTTGACGCCCCACGACCGCGGCGTCGCGATGGGGCTGCTGTGCGCTGTCGCAGCAGGGCTGCACTGCAGCGTCACTTGCCCACCACAACCGGTGCACCAGCCGCTCCCGCTGCGCTCCATCGCGGCTGCCGCAGTCGCCTTATCCTCCATCTCCGCCGCGCGGCTCTTCGTGCAGGAGCGGATGTGCTTGTCGAAGGCGCATCGGTTCCACCACAGCAGGCACTGGTTCTTGAGCGACAGCGGGGAAAGGCAGAGTTCCATCGTGCAGCTCATGACGCCAGTCCGTGGTGCGAAACCGCCAAAGAAGACGAGGCGGTCCTTCGTGTAGGTGACGGTAGGGCGCGAGCAGGCCGGCTGGTTGTTCGGCTTCAGGCGCCGCCACCGACGGCTCTGCAGGGAAAACTCAAAGGCATCGTCGCAGTACGTGTCGCCGCCGCCGGCAAACACGCCAAACGTCTCATTCACGAACACACTCGCGGCGCACATGCGCGGCGACGGGATATCGCCGGCGACATCTCGGATGTGGCGCCAAAACCCTGTAGACACGTCGAGGATGTGCAGATCATTCAGAAACGCACCTTCAGTGGCAGCAGCAGTGCCGTCGCCCGTCTGCGCCGGAGTGGCGGAGCGCCCGCCGAACACGAGCAGGAGCGCCGTCCCGGTGATGAGCTGGGAGACGTGGTAAAACCGCGCGGAGGGTTGCTCGCCGCACGTCTTCAGTTGACACCATCGCCGCTGCGTCGGGTAGTAGAGCAGCACCGCGTTTGTCGGGGCGCAGGCAAAGTCCGTGTCGCCTTGGTTGCGCGTGGGCAGCTCCGGGTCAGCAGGGCGCGGCCGCACACGCGACGCCTTCACAAGGCCGCCGAACACGACCAGCATGTCTTGGCGGGCGCGGGTGGCGGTGAAGTCGGCGGGGAGCAGGTGCATTGTGTGCCCCTTGCGCGGCGAGAAGGGCAGTCCGCACTCCTTGTTCCAGGTCACGCTAGGAATGTCCAGCGCCCACATGTCATCAAAGTAGCGTCCCAGCTGCTCCCCACTGAGGATGTACATCGTATCCTGGTACAGCGCAGCGGCGTGGCCGACTCGTCCCGCGGGCCGCCGACGCCGTCTCACACCCGCCTCCGAGAGGGAGTTGCACTGTCTGGAAGTACTGCCGTGGCGGCTGCCTGCGCTGACCGCCAGTGCCCCGTCCACCACCGTGCCCTGCTGCACATGCGCGGCGAAGTCACGGGAGGTGGCCGCGCAGCGCCGGGTGGCGCTGCTCTCCTCGCTGCCGCTGTTGTTGGCAGAGCCGCTGTAGTGGGGTGAAGGCGCATCTGTTGCTGCTGCTTCGGCAAGAGGTACCGCCACTAATGCTGTTTCGACCCATCGCATCGACGCCAGAGGTGACGCGGTCGGGGAGGAGAAGGACGGCGACGCAGGCGGCGCGGACGCGTACGACGGACTGGCGCTTCCCTGCTCGCTGGCGCCCACCGCCGCCGCGACCTCGTCGATGCACTCTTCCTGTAGGCAGCTCCAGCGCCGCGCCGACGCGTCGTATTGGTAGACATCGTTGAAGTAGTGCTCCTCGCTCGACTTGCCGCCGAAGATGAGAATCTGGGAGTCCTTGTAAAGGACGGCGGTGTGTCCGAAGCGCGCCGGGGGCTGCAGGACAACCTCGCTGTCCATGCCCACGCTGTTGCCACTGCTGCTGAGGCCGGCATCCTGCGGCGGGACGGTGCTGTCACTGCCACTGGTGCTGTGACCGCCGCCGCCATGTCCGGTGGAGGCGAGTGAATCACGAGGATCCTCCCAGCTGCCGCTCGACGCCGCGATCACATTCAAGAGTGAGCGCGAGGCACGCAGGGAGTTGGCTGCGGACTCATCGAACGACGCCATCGCTGACAGTCCGCTGCCGCAGATGCGCACCCACGACATGCGCTGCGGGCACTGCTGCTGAAGAAAGTACTGTCGCTTCTCTTCCTTGCACTCATTGCGGATGTACTGCCGGCACCCCTGCGTCACGCCCATATCGCAGGGGGGGCTGGCCAAGGTAAACGCGGATGTGGTCGTGACCGTTGCCGTCACAGCTGTGCTGCTGGCGTGCGTTGTACTTTCTGATCGCTGGTAGGACTCTTCTCTACGAGAGGAGGGGAGGGAGAGCATCCGTTGCTGCTTCGCCATGGTGCAACTACTGCTGGGACTCCCATGTCTCCTCGGCGCAGAGTTTCCTGCAGCCCAGATCATGGGCGGCGGGGTGCCGAGAGTGCCGGTGGACGCTGCCGCAATCGACGACGCGCATTCAATACGGATATCATCCATTGCTCCGGGAATGCACCATACGCACTAGCGCGAGGTGAGAGGAAGCAGGAGGGTATGGAGGGGGGGGGGGCTGATGTTTGAGGGACGTGCGTGTGTGTGTCTGTGGCAGCGAGTCCAGTCCCGAGTAGAGCCAACAAGGACACGTCACCCTCGTCCCTGGATGACGACGACGATGCAGAAATCAACGACAGCAATGACAATAAAAATCGTGACGAAAATAATGGTAATAGTTCTAGCGGGGAGCTGCGCGCTCAAAAAGAAGGAAAGACACCACCAAGACACGGCGGCGGCGGCAGCAGGGCCGACAAGTAGCACCGCTACGATAATAATATACACCGCTTCGTTGCACGAGTACTTGGGAGGGAAATCACCTCACACGATGCAAGAGAAAGAGTCAGGCGCACCACACAACGTACGGCGGTAAAAAGGAGACACGACAACGACAACACCCACTGTGCCACAGCGACATGCACACATACACAAGGCCAAGGCGATCGCCGGCGTAATAGGGGGAAAGTGATATAGGAGGAGCTCGATGGACGCGAGAGAGAAAAGAGACAGAGCCAAGCGCGCAAAGCAAAGCAGACAAACCAACCACCGGGAAGGTGCCGGAGACGGAGCCGGGGGGGGGGGGGGGGGGGGAGACGCCGGGGAGGGAGGGAGACGCCGGGGGGGGGGGGGGGGGGAGGGGCGCGAATTTCGGATGGCGGTGGGCGATGCGCGATTAGCAAACAAAAAACGCACGAGAAAGATGCGAGATAAGGGGGCTAAGGAGAGAAATACCGAAACAGACGCACGCCAAGTACACACACACACACACACGCACACGCACACACACAGACAGCTGCACCAACCCGTCGCCGTGCTCGTAGTCGTAATCGAGTGACCAAGAACACAACACAAGGCAGCTACACAAATATACAGACGAAAATACAGACACTAAGCACCACAGCAGAGGGCGGAATAAAGGAAAAACGTCGCACACGCACACACACAAACACGAACACACACGATAGAAGGGATGGCGTCGACGCGTGACTTTGCCCGTGTGTGAGGCTGGCTACCGAGAGGAGAGGGGAGGAGATCAGCTGATCTACACTAAACTATATAGATGGAGGGAGAGGGCAGCAGCAACAGCAACATCAGCAGCAGCAGCAGGTGTGTGTGTGTGTGTGTTGGAGGGGAGGGGAGGGGGAGGGAGAGGGACAGCTACTTGAGCACGCAGCCGCACAGAGAAGCCCAGGAAAGGTAATCAAGGGGGTACACGCAAGAGATACTGTGCGAAAGCGAAGAAAGGGGCAATGGCGTGCTCTTTTTCCTTCTTCCCCGCGCTTGCGTGATCCCCGGTCACCACACCTGCTTTCAGCGACTACAGAGCTTAGAAGAGGTCAACGAAAACACTCACAGAAAAGTACAAAAAAAAACCGCTTGAAGCAGTCGCCGCACAGAAGGTTTTGTGGCGCTGAAGCGGAGTAGGAGTGTCAGAGAGAGAGAGAGAGAGAGAGGAGGCAAATCTTCGTGTTTTCTTCCGTTTTCCCCTTCGCACGTTGTTCTAAAGCTCTCTTCCACTTCTGTCTGTCTGTGGGAATGCGTGTGCGAGCGCCGGCAGCTCGCTGCTGTTGCTACACTAAAATCCGCACTTTGGGCTGTGTAGCAGATACGCCCTTTCTGTAAGTTCTCTTCGTGTTCGGCGTGTCGTGTTGCGCTCGCCCGCTCTCTCTCGCTCTCTCTCGCTCGCTCTCTCGCTCTCTCTCGCCCGCTCTCTCGCTCTCTCTCGCTCTCTCGCCTTGCTGACGCTGAGGCGAAGCGGAAAAAAAGAAAAGCACACACACACACACACACACGCAATGGGCAAAACCATACAAAAAAAAAAAGCAACTCCAGATGCAAAGGTAAATAAGAAAAGAGGGAAGCCGCCGCGTTCAGGGGTGGTGATAGTTGTGATAGTCGTCGTGATGGTGCTGCTGAGTGAAGTGTGTGTGTGTGTGTGGGTGTGTGGGTGGGGAGGGAGGGATAAGGGGGGGGGGCTGGGGGCAAAGTCGAAGGAGGACTGCGAGAAGAGCAAGCGCAACCACAACAATGATGAATGCACACACACACCACACACACAGTCACGTAAACAAAAAAAAATGACGGCGATGTTTCGAGATTCCCCTTTCGTGCGAGCGGTGGGCGGAGCGGGGCGGGGCGGAGGCTGACGAGGTCGTCGAAACAACAACAAAGGGCGAACAAAGGAGGAGGCGCAGAAACACGACGAGGCCACAGTAAGGAGACTAAGTCACGGAGAGGGCACCACGGGAGCGAGAGGACGAGCATGCATATACAGATAGAGATGAACGACGCCGCCTACGCAGGAGAAACCCACACAAAGGCGCACACACACACACGCACCAGATCACTCGCGCTTGCCCATGGATAAGGCGGGATTGTGGTCGTCAGGTAGACCGGGAGGAGGAGAAAAGAGGAAAAGAGAGAGACGCTTGCACACACACACACACACACACACACGCAGACGGCGGGACGCAGGCAGACGCTTGAATAACAGAAATAGGCGGTGGGCGCAAAAAAAAAAAGGGAGGAGGAGAGAGGGATAGAGAGCGAAATCAATGAAATGCGCGTGGGCGTGTGTGCAGGCCAGGCGGGCGCGTTCGTGTAGAAAGCGTGGCAGGGTAGGTGGGGAGCTCGTTACAACGGTCTGTGTTTTGTGTTTCTTTACAGCAGCACACGACAGCGAAAACAAAGTCGACGGCTCAAAATAGAGAAATCGGCCGAGCCAAAATACGGCGGAGCGTTGTCTGTCGTCGCGGTCACCGTGTGTGGACAAGAAAGGAAAAGCGCTGCAGACTGACTGAAAAGAGATGCGAGTAACGCCGTATCACCCCCAGGTGGTCAGACCTCCGATCACGCACGTGTATGCACTGTGTCTTTGTCCGCGCACAAGCGCCTCGGTTCGACGTGCTCTCGTTTCCGAACTGTTTCGCCGCTCCTCTGCTTCGACAACGATGACACCCCTTTTACGCAGACACGCAGAGAAAGAGAAAGCACAGTCCCTCCGTCCCCCCCCTTATTCACAGATGAAGCGGCGCGTGCTGTGCGCTCTCGAAGGCGAGGACGCCTTTGAGGAGAGAAGAGCAAGTGAGGAGACGTCGCAACAACAAGAAAAAGACCAGACAGAAAAAGAGAAGTTGCGGATAATAGGTTTGAGTTTGCGTGAAACGGTGGGGTGGGGTAGTGTGTGTGTGTGTGTGGGTGGGTAAGGGGGTGGGGCGGTTATGTTGTCGCACACGCTCGCACTTGCTTTCGTACGCGTCGTCGTTGGCTCGCGGCCGGCAAGGGAGAGAGAAAGCGAGAGCGACGTATCAATAGACGAGGAAAGCGACACAACAAGCAGAACGAATTTTGCCTGTTGCGTCTTTCAGCCTCGCCTTCGCGCCGTCTGTCGCCAACACGACAACACCACCCTTTTTTTTTTCTTGTGCAGGCCTGAACGGTGAGTATGTGCGTGTGCCTGTGTGTGTGTGGGGGGGGGGGCGGGCAACAGTAAGGGAGAGGGACGGCAGCGAGCACGAGCACACACAGGCACAGAGAGCGCCAAGCGGTTTTACTGAGAAGAGCGAACGATGAATGTATTCTTAGGCGCGAAAGGGCGAAGAAGGACCGGAGACGGAGGCGAAGGGTGGGTGGGGGGGGGGAGGAGTGGGGAGGGGAGCGCTGTTGCTGCTGCTGTCGCCGCCGCACGTCGACGGGTTGGGGGAGGGGAGGGAGGGAAGGAGGGAGAGCCGGCAAATAGAGAACAAGAAAAACAAAAGAAATAGCGACAGTCGAGTGCGAGGGCGGGCGGCAGCGGCAGTGGTCAAAGAATACCTGACAACAAACAACAGCGCGGTGGAGCGGAAGATATATATGTGTTTATATATATATAGATGTATATATATATATATATATATATCCAGTGCCTTGTGCGTGCGTGTGCACGTATATATATGTAATAGGATTGCCGTGGCCCGAAGGTGTGTGTGTGTGTGTGTGTGTGCGGGGGAGGTGGGCACTCACACGCCGCGTGAGATGCGTGCGCGGGGAGAGAGGGAGAGGAGGACGACAGAGGGGAAACGGAATGATAGAAAGATAAATAGATGGCGTGAACAAAGGGCGCGAAAGCGTGAGCGCGTGGGCGATCAGCAGACACGCAAGGCACGGAGCGGAAGCAGGCGGGGGCGCGCAGGGCGGTGGGAGGGGGCGAGGGGGGGAGAAGTCAAAAGACTATACTAAAAAAACCTACTGCGCGTAGGTGCATGTGTGCGTGTGCGTGTGCGTGTTGGCGTGTGTGCGGATGCAAGACCCAGGGAAAGGGGGATGAGGTGGAGAGGTGAGGATCGGCGAAGGAGAAAGGCAGGCGGCAAAGCCAAACATCATAGTGCGGGGGAGGGGGCGAGGGGTGGATGCAGGCAGGCACGAGGCACACCCTTTCCTGCCCCCTCTTTCGCACACCAGACTTCTCTCGCTAAGTCATCGAGGCTCTCGATGGAGGCGCTTGTGCGAGGGGTGAGAAGACGGCTGAGAGGCCATGAAGTGACGCCTTTCGCTGCCGCACATCAAGGTGGGCGCGGAAGCAGGAGACGAGGTGCGGCGTACGACCTTTTCCTTGAACATTTCCGTTCCTTGTGTGCGTGTGCACTCTACGTCAGCAGGTATATGCGACGCCGACGAAAAAAAAAAAAGGGTGCGCCGATGCGAAGCAAAAGACGACGACCATCGCGATCCATTCCCCCACAGGGGAAGGAGGTAGGAAGGGATAGTGGTGCACGCCACAATATGGGCCGTATGTGCCCGTCTTCTGCTTGTGTCTAAGCGCCCAGATGAGAGAACGAGGTGAGCCTAAACTATCGATATATGCGTGGCGGATGGTGCGATGCCTGGACGAGAGGGAGCGCTCACAGTGCCAGATTGTTTCGACCGTGCTTTCAACGCTCCCCCAATACCAGGCCTACAGGGCTCGCTGCCGCTGCCTCATGCGACCCACTCCCCCTTTCTCTTTCTTGCACTCTCCATCAGCAGCACCAGCGTGCCAAGCACGGCGGAGGCGCGAGCCGCTGGCCGAGGCTGGTGTGGTGCTGCCTGACCCCTGATTCTTTCAACCGGATGTGGTGGGACCGTACTCGAGGTTCACAGGCCGCTGAGCGCCACGCCAAGAGGACCGTGCCGACGAGGAGGATAGAAATGGCGAGGTTCGTGTGGTGAGGGGGCGCAGGCCGCACATGCCTGCCATGAGCGACGACTCTCGCCAGTTCACGCCGACACCCGCGGCCGGCAAGGTGTGCGCGGGCTGCTGATTTCTCTTTTCATTTTGACGCAACTGATGTCTCGACGCAGGAGCGGTTGTAGCGAAAAATGTGCCGGGTGACTCCGGTGTGCGTCTTAAGGTGTGCTGCCGCTGCATTGTTGAAGTCGAGGAGGATGCAGATCGGGAGGCCGCCTCAGCAGGGACGTCGTGGTGCAGGCGAGGCGGGGTCCATCTCTCATGCGAGAGAAGATGTGATGGCGTCGACGGCGACGACGCCTTGGGGAGGCGCCAGAAGCTCGGCGACGGCACCACGTAGATGTGACGCAAGTGGGGCGCCACGGCCATGTGCGCGTCACCATACAGGTCTGAAGGTGCCCGGAAACCTCTACAGGAGCTTCCGAGGGAGAGCGCAGATCGTGCTTGTCGCCGAGTCGGCGGGTGCTGCCGAGCTTCCGCGTGGAAGGCCGCCGACCTCGTCACGCTCACAGAGGAAGAGAGGTGAGGCAGCGAGTAAGATATGCTATCCAGCTCACGCAGCCCCACCTCCTCAGACACATGATAAGGCAGCATCGAGCACGCATCTACCCGCTCGTACCAAGCGACGGCATCGTCCAGGTCGCTCTCCTCCGACGCCTGCTGCACATGCGCCGGGAGGAGGGAGGTGATGAGCTGGAACAGCTGCGCGCACGCGCTGGTGCTGTCACGACCGCGTTCCCTTGGATAAACGCGGTAAAGACGGTTCGTTGCCACCGTACACTTCTCCCGCCCGGGGTGGTTGTGGTCCTCCGCCGATGGCACCTCCACATGCAACTCAACAGCGTGAGCCGGCACGACGTGACGCACTTGAACGATGTCCTGCAGGTGAATTGCCAACGCGAACCCTGTCGCCACCACACGGAGGAGGACTTTGCTGCGGGTGATCACCAACACTACATTCCTCGCCTCTAGCGGGCGGAAGCCCGCTTCCACGAGGATGAGGTCACACCACACGCTGTGCTCTCCCGTGCCGGAGGAAGGCTTACGATGGGCGAAGAGATCTGCCTCGCGTTGGCCGCGACTGCGCGTGTCGCCGGGAGAGAGACGGTGACGACCTTCACCCCCCATTGTTAACGTTCTTGACACATACACACACACACACTGGACAGGTGCAGGGAGGGAGAGCGAGAAGGAGTGGTGCCGTGCGAGAGCGGAAGGGCAAGCAAAAAAAAAAACAAAGCCGGAATCGACACTTGCATCCACATCGACGTGGGCAGGTGCACAGCCTGCAATGCAAGCGTTGTCGAGGGGGGACGACGAGACCGCAACGCCGTGAAGGTATCTCCACCTGAGATTCCATGGAGGCACACCAGCGAGGGAGCTGCCGGGTTGCCTGCGCTGACGGTGGAGAGGGGGAGTGTGGGCGTCGTCGTTGTAAAAGGTAAGCGGAACAAAGTCGAAGCGATCCGTGGACCGATCCCCCCCCCTCCCCTCCACGGTGCGTCATTTTTCTGCATCTCGTTTTCGTTTGCATGCGCAGGTCTGTACGCCTCTATGTGTAACAGTACGTCACGCACAGCATAGCCCATTCTCCTGCGCCGCCGACAGTGGAGGGCGCGTCTGTGTCCGGAGACATGCCTCGACCATGCGTGCACGAATTCTTATCCGACTTTGCTTGATTAGCCCTGCGCGTGCAGGTCGGCTCAAAAGTGAGCCGAAAAAGGCAGTGAAAACTAAATCCCCAAACACAGGCAATCACACCAGCGGCGACATCCGCCCTGCCCCCGCCCCGCCCCTCCTGCACACCGACCATGCCGGTACAGCGGCGGAAATACCGTCGTCCGTACACCCACCGCCCCTTCCGGCTACGTCGTGGGTGGCGTCTCTTTGCGGCGCCTCTTGAGCGCCCGTTTTTGCTCCTTACGCTCACGCTTCTGTCGTTGCTCCACCTCGGCGTCGTGTGCCGCCGGGTCGACCGCGCACCGCAGCACCGCCGACGCTAGCATGAGTCCAAAGAGAGGTGGCATGTAGCTGATCGTCCCGTTCATGGATCGATCACGGCCACCGGCTTCCTGCCGCTGTGGCTCCAGTGGCGGTATACCCTTCTCCGAGCTATGCACGACGGTGATGTCACCGGGCCCAACGCCGTGCTTGCGCAACGCTGCGCGACACGCGCGCGCGAGTCCGTCATTCTCCGTCGAGAATAGGTCGCCGATGGAGACGAGCGACGGATCAAGCCGACCGCCCGCGCCGCAGGAGGAGTAGGCGCGTATTTTCAGCTTCACTGCGGCAGCGAGAAGAGCCACCTTGCAAGTCACGCTGTCAATGCAATCCACCACAAAGTCGTATCGTTGGCGAGAGAGCACGTCCTCGACGTCCTCGGCTGTGATGAAGGCGTCGAGGACGACGATGTTGCAGTGCTGGTTGATGTCCCGCAGGCGCCGCGCAAGCTCCTCCACCTTGCTCTTGCCGATCGTGCTATCGAGGGCGATCAGTTGCCTGTTCTTGTTTGACGAGGTCACAACATCGTAATCGACAATCGTGATGCTGCCAACGCCGGCCCGCACAAGAGCCTCGGCGCAGTGACCGCCAACGCCACCTGTGCCAGCGAGGAAGACATTCGTGTTCTGCAGCGACCGAATTCCGTCATCTCCAATCAGGATTTGTGTGCGCTCGTAGAGGGCCGAGTTGAGCATCGAAACCAGCTACACATGTACGTGTGTATTTGTCTATGCACTCGACAAGGGGATGGTACCACGCTGAGTGATGATGCTCCGAACAAGAACCGTCAGTCGCTTGTAACGCGTACGATGGGTGGACATCCACCGCCTATAGCGCACAGCCCAGCGTGAGAAAGCGCGCAGCATGAGAGGACAGGGGGAGAGAGAAAGCGGCATTAGGGAGAGGGCACAGATACTGACAACAAGCGGGGGGGGGGGTAGTTGTTGTGGTGGCTGGAGTGCACCTCCGCCAGCGTTTCACCGGACGGCTCTTCTCGTCTTACCACACAGAGCCGGTATACCGGCCCCGTCGATCTCCACTGCCCACGCATGCAGCTTGGGCTCTCTGTTTCTCTCTCGCCCATGCGAGGGGTAAAGGAAGGTGGTGTGCAGCATGAAGAGCGGAACGGGGGGACAGGATCGACGCAAACAAGCCGATGGCGTGCTCTTGGCTTTCGCTGCGCCACGGTGCAGTATTTGCAACATTCTTGGCCGTGCCCTGTGCACCGATCTATCCCTTCCCTTCGAGATGCGCTGCACTGCCCCAAAAATGTATGTGGCTCGGCAGCCAAAGCCAACGACGACTAGTCCTCCATCTGCGCGATCAGCTCGCTCTCTGGGGACGTGAGAGAGGGTTCGCCGCGCGGATCCGGTCAACGATGCGACGCACCGCTGACACGAACCCACCCTCCTGAACCTCTTCTGCGCCGAACAATGTATTGGCAATCATGGGCGCCACCGTCAGAGACGGTGGCGCTGCCCACAATTGACCAGGTCAGACTCTGGCCCACGGCAACGCACCAGCGCGCACCGGTCGGTGGGGTGCGCCACCTGAAGCACTCGCCGCTTGTGGGCCTGAGCACGAGCTTGTCGCGAACCGCACCCGAAATCGGGATTGCAGCGTGACAAGCCTCAAAATCAACTCGAGGCGCCCACGTCCTGTTGCGTGGCTCTTGTCGCCGCGCCAAGCAAGACGGACATGCCACCCACGGCATCTCTTGCTCTTCGCCAGAACGCATTGAGGTGTGGGTCCGTGGTCGGGCAGCGGCGTCCTTTCACCTCTGGAGCGACGCAACAACTTGACGCTGTGCACCCTCTTCACCCGGGAGAGCCCTTCTCCATCGTGTCGTCAGTATTAGGGAGGCGCGGCCCGACCCTTCTCCACTGCAAACGCCAGCGCGGCGTCGGCCATCGGCAGGCGGCGCTTTTTCCCTATCCTAGACGCCCGGAGACGGTCGAAGTGCCTCTGCGCCCGATGCAGGAAGTCCCGCGCCTCGGGCGGACTCGCTCGCATCACCTCAGCAGCATCCCAGTCCAGTGAGGCAGTTGTCTAGAGGTCAAGGGGGGATTCGGAAAGGGGGGCAGAGCCGGCACATCACGGGCACCCCCGCAGGCACTGGATCGCGCAGAGCATCTCAGCCGGCTCCACGCCGAGGTCCTCACCGACGAGGCCTTCACGCCGAATTCGTCTCGGCGCAGAGGGCGGTGCTGGCGCTGACCAGTGCGGCTTGCTTGTGTCTCCGGAGTGTCGCGAGTTCCTGTTCCGGGACGCCACGGGCCGCCATACACCATACGGCAGCGCCGCCGTCGCGTTCTCCTGCCGCAGCGACGTACGCAGTAGATTGCAGACCTCCGTGGGACGTGGAAGCAACGCGCTGCGTGCGGGCCGCCGATACGAGCACTCTTGCTGCGCCGCGTGGTCAGGGGGACAGCACCATCACGGGCCGCCCAGCGTGTTTCCACGCCCTCCTGTTCCTGTTCTGGGTTATGGGGGGGGGGAGCAAGGGTGTTCTGCCGTGAAGCGGCTGCCTCGTGTCGGCCAAGGGCGGAGGCGAGCGGCCGCTGCCGGCCCGTCTGCTACCCGTACAGACAGGTGATGTTCGAAGCAGTGGACGGTCATGTGCAGGTCACAATCCTCGCTGTACCACTGCTGTCGCGCGCATGCGCTGTGAGAGACTGATAAGCCCGCCCCACCGCGCGGAGCTTGCGACGTGGCGCCTATGGTACGGCAGCTGAGGGCGCAGAACCGCACGCGGTCAAGACAGCGGGCGTGCTGTCCCACGCCTCCTCCAAGATTCCCGCGATCCGATGCGACCGCAGAGCATGCGGGGAAGGTGCAGCGCACCCACGACCTGCTGGCCTGCTGGCGGAGAGCACGAGCCCGTTCGCGCCGCCAAGCACGGCATATTGCTTCGCAGGGAAGCGTCGCATGGTGCGGGAGGTAGCGACGGCAGGGAGTGTCGAGTTCCTCACCGTAGGCCTTGCCTGCTTGTAGATCACCACCCCCTCCAAACTGCGGCGCGAGAAGTACAGTGCCTCCGCCGGTAGAGTAGTACTCTGCTGGCGGTCCCGTGCGCCCGCGCCTTGTTGGCGATGGTGCCGCCTCAGGTAAAAGCTCCTCGAGCAGGTCGCCTCCCCATGAGTCTTCTGGAGTGGCCCCTCCACAACCACCACGTCTTCGGGGTACGCCATTACGATGTGCTTCACCTCCCTGTTGTTAGGGGAAGGGGTCTGTGGCTCTGCGAGCTCAAGAGAAGGGAGGATAGCAGACCAAAACGCGAGGAGCGCACGAGACATCAGTGCACACGCCGACACACCCCAGCGAGACTGCGCAGAGAAGAAGAGATCGAGGAGGCTCTAGAGGGCAGTCATCAAGCAACCGAACGTCTGAGATCCGCGTATCCGCTGGACTCTCCGTGGGTAACTCCGAAGAGCAACACGCCGTTTAACCCCCCTTCCCCCAGACACACCTCGGATATTCCTGCACCCCTTGACGGTGTACGCCCATCGCCTCAGCGAAGCGCTGCGGGTCCTTCTATATAAAAACACACACACACGCGGGCACGAGGAAAGAGCGAAGGCTACGCAGGTGAGATTAAGAGTGTGTATAACGACACAACCTGCGCGCCTCATCGTCGCCGACCGACCGCACCACGAAATAAGTGTGCATCACGCGAGCCTGTCGGCCTCTGCAGGAGAATGCTCGTCCCGCCGTGGCGGGCAAGAAGCGTTCCCCTTTCCCTCCGATGATCCGCTGACAGATCCAAGTCTCTACGCAAGAAGAAAAGGCCACCAAAGCGCCTCAGCGGTGCACTGCAGGGCGAGGAGAGCAGCAGCACAGCCACGGAAAGCGCGCCGTGGCCCACAGCACGTATCACGTCGTCGCCTCACCTGCGCTCCCCATGCGTTAAACTCCCTGCGTCACCGCGCACTCCAGCGCAGCAGCAACACACACGAAAAGAGAAAAAAAAACAAAGGCCTAGATTACAGTTCACCAGCGAAAATGCATGCTTGCACACAAGGCGTGTTGAGGCTCCATCACCCGCATAGCAGCAGCAGCAGCACTCAGAAGCCCCACTGCACCATCTCCTCCATGTCCTCCATCTTGTCATACGGCAGCGGCATGCCGCTCAGCAGGTCGTGCTCGGAGGCGCCGTGGGCCCAGTGCGTGTGACGCACCTCCGCATCCGCCTCCGACAGCACCAGCACGCTCGCAGCGAAGTCCTCGGCAGAGGCGGCCTCCTTACGCCTGTCGGCCTCCTCCATCGGCACCACCGCGGCGACCGTGGCCGCCTCGGCTGCCGTGGGCGACCGCACCAGCGACCGCGCAGCGGCGTCCAGCAGGTGCTCCGCGAAGTCTTCGTGCGCCAGCAGCTCGGCCGGCACGGCCAGCGCGAGCGGCAGCTCCGTGAAGCCGCGTGCACCGGTGTGCAGCGTGCGCGCGTCGATCACCAGCGCCTGCACCGCGCGCAGCGCCACGCGCCGCCCGCGCAGCTCCACCAGCGGTGGCGCCTCCCACTGCCCCACCGCCACGTCCTCGCGCGCCAGCCGCAGCCCCGCCACCACCACGTCCGCCACGCCGCTGTCCGCCGGCAGCGTCACGCGGCGAAGCCGGTCAGCCGGCAGGCTGCAGCGCGCCACCGGCAGGAAGTCGCGGTAGGCGTGTCGCCGGCCCGCACGCGCCGCGCGCAGCGACACGCCGTCCGCCGGCGGCACCAGCACCTGCACCACGCGCCGCCCGCGGAAGTCCGGCAGCGCGTGCCGCAAGCTGCGCAGCAGCGGGCAGAAGCCCTCCTCGTCGTTGCTCACAAGGATCAGCGGCAGGTGCATCAGGCGCTTGAAGTTGACCTCCACATGCGCAAACTGCAGGTCACGCGCACCGCTCTCCTCATCAATCCTCCGCGATACCCGCAGCTCGTCCGCGCCGCCCCCCTCCTTCGGTGCGCTGCGCCAGTGTTGCTCCAGCAGCATGGGGGTCGGAAAGAGCTCCTCCAGGAAGTCGCGGAGCGTTTCGCCGACCGCGTTGTCCGAGAACTTCGAGTTAATGTTCGTGAACGGCTTGACTCCACGGTAGCTACGAATTTTGTCCATTGCCTTATCGTTCAAGTCATCATCGTCGCGGAACTCGTGGTACCTCGCTGATTCCTCTGCCTCCGTAATGTAAGTGGCCGGCGCGCAGCCGTCCTCGTTGTCCAGCGCCACGTCCACCACCGGGAACACCGGCGTGTCGTTGTCCAGCGGCGACAGCCCGGCACCGCGCTGCATGCGCCACGCCTGCTTCGCCATCAGGTACGGCAGGTACTGACTCGACGCGGCCCACGGATGCCGCAGCATGTGCGCCGTGTGCGTCGATGGCGGCAGCAGGTCCATCGTGGTGCGTCTGCGCTCCATGAACATGTTCAGGTTGAGGTCCGGTGCGTAGCGCTTGTGGATGTAGCCCCACATGTTGCGGCACTGTGGGTAGGGCGCGTGGCTGTCGAGTCGCATGCGGTACTTGCGCAGGCGCGGCTGCGTCTTGAACACGCGGTGCGTCGGGAACTCGTGTCCAGCGAGGCGCGCCGCCCAGACTTCAAGGTACCGCATCAGCTGTAAGCAAGTGTGGGAGGAGCTGGCCGACCGTCCATGCACAAGGTCCATTGTGCGCAGGAGCTGCGCCATGACCGTAATGTCTCGCGCCAAACCTACCCACGCCTCCGCTGGCGGCAGCGGCTCCGGTTCTTCCTCCGCCACCACCACTTTCGCTGTTTGGAGGTAGTAGCGCGGGGCGATGAGGTCTGCCGTCACGCGGTCCAGCACGCGGCGACCCCAGTGCACGAGCGCCGGCATCTGCGCCTGGCCTGCCCACGTCCACTCGCTGCTGCCCGGCGTCGTAGACGGCGGAGGCACCAGCGCAAAGGTGCCCGCTGCATCCGCGGCCCACGCCGGCTCGCCCTGCGTCGACACGCGCGGCATCGCACACGTATCGCGCGCCAGCGCTCCTTCAGCGGTGCCCCACGCGCACTCCGCCCACGCGCACACAGCAGCGCTGCTGTTGCTCGCGCACGCCGTGCTTGTGGCCCTCGCGCCGCCTTTCGGCGTCGCCACGCTGCTGCGGGCGTCCACGGCAGCGGCGAAGGCGGCCCACGACGCACGCACGACGCCGCGCCGCACCACGGCTGCCTCGCCCTCCACCGACGTCAGGGCGGCGGCAGCAGCAGCCGGCTGCACAAGCTCCTCCAGGTCCGCGGGTGTCTTGTCCAGGTCACGGTGCATGAGCATCGTGTTGAACACGAGACCCCGGCGGAAGTAGTCCAGGTTGCTTTCATTATATACCATAGGGTCATCGATGCGAATACGCAGCAGCGGTCCACCAAACTCGTTCACGAAGTCGGTGATGTCGACGTCCTTCATGACGAGGTAGTCGTCGTTCATGTAGATGAAGACGGAGGACGCGTTGCGCAGCCGGTACACGAAGGGCTCGACGACGTAGCTGTTGACGGTCGTCAGCGGCGCGGGCGGCATCAGCGCGCGCTGGTCCACAATGTGGATGCGCGTGTAGTGCAGCGTGCCGGTGTGCGCCTCCTTCACGAAACGCGCCTCGGCCGTGCCGAGCACCCTCGCATCGTCGCCGTCAGCGGCACCACCCGACGCCTCAGCGCGCGCCGCGGTCGCCGTGGCAGCGGCGTAGAGGGAGCGCATGAAGAAGTTCCTGCTGTGGTTCAGCCACAGCGGCACGTTGCCGTACGGCGCCACGACGGCCATGCGGCCACGGTGCCAGCTGCGCGTGTGTTCCAGCAGCCCGCGCATGCCGTGGCGCAGCTCGTCGCAGTCTGCGTCGATGTCGTCCGGCTTCACGCTCTCCAGGTCCGCACCCAGCGCGCGCAGCAGCTCCATGTTCGTCAGCGTCATCTCCGGCGGCGGCAGCGGTGTGTCCTCGACGCTGCGGGGTCCGTTCGGGTGCGTGGCAGCCCACCACAGCGACGCCTCCACGCGCTTCATCGCGTCCTTGCCGGCGCCCACGTCGGCTAGCAGCTCCGACATGGCGCACGGGCTCGACGCCGACACGAACAGCAGCTCGGCGATGTAGCGGCTGAAGGCGTCCTCGGCGATGTACGGTGCATCGGTGTCCGTGTCGGCCGCGCGCTGCATCTCGCCCCACAGCAGCTGCACCGACGCGATCATGTTCCAGCACTCCCACGTCTTCGCAAACGGCTTCGTGTAGCTGCGCGTGATGTCGCTGCCATTGACGTAGGAGTAGATGAAGTCGAGGTGTGCGTGACGCTGCAGCAGCTCGTCGCGCGTGTAGCGGCGGTAGTGCGTGCGCAGCCCCTGGTCCGCCTTGGTGAAGTCCGCGTCGGCGTTGCCACTTCTGCTGTCGGTGGTACCGGCGGCTGCGGCTGCGGCTGCGGCTGCGGCTGCGTGCGGCACGGCGAGAGGCCGCACAGTGAAGTTGAACGCGCCGTTGACGGCGTGCCGCGGCGCGGCGTCGCCGAGCTGCCAGTTGGTCTCGCCGTCGAGCCACGGCGACGGCGCCAGCGGCGTGCCGCGCTGCACGCTCCGCGGCGCGGCGCAGAAGGCCTCGTAGGTGCTGCGGCCCACGCCGCTGCGCCGCCGCTCGTCCACGCGCATGCCGCCGCGGCCGAAGGTGCGCACCACGTAGCGGTCGCGCTCCACGTCGTGGTGCATGTACGCCGCGTGCGGCGCGCCGGTGTAGCCGTCGTAGCTGCTGGCCGTGGGCCGGCCGCAGAAGTGCGCCAGCGTGCGGTCCGACCGCGGCCCGTACGGGCTCAAGGAGCGCGGGTCGCGCACAGGGGAGACAAGCGAGGGCCCCATCGACGTGAGGTCGAAGTGCGTCTCCTGGTAGGTCCAGAGTTGGAGGTTGCGAGGCCCGTTACGGTAAGTGTAAAACCGTTGGATACCTAGGAGAACGCAGTGAACAGTCAGGAGGGCGCTGAAGACCCTTGCATTCAGTGGCCAGGAGTTGTATAGCATCATCGCCACCGCCTCGGCAATCCGGTGCCAGCTGCGAGGTCGTCGACGACACATCTCCAGAACATGTCGCACGTCTTTCATTCGCGAGCGCGCCGCCATACGGGCTCGCTGATGCCACTTGTGGATACGAGCCCATATTAAAAGAGCGACGGCGCCGATAAGAACGAGGAAGCAGCACAGCGCCGGGTTGCGCACGTACAAAAACTTAGCGGTGGCTGCCGTCATTGGGACGGTTGGAAAGACCCGCGATTGTTCGCGTCTGAGAAAGGTGCTCGGACTGCCTGTGAATACTTTGCGTCGCCAGTGTGAGGGGTGTGTGCAGGTGTGTGTGTGAGAGAGAGATGGATGGGAGAGGGGGCGAGAGAGAGACCGACCGACAGAGAGTTACACCAGCGGCACACCCGTACTAGTGGAGCCCGTCCTTTCTTGTAGCAGAGCAACCACACTCACACACACACACACACACAGACGCGCAAACGTGTGTGTGTGTGTGTGTGTGTGTGCGTGTGCCGGTGCTTGTGTGTCCAAGCGAGAGTGCGGGGCTGTACGTCCGTCCAGCTGTCCGCCTCACCGAGCGGAGAAAGTAAGGGAGGGGGTCCCGGACGGGGAGGTGGGGGGTGGGGCGTACTCGGGAGACACCGAGAGTGGGAATGACGAGAGAGAGGGCGATAGCGAGAGAATGGGGCCGCCCATGATGTCACTGGGCAGAGGCGGGCAGGGGAGAGAGGCACCCTTCCCCTCACACAGCCAAAGATATAGAAAAAGAGGGGGGGGGGTAAGTAACACCGACACAGGAACAGAAACGTAATCGCCTCCGCACACTGGACGCCGAACGGAAAACGAAAGCCCCGCCCCTCCTCTGCCCCGGTCTTGGCCGCACCGTCATGCCCCGAGAAAAGCGCACGGCGATACATACAGAGACCAAACCAACCGAAAGAGGTCAGGCAGGGACGGGGTGCGCACGGGGCTCGCTGGCGGAGGGACGGAGAGGAGGAGGTGAGTTGGACAGAGAGCGAGAGTTCGCGATCAGCACTCACTCTCCGAGGCGCGCCTTCACGATAGTGTGTGTAACTGTGTAGATGAGCATACATGCAAACGCTTTCTATCGACAACGATTTCGTGCTGAGAAGACCTCAACTGATGCGAAGGGTCGCCCTCCCCGCTGGACTCTCTCTCTCTATGCGTGCTTCCCGATTCGCAGCGGTGCACGTGCTACACCTGGGCAAAGATAGGCAGGAAGCGGGTATCGGGGACGAGAGGGAGGGGTGACGGGACTGCAGAAAGAACGCACCGCGTCGAGGAGGCGGGGTGTGTGCCTGTCCCTCTCGTGACTTCATACATCTTACCCCAATAGGTTGTGCGTGTGACGGGCAGTGAGGCCTAGAAGAATGAGAGACCTTCCCTCCACACACACACACACACACACACACTTCCCAGCAAGGCACCGGTGGCCTTCGTCTTCCCTCTCTGTTTTGGAAAACAGATACGCGTAGAGAGACTCTGCGCATGCGCACCAGTGCATTTACCGCTTGATTACGTGCGCCGTCCTCCGAGGACATCACCACGCCAGCCGAACTCCACAGGACACACGCACACACGCACAGCCAAACACATCCACAAACTTACTTGCAGAAGCAAAACTAAACAAATCTGGGGGCGTGCGCGTCTACATGAGGGAGTGGCGGGGACAAAGGCGAGCGGAAAACATGTCGTGCTACGAAAAACAAGGGACCTCCAAGGAAACAAAGGACGCGCGTATGCGGCAGCCCAGAGGGGTGGGTGGGTGGCGGCGGCTGTGTCGACAGTGAAGAGCGACAAGCACAAGGGCCCCGTGCGGCGATGGCACGCTCCCCGCGCACGCAACGCACGAAACGAGCAACAGACGAGGGCGACAGGCACTGGGGTTTTGCATGTTTCTTCCGTTGCTCCTCGACATGTGCCCCCGTCGCCCTGCCGTACAACACGAGGCAAACGCCGCCCGGCCCCTGCCTCAAGCCCTACCCGCCCCCATACCCGGTCCGCAGGTGGCCACCTCCTATCTTCCTCGGGATGACACTCGGCCTCCCCACCAATGGGCGGTGAGGACCACGCGAGATACGCTCGAGACACGCACACGCACTGCCCATCACACAGATGGCACCAGCGTGTGCGCTGTAGCAGGACGCTCCGACGCAGCACCGCCCTCCCCCCTCTACAGGACCTCGCCGCGGGCATCAGCAGCTATACAACATCGCACTCACCTCCCTGTGCCGTAGGCGCTGGACCCTGTGGCACCGCGCACTGTGTAAGGTGCCCTCGCCTCTGCCATCAGGGGAGAGCGAGGGATGGTTGCGCACAGACGCCACACACACACACAATATAACGCGGGTTTGCAGAGGTGAAGGGGCAGAGAAGGCAGAGTGGGGCAGGGCGAATGGTAAGACGGGTGTGGTGGGGAGGATGCGTCCTGATTGCCGTGCGTTCACACGCATGCGCAGTCCTTTGCCTGCCCAAAGCCGCCGTCAACCGTTTTCAACCATCGTTCGTGTGGCGGTGAGCGTATGTGGGGCAGCTCCTACGCTGCCGCCGCCTCTTCCTTTCCTCTCCACACCTCACTAATCCGCACAACGTCGTGTTACATCTACGGTGTGACTTCGTCTCACTCGCTCCCATGCAGAAAAAAAAAGGAAAACGGATTATGCGTGTGCCCCCCCCCTCGACCCGCGTCGCTCCGGAAATACTGATGAAGTGTGCTCCTGTCCTTTGCACCCAGCAGGGGTGCTTTAGTCGTGGTGGCCGTCGTCATCGTGGTTATGGTGCGTGTGTGTGTGTGTGAAAGAGAGGGGCGTGCGAAAAGGCACGCGTCCCTCTCGGCCTCGCGAGCCGTCGATCGACTTACACAACATGCAGACACCGACGATGTTCAGAGCAGAAGAGGGAGAGAGAGGACTGCCTCGCCGCACGAGCGCAACGCGGCGCAGACACACATGAAGGAAAGCGAATGAGAAAGACACAGACACAGGGCGAAAACATCCCCCCCCGCACACACACACATGAAAGCACACCACACACACTGTGCTTTCAACGGAAAAAAAGCACTTGCTGAAGAGAAGCTCAAGCGCACACGTCGCACGTGACTACCACATGTGCCGCTGCATCGACCACCGCCGCGCGTACACAATAACCATAAAAAAAAAAAGAAAGAATAGCCCTCTAAAGAAAACAATGAAATCGATACCCTAACAGACAGCGGTGCCCGCTCCTCATGCCCGTGAGCAGCTCCTCCACGTTCGCCCGACATGAGCACAAGGCACTTCACCGTAGGTGGGAGTGGCTCGGCTATACGGGTTTCCGGACGGTACATCTCCCTGATCTGCTTACGCATCCTTCACTCCCCGCTAGCAGCCGCACAAACCTGCAGAGACAGGCTGACGAGGGCACCACCCCCACCCGCATAGCAGCAGCAGCAGCACTCAGAAGCCCCACTGCACCATCTCCTCCATGTCCTCCATCTTGTCATACGGCAGCGGCATGCCGCTCAGCAGGTCGTGCTCGGAGGCGCCGTGGGCCCAGTGCGTGTGACGCACCTCCGCATCCGCCTCCGACAGCACCAGCACGCTCGCAGCGAAGTCCTCGGCAGAGGCGGCCTCCTTACGCCTGTCGGCCTCCTCCATCGGCACCACCGCGGCGACCGTGGCCGCCTCGGCTGCCGTGGGCGACCGCACCAGCGACCGCGCAGCGGCGTCCAGCAGGTGCTCCGCGAAGTCTTCGTGCGCCAGCAGCTCGGCCGGCACGGCCAGCGCGAGCGGCAGCTCCGTGAAGCCGCGTGCACCGGTGTGCAGCGTGCGCGCGTCGATCACCAGCGCCTGCACCGCGCGCAGCGCCACGCGCCGCCCGCGCAGCTCCACCAGCGGCGGCGCCTCCCACTGCCCCACCGCCACGTCCTCGCGCGCCAGCCGCAGCCCCGCCACCACCACGTCCGCCACGCCGCTGTCCGCCGGCAGCGTCACGCGGCGAAGCCGGTCAGCCGGCAGGCTGCAGCGCGCCACCGGCAGGAAGTCGCGGTAGGCGTGTCGCCGGCCCGCACGCGCCGCGCGCAGCGACACGCCGTCCGCCGGCGGCACCAGCACCTGCACCACGCGCCGCCCGCGGAAGTCCGGCAGCGCGTGCCGCAAGCTGCGCAGCAGCGGGCAGAAGCCCTCCTCGTCGTTGCTCACAAGGATCAGCGGCAGGTGCATCAGGCGCTTGAAGTTGACCTCCACATGCGCAAACTGCAGGTCACGCGCACCGCTCTCCTCATCAATCCTCCGCGATACCCGCAGCTCGTCCGCGCCGCCCCCCTCCTTCGGTGCGCTGCGCCAGTGTTGCTCCAGCAGCATGGGGGTCGGAAAGAGCTCCTCCAGGAAGTCGCGGAGCGTTTCGCCGACCGCGTTGTCCGAGAACTTCGAGTTGATGTTCGTGAACGGCTTGACTCCACGGTAGCTACGAATTTTGTCCATTGCCCGCCGATTCCAGAGCAGGTCGTCGCGGAACTCGTGGTACCTCGCTGATTCCTCTGCCTCCGTAATGTAAGTGGCCGGCGCGCAGCCGTCCTCGTTGTCCAGCGCCACGTCCACCACCGGGAACACCGGCGTGTCGTTGTCCAGCGGCGACAGCCCGGCACCGCGCTGCATGCGCCACGCCTGCTTCGCCATCAGGTACGGCAGGTACTGACTCGACGCGGCCCACGGATGCCGCAGCATGTGCGCCGTGTGCGTCGATGGCGGCAGCAGGTCCATTGTGGTGCGTCTGCGCTCCATGAACATGTTCAGGTTGAGGTCCGGTGCGTAGCGCTTGTGGATGTAGCCCCACATGTTGCGGCACTGTGGGTAGGGCGCGTGGCTGTCGAGTCGCATGCGGTACTTGCGCAGGCGCGGCTGCGTCTTGAACACGCGGTGCGTCGGGAACTCGTGATTGGCAACGGCCTGCGTGAACTTGCGGAGGAGTTGCATTGACGACCTCTTGGTATCGGCGACTTCCTCGCTGTCTCGTCGGACATGCGCCAAGACCTCGATCAGCAAGTGCAGGTGCTCTGCAACACTAGACAAAGCCGCTCGCGGCGGAAACCGCTCGGTATCGTCGTCTGACAACGCGATCGTCGCTGTTTGGAGGTAGTAGCGCGGGGCGATGAGGTCTGCCGTCACGCGGTCCAGCACGCGGCGACCCCAGTGCACGAGCGCCGGCATCTGCGCCTGGCCTGCCCACGTCCACTCGCTGCTGCCCGGCGTCGTAGACGGCGGAGGCACCAGCGCAAAGGTGCCCGCTGCATCCGCGGCCCACGCCGGCTCGCCCTGCGTCGACACGCGCGGCATCGCACACGTATCGCGCGCCAGCGCTCCTTCAGCGGTGCCCCACGCGCACTCCGCCCACGCGCACACAGCAGCGCTGCTGTTGCTCGCGCACGCCGTGCTTGTGGCCCTCGCGCCGCCTCTCGGCGTCGCCACGCTGCTGCGGGCGTCCACGGCAGCGGCGAAGGCGGCCCACGACGCACGCACGACGCCGCGCCGCACCACGGCTGCCTCGCCCTCCACCGACGTCAGGGCGGCGGCAGCAGCAGCCGGCTGCACAAGCTCCTCCAGGTCCGCGGGTGTCTTGTCCAGGTCACGGTGCATGAGCATCGTGTTGAACACGAGACCCCGGCGGAAGTAGTCGCGATTCGACTCGAAGTACTCCATCGAGTCTGATTTTCGGATACGCAGCAGCGGTCCACCAAACTCGTTCACGAAGTCGGTGATGTCGACGTCCTTCATGACGAGGTAGTCGTCGTTCATGTAGATGAAGACGGAGGACGCGTTGCGCAGCCGGTACACGAAGGGCTCGACGACGTAGCTGTTGACGGTCGTCAGCGGCGCTGGCGGCATCAGCGCGCGCTGGTCCACAATGTGGATGCGCGTGTAGTGCAGCTTGCCGGTGTGCGCCTCCTTCACGAAACGCGCCTCGGCCGTGCCGAGCACCCTCGCATCGTCGCCGTCAGCGGCACCACCCGACGCCTCAGCGCGCGCCGCGGTCGCCGTGGCAGCGGCGTAGAGGGAGCGCATGAAGAAGTTCCTGCTGTGGTTCAGCCACAGCGGCACGTTGCCGTACGGCGCCACGACGGCCATGCGGCCACGGTGCCAGCTGCGCGTGTGTTCCAGCAGCCCGCGCATGCCGTGGCGCAGCTCGTCGCAGTCTGCGTCGATGTCGTCCGGCTTCACGCTCTCCAGGTCCGCACCCAGCGCGCGCAGCAGCTCCATGTTCGTCAGCGTCATCTCCGGCGGCGGCAGCGGTGTGTCCTCGACGCTGCGGGGTCCGTTCGGGTGCGTGGCAGCCCACCACAGCGACGCCTCCACGCGCTTCATCGCGTCCTTGCCGGCGCCCACGTCGGCTAGCAGCTCCGACATGGCGCACGGGCTCGACGCCGACACGAACAGCAGCTCGGCGATGTAGCGGCTGAAGGCGTCCTCGGCGATGTACGGTGCATCGGTGTCCGTGTCGGCCGCGCGCTGCATCTCGCCCCACAGCAGCTGCACCGACGCGATCATGTTCCAGCACTCCCACGTCTTCGCAAACGGCTTCGTGTAGCTGCGCGTGATGTCGCTGCCATTGACGTAGGAGTAGATGAAGTCGAGGTGTGCGTGACGCTGCAGCAGCTCGTCGCGCGTGTAGCGGCGGTAGTGCGTGCGCAGCCCCTGGTCCGCCTTGGTGAAGTCCGCGTCGGCGTTGCCAGTTCTGCTGTCGGTGGTACCGGCGGCTGCGGCTGCGGCTGCGGCTGCGTGCGGCACGGCGAGAGGCCGCACAGTGAAGTTGAACGCGCCGTTGACGGCGTGCCGCGGCGCGGCGTCGCCGAGCTGCCAGTTGGTCTCGCCGTCGAGCCACGGCGACGGCGCCAGCGGCGTGCCGCGCTGCACGCTCCGCGGCGCGGCGCAGAAGGCCTCGTAGGTGCTGCGGCCCACGCCGCTGCGCCGCCGCTCGTCCACGCGCATGCCGCCGCGGCCGAAGGTGCGCACCACGTAGCGGTCGCGCTCCACGTCGTGGTGCATGTACGCCGCGTGCGGCGCGCCCGTGTAGCCGTCGTAGCTGCTGGCCGTGGGCCGGCCGCAGAAGTGCGCCAGCGTGCGGTCCGACCGCGGCCCGTACGGGCTCAAGGAGCGCGGGTCGCGCACAGGGGAGACAAGCGAGGGCCCCATCGACGTGAGGTCGAAGTGCGTCTCCTGGTAGGTCCAGAGTTGAATATTATCAGGATTTCGGTGAAAGATGTATAGGTGAATAAGACTCGTGACCGTACACATGTAAAGCAGTACGGAGGTGATGCCCGGCACCGTGAATACCTCCCACTGGCGCATGAGCGCCGTGAGGCACGACACGGCTTTGCGGATGCTACGGGGTGGTTGCCACATTTCCTGTGCTGCGCCGCGGACCTCCGTGGCCCGGGCGGCGGCAAAGCGGTGGCACTTCGGCAGCACTTGCACGACGTGCTCGATCATGCCGGCGATCACCAGGGCTGAAACGTACGCGAGAAGTTGCGCCGTGGTTGTCGGCAGCGTGCCGATGCTCAGCACATAGGGAATAGTCGCATTCTCCTCCATCTTCGTTTTCGCAGGATGGATAGGTCACGGCTGTCGTGGCGTGACGCACCCCACTCCCTCCCTCTCTTTACCGTCTCGGTCGCAGTCCGGTGGGGATGTGCAAGGATGTGCGTATATATGCGTATGTACGTGTGTGTGTGTGAGTGTGTGTGTGTGTGTGTGTGCTGCTTGTGCGCGTTGACGACCCGTCGGATGCTTGCTGGCACACTCCCGCCCAACACAACGATGCAGGCCAGCAAACACGCCTGCAGAAGAGATGATGGGAGCAGGGCACAATAAATGACAATGACGGAAAGCAGACGGAGCACACGCGGCCTGGTGAGACTGAGTGCGTGTCGGACACGTGATCGATGCGCGTGATGACACGCACGACCGGAGAACAACAGATGACAGGGAGACCGTAAAGAGCGGGCGAGCAAGAAAGAAAGAAAGTCAGCAGTGGGATGGAAGAGCGCATCCAAAGGCATTCACATCAACGCCTGCGCACATAATTCTTTTCGACGTGTGCCCCCGTCGCCCTGCCGTACAACGCGAGGCAAACGCCGCCCGGCCCCTGCCTCAAGCCCTACCCGCCCCCATACCCGGTCCGCAGGTGGCCACCTCCTATCTTCCTCGGGATGACACTCGGCCTCCCCACCAATGGGCGGTGAGGACCACGCGAGATACGCTCGAGACACGCACACGCACTGCCCATCACACAGATGGCACCAGCGTGTGCGCTGTAGCAGGACGCTCCGACGCAGCACCGCCCTCCCCCCTCTACAGGACCTCGCCGCGGGCATCAGCAGCTATACAACATCGCACTCACCTCCCTGTGCCGTAGGCGCTGGACCCTGTGGCACCGCGCACTGTGTAAGGTGCCCTCGCCTCTGCCATCAGGGGAGAGCGAGGGATGGTTGCGCACAGACGCCACACACACACACACACACATGCGAGGATTGGGGACGTGCAAGCGACGGCGAGAAACACGCAAAAAAAAAAATGTCGAGAGCAGAGCGTGGCGAGTGAGGCACAACACATGTGTGGTACCATGCGCTTACTCCTGCCACCGCGCACAGCTCATCCAACGGGCGCATACACGCAACCACAGCGCGCCCACCGCTGCTGCCACCCCACGGCCACGTCCTGGGCGTCTCGGACGAGCCGTCCTGCCGCCGAATCGGGCCACGCGCCTAGCGCGCTCGTCGCCAGACGGAGGCGAAGGCGCGGACGGCGCGCCGCGATATAGGCGGGCCGCGTCTGTCGCGCGGGTGGCAGGGGCTGTCGGCTTGGCGTCGGCTCTTCCGGCAGTGCAGATGTCGCGAGCTCGTCAGCGTCGTCGTCGTGCTCCAACTCACCACGACCAAAGACAGGCGGCAATGAGACGCGCGCGCGGCGGGCCCGCAGCGCCACGAACGGTGGCCAAGCGCGCCGCGATGCGACGCCACCCTCCGCCGCTGCAGGGGCCGCGTCGAGCGCCGTGAGGAGGGAGCGCCAGCCCGTAACAGCGGCCACGCGTGGCCCTCTGCGTCGTGGCTGGTCAGGCTCTCCGCGCAGCAGCACACGTCCCAGCTCCACGGCGCCACATTCAGCGCAATGGCGGCAGCCAAGGGGGCCGCAGCCTCTTGTCGCTGCACCTATGCGTGCATGGGGGCTAGGGGGCGGTGCGGCCGCTCCTGACTTGATGTCTGTCTGCGCCGCACCTCTGCCCACGGCGAGCGAGCGAGCTCCGCCACGTGGGGGAGTCGCTGCCTGCATGCCGCCGGCCTTTCTTCGTCTCGGGCGGGGGGGGGAGTCCACCCGCAGCCACCACCAGGGAGCAATGCGTTGGTGCGCACGCGGCCGCTGCGCACGAGTGGTGTGTGTGTGTGTGTGCTCCTGCGCGGCTCCGCACGGGGTGGATGCTTGCATGACCTTCGGAAGAAGAAGAGCAAGAGAAGGAAGTGCGGGCGACGCACGAATAAAGCACAACACCCCGAAGGAGCAACTCGGCGAAAAGAGGCCAACGAGCCGGCAAGGATGATGTCGGCGCACCAACGGTGTTGAGCAGAAAGACCCAGATGCGCCTTGAGCATTCGCTGGACGGCCGTGTGCACGCCGAAGAGTGGGCACGAGAGTGTGTGGTGGTGGTGGTGGTGGTAACTGTAATGCGGCACGCAAGACTACGATGGACACGGTTGTGAAAGCGCCTGTGAGTGTCTGTGCATCGCTTACACGCGTGCTAGCGTGCGGTGAGAGAAGGCAGCAGAGGGCTCAGAGCACGCCTGCCGTGTCGGTGGGGTGCCCGTGCCGGAGAGGCTACCTCCGCTCAGATCGTTTTCTTGGCTGCGTATGTGTGCCTGCGCCCGTGCTGATTCGGACCCACACTCCAGGTCGGGGCGCGGCGGAGGGGGACGAAAAGGGGCCCTACGAGGGCCCTCCCATTGCCGTTTTTCCTCGCGACGGAGCGCCGCCTCGCAGCACGCTCGCACGCGCTGCGGCAGTGGTGTTCGATCCGCTGCGTACGTGGCAAGCACAAGCTGATAGACTGACAGTGGCACGCAGAACGCTGGCTGGTCATCTGTCAGCGAAGGGGTCCGCGCCACGGCTGAGTGGGCGACCCTCGAGGAGGAGGACACCATTCCCAGAGCGGCCCATCGGCGCGCAACACGATCGGCCAGCAACAGAGTTGTTTCGATATTGCGCCTCCTTGTTCCTGGTGTACGCACCAGGGCACGAAACGCAGCCTCATGAAGGGCACCGGAGAGGCAGGGAAGACTCATTAAGGCCTCGTCGCCGCTCTTGTCGAGCTCCGCCTTGTCCGACAGCAGTCTATCGTACAGTCGTAGCGCATAGTGGTAGAATGCCGGAAAACACATGAGAAGCACTTCCTCATCGGCGACGTGGAGCGGCACTGCAGACGTTGATGACGCTACAGTCCGCAGGGTAACGCGCCAGGCGTCGCTCAGGCAGTTTACATAAGCGGCCGCGGCGCACCGCAGTCGGCGATCGATCGCCCGCTCGCCGCACGGATCATCGTAGATACCACTGCGCCGCGTCTTTTCAAGGAATTCGACGTACACTGAAAGTGTATGAAGGGCATCGCCCAGCTCTGCGGTGCTAAACATCGTTGCCGTTGCTGTGGCTGATGACGTGGTCGTGTTCCCCCTAGTCAGGAGGTAGTGCTGGGCAGCAGCAGAGACGATGGTGCCGTTGCACTGCTTCGATTGGCATGATGGCGCATCGGCATCGTCGTCGGCGGCGGAAGAATGGTCAGCGGCCGGACCCTCGTCGATCCTCACCCCCAGCTGCGCGGTGGGTGTTGACGTCGCCTGAGCCCGCTCCAGAGCTCGGCAGGCGAGTCGATCACTCCAAGAGAACGTGTCGGAGCTGGAAAGGTCGGGGAAGCAGCGCTGACACAGCAGCCGTACCGCCGCATCGTGTTCTGTGCCAGTGAGGTCTACCTCCGTCGCTTCGACCACGAGCACTGCAGCAGGAAGCGCTGAGGCGGGGTGCAGCAAGCTTGCAGATCGGCCCACTGTTGTCCATCCGGTGAGCGGAGACGCAACACCCATGCTCCACTGCCATTCTCGCACTGCGCTGCTGTTGGCCTCTGCGATCCACTGGATCCGTCGCAACTGCGCGGAGGCAGGGCCCGTCATTACGGCATAGGTACTGCGCAGCTCCTCGCCGCAAGGGGAGCAACATGACCCGGTTGCCGCGGCAGCGGCAGCACACTGTCCGTCTAACGCAGCCAACAGTGCGTGTGCGGCGTGCTGTTCCAACGCCGTCCGCACCACGTTGTCCCAAGCCGTGAGGCATGCCTGGGCACGCGATGAAGCGCCACTCAGTTTGCTCTTCTCCATCTCGGCCCACTCACGGAGCACCTTCACCAGGTGAGCGGAGTGCAGCGAGCCTGGGAGAGCCACCAACCACTCGCGTAGCCGCTGCAGGCTTGCGAGCGAGAGGGGAGTCGCCATCATCTCACGATGGCTCATCAACTCGCGCGTCACATGCACCGCATCCTCTGCGTGCCGGCATACGGCGCCGATGAGTGGCCAACAAGCGCGCGGGGGCATGGACGGCCCCATCCGCGCAGTGGACGGTGCCGTGCGAGAAGGGCCCAGATGAAAATTGTTGCTTCTGCCAGTTGCCGCGGTGGTGCGCGCTTCGCCCCGCAGCTCAAGCAGAGCGGCAGTGACCACCTCGGCGCGCGCGTAGGCTGACACTTTCCACAGCGCTGCGAGAACGCGGCGCTGTTGCGAAGCGGGCAGGACCGCTGCAGACGCTTGCGCGGCGCCGCTCGAGGCAGGAGGCGCAATGACGCCGCCGAGCGATGTGCCCTTCCAGCGATGCATGCAACGGAGGAGGCGCACACAGAGGACCTCGGCGAGGCACAACGCGTGCAGTGGCAGATCTGCGGCGGTCTCTATGATATCCTCGCATTCCTCAGCAACCATACGCTCCGTAACGGACGCGTGGGCTTTCCTCCGCGCTCCTTCCGTGGGTGCCGCGCTCAACGCCGACGTTGCATCATCAGGCAACAGCTGCTCTGCCTCACTAATGTTAAGCGGTTCCCACCGGAGACGAGCATACGCGCGCAGTGCGGCGGCTGCGCCGTCTGACACACGTTGCACCGCCGCGTCTCTCGGTCGTGCCCGCGCTGCTTCTACTCCCGTGATGCCACGGGCTCCGTTGCACTCCATAGCGACAGCGGCGCGTGCGTCTGCGCACGCAGCGCTGCCAGCTGGCAACGGTCACGGACGACACCGCCCACCCTCTTGTGTCCTTGCAAGCCCGGTCGACACGCTGAAAGGTCTCGGCACCGTTAGCCAGCGCAGTGGCACGCTGCTCGCCGAGCCCGGAGGGGCGTCGCACGGCTTCAACACGAAGGGCCAGCCGCCTCCACGACTCGACACAAGCTGGTGAAGCGCCAGCGGGTGAGTAGCCTTCGGCCAGCCCGGGGCCCCTGCGTAGTCTATAAACGACTGCGGCGTGCACGACAGGGTCCATGTCCTCGCGAGCCAGCAGAAGTGCCCAGGAGAGGAGAAGGCGTACATTTTCCTCATTGGCCTCCTCGGCAGCACCGACTTGCGCCAGAGCACCGCTGAGCAAGCAGCGATGCACGAGGTGGCATAGCGCTGCCTGCCGTACCCTTGCCAGGAGGTGAGGCGGGAGAGGATGACCGGCGTATTGGCGCTGCCACCCGCCGTCCCCTGCATCTACGCCGCTCCGCAGCACCGCAGAGGCAAGGCGTGAGGTGCGACTGTCCCTGCCGCTACTCTGTACGGTTGCGGGATCGCGATGAGCTCGCATGTACATGCCGCACAGCAGCGCCTCGAGGCAGTCGAGGTTTTGTCGCCTGTGCAGACTCCGACGCGTTGCATAGCACAAGCACGTGAAGGCGCTCCATACTTCCTCCTGCACCTCCGCAACGAGCGCCTGCGCAAGGTAGCTCTGCGAAGGAGGGGCGGCGGTGAGCAGGTGAGGGCAGCTCAGCAGAAGCTTGCTCAGGTGAGCCATGTGCTTTCCACTCAGCTCCACGGGCCGCCCGGCCAGGCTTCGGACCAAGTGCAGGATGAGCTCGCAGCGGAAAAGTGCAGCACCGTCGGCAAACACGTCGCCGCCGTGGTGGATGCCGGTCACCCCTTCCAAGAGCACCAGAAGCGCGTCGGCGTGTGCGTGACGAAGCAGAGTGCTGACGTGCTCGGCGAAGCAACTGTCCCCAGCCTCCTCGCGGCGACGGCGGTTCGCCGCGCATACCTCCCACATGTTGCGGACATTTCCAAGAACTTGGGCGCAGGCATCTACGTACCCGGGCACACTCGCTCTGTAGCGCTCATGGACCACGTTGTGCCACCGTGGACGCTGGAGAAGAGCTGGCAGCACGACGGGCTGAGGGCGTACGAGAGGCAGCGGAGGGCACCTTAACGGTGGCGTTGATGCCACTGAAGACTTCATCGGCGGTGGTGTTAAAGAGACCGACGAGGACGCAGCCAGCCTCGACGCTGAGGGCGTTGACACGCGCTGCGTCCTCGCAGAGGCCGGGGCATTCGACGATGCGCGAACACTCTGCAGAACGGACTGCAGCTGTTCCAGGTCTTCTTGTGCAAGTGACAGCTCACTCTCCACTTCGAAGGAGGTGAAGGTGGTCAGTGCGTCCGACGACGCCTCGCAGACGGCCATCGTCGTCATGGCGCGGCACGGCGGCATCGCGCGTGCGCCTCCATACGTACTGGACACATTGAGGACGACGGAGGAGAGGGATGGGGCGGTGGTAAGGAGCGGTGCCAACCTTCTCATGGACGCGTTGGGGTGACCGAACCGGGATAGGACGAAAAAGAAGGGGTGGGGGACGCTATTGGACAACGACAACCGCAGCAGAGGTACGCTAAGCAAGTTTTCGCCCTGTGAAGGGCGGGAGGGGGTGGCGCGCGCGGAGGGAGAGCGCATGTGCGTGAGGGTGACAACGGGTCGAAGGGCACAGGGGTATGACGCCGCATGCACACGCACAAGCGCAGGCGAAGCCAGCAGGGCACCAAAGGGCGGGAAAGGGGAGAAGAGAAGGGAGAAGGCGCGATGAAGGAGAAGTTCTAAGTGCCTGTGCCTGTGGGAGGGCGCAGAGCCGCTCAGTCGGTCCTGTCGTTGCTACTCCACGGAAGCCACTTGCGCCAAGGAGAAGACTAAAGAGCCGAAAGGGAGGCGACGTCTTCGTCGCTGCATCCCCTCCGCCACCGCCTTCATAACGCAGATGAGGGCCTGCACTCTTGTGCGGGAATCGTCGGCTCTGTCGCACATGATGAGCACCGATCCTGTACGTTAGCGACGGTGCGTGCGAGAGGGCCGTGATGGAAAGCACAGGCATACACGCTCACGGCACCACACTGTGCATCCCCTTGCGAGGCGCCGCCGTTCTCTTTGGTGCTGCAGCACCAGCCGTTGTTGTCGTTTTCGTGCACCAAAAGACGGGGCGAGAGAAGGGAAACGGCAAGGCGCACAGGGAAGCTCGTAAACGCACACGAGGACACACACACGCACACACACACACACACACACACGCACACGCACACACACACACGCACACACACACACACGCACACACGCACACACACGCACACAGCGACACGCGTGAGCGTGCCACGCTCCCGCGCACAAACGACGTTGGCAAAGTAATAAGCGCACATCACTCCGCCCGCATGTGCAAGACCATAAAGAAAGGCAGAGACGTACAGAGATGCACGAGCTTGGTCCTCCGAGGTCGAGAGACTCGGGAGGGGGGGGGGGGGAGGAGACATAGACAGACAGGCAGAGAGAGGGAGAGCGCACAACTGGGAAGACGCTCTCGCGTGCCACCGTGCACCACTGCCACTGTGGCAGCGCAGAATCCACATCACATCTACGGTATCGTTCGTGTTCCTCTACTTGGAGGCCTTCGCCTGCACCTCCGCCACCATCTTCTCCAGCTTACCACGCTCCGCGAGGGACTTCAGCAGCGCCACGATCATGGCATTGTAGTCGTGACGGCGACGCACGTTGGCCTCTTTGTCCCTCTTGCGCAGCAGCAGCATCTCGGCCAGCTCTTCGTCGAGCGCCGTCGTCGGCTTTTCCTCGGCCCGGAGAGCGGCAATCTTCTTCTCCAGCACCGTGACCGGGTCGTCCACCATCGTCATAAGCGAGAAGGAGATGCCCTGCCCGGCACCCGTTGTGTCCTTTGCTGCAATGTCGTCGATGCGCCGCTGCACAACCTCCACGAGCGCCTCTCGGTAGTTCGCGTCCGTCGCCTCGCGGCACTGCAGCGGGCCCTCCTGCAGCCCATCGAGCTCCCAGATGTGTCCGTGGCGGTATACGAAGGAGGCGAAGTGATATACATCCGCGTCCTTTGGCGACGGCCCGTCTTTCGTAAACGCCGATTGTGGCGCGAAGGAGTTGTGTGCCTCGCGCAGCTCATCGAAGCTGTCCAGAAGCGAGCCGCGCATCTCCGGGTCGAGCTCCTGGCAGAAGCTCAGGTATCTCTGCACCTTTGGCCCCAACTCCACCTGATCCGGGTAGTTGCACAGCGTGTTCATGATGGCGAGCGTGGCGCAGGCGTTGTGGATCACCTGCTTGGCGAAGAACACCGGCGCGTCCTTCACGACGGTGCCGAGCGGCGACGCCTGCTCCGACGACTGCCACTTGAACAGCAACACAAGGCCGTAGACGTGCTCGTACTGCTCCAGCATCGAGGAGTCGAGCATAATGAGGTCCTCCACGGAGACCCCCTTCACGCCGACGGTTTGGATGATCTCCCTGAACACCGCCGGATCGCTCTCGATTAAACACCAACGGCTCTCATCGCTGGGCATCTTGTTGCTTCGCTTGCCTGTGTGTTGCTGTCGTGACCGGTCTTGCGTCTCGCTCGCTCTTCGCGTGTGTGCGCAGGCACGCCTGGTATGGCCGCTGGAGGGGCAGGTTGGGGAGGCCGCACGACAGACGCCACGTATCTGACGTGCGTGCGTGCGCGTGTGTATCGCAAAGAAGACACAGAAAAACGCTTATCGGCGTGAGTGCACTTCTCCACGGAAACGACGGCAGCCAGAGGAGCGAACAAGGCGAAGAGGAAGACGGAGGGGCGGGGGGAGGGGAGGGGAGGGGAGGGGAGGAGCACGAGCGATCGCGCGCGTTTTTCTGGGCATGCGTGCGTGCGTGGTTCCGTGAAGCGAACCGTTTCGTTGCGGAGTCGACCACGGCGGCACGGCACAGCGTGATACGGAGTCGAGATGAGACACAGGGAGAGAAGCGCGAGTTGGTGGTGGTGGGGGGGGGGGGCGAATGGGGTAAAAGCATGCGTACGGGTTGCAGAGACGGCCTATCTGCGCCGAGACTTCGATAGCGGTGGTCTGAGGGGCAGATGCGGCGCGACCGCATCCATCTTTCACGTGGGCCAGCCAAGCATCTCTTTGTTGTGTTGCGCGGAAAAGAGGGTGTGACGGGCGTCAGTGAGCAACGAGAGGGGGTGGTGGTGGTGAAGCACGCACACGCGCACCCACATATGCGATTCTAGGTGCGAGGGAGTGAGGTTGCGTAAGACAGTACGTGATGGAGATCTACAAGGGTGCAAGGAGCTTGAAAGGAGACGCAAGTGAGGACAGACAATCTAACAGGAGAAAGCGAGCGCGACACACACGATGTGTTGAAAGGCGAGGGATCTGGAGGGAGAGGCACAGAGAGAGAGAGATGGGATGGAAGTGGAACATCTCCACCGTCCTCTTCGCGCTCCCTGAGGATCCTTTCCGGTGTTGTTCGCCGCTCCGCACACACACACACACAACGGAAAAGCGAGACAAGAAATGTGCAGGGGAAGTGGAGCTCCCATCAACGCAGCGGCAGCGCCTGCACACACTGCAGAAGCGCGTCCAGCTCTCGGGCAGCTGCTGGCATGTCGAGGCGGAGCGCGTAGCCCTCCGCCGCCCTCGCGCCGCTCTCTTCGTAGTTCTGCTGATAGTACGCCGAGAAAGCCGTGGTGGGGATCGACAGCGTCTTGCGGAACGGCCTTGCCATGCCCGACAAGATGGATAGATAACCGGGGCAGCCGAGGAAGACTTCCAGTGGGTACTCCTTGTCGCGACAGCGCAGCACTTGCGGAAAATGTGTCGCGTTTAGCGCAGCGCGCGTCACGAGGCCGATGGTAGACACATGCGCTGTGAGGCCTGGCAGGTACATCGACTGCGGTGAGAGCGTCGACGGCCACGCGATGACTAGGTGGGCGCGAGGGTCTGCCGTGACAGCCTGCAGGAGCGGTCCGAGGTCGCCGGCTGGCCGGGTCACGCGATGCGCGTAGCAGCGTGTCAGCTGCTCTAGCCCGTCCAGGGCGTAAAACAGGCCAGAGAACTTCAGCGAGGAGGCGAGCTCGGCGGGGATAGCGTAGAAGATGAGGTCCATCGCGGCGTCCCGCAGCTGGAGCACATCGGGGGTGCGGCACGCCGCCTGCAGAATGGGGTACATCTGCGCAGCGAGTCTTGTCCAACTCGCAAGCACATCGACACCCACGAACAGCGCGGCCTGTGTGAACGTGGTGAAGTTCGGCGGTGCGGGAGGCTGCACGTTCGGCTTAATGACCAAGTCCCACAGCTGCGCTAACAGCGCTCCTGCGTCCCGCAGCGCCGGCCGCTGCGCCACCACTGCATCGATCACGCTGCGTACGACGAGCTGGTAGAGTGCGCCAAGGTCGTGCAGAAGCGGCGGTGGCTGCGCTGCTGGTGCCACCGTCTCCGGCCCGAAAAGCAGGCGAAAATCAAGCGCGAGGAGCACAGAATTGTAGAACGGGTGCTCTGGTTGGAACTGCAGCGTGCGCAGGTAGTGACGAAGCAGAAACGAGGCTGTGGTGGAGACGCCGCTGCGGGGCGGCCCGCTTACGAGCACCCGACACGGTGCACCGCCATTGGCCGCGCCCTTGCGGGCGAGGGAGTTGAACAGGTGCGAGAGAGCTTCACCAGCGACAAGGTCGTTAGGAGAGGTGCTGTGCAGTCGCTGATAGGCGGCCCACTTGCGGAGGAGGAGGTACTCTAGGCTGCTGGAGATGGACATGGCTGAGAGGGGCTGGTGGCACGACGGTAGAGCGGAGAGACTCCCAGCGAGAGAGGGCATCGGAGCAAAAGCCGGTCGCGGCGGCAGTGGGTGGGCTTTGCGCTCCAGGAACACCGTGCCGCGCGGGATCGCCGCCGCACTCGTCGAAGTGGTGGTGGCAGGCTGCGCAAATGGTGCCGGCCCACCGAGGCCGCCAGTGCCCGGCCATGCAGCTGACGTCCTTGCCGGCGCCGGCAGAGTCCCGGGTGGCACTGCGGTGAAGAGGCTCTCCTCTGGGGAGCTCACTGCGGCAGAGGACACGACGCCGAAGCCGTTCGGCGTTGGCATCGGCTGCGGCTGCGACGACATCGGTCCTCCAACAGAGGGCCCGCGTCCCCGCATCACCGTGTTTGGCGTGATGCTGAAGAGGCGCTCTCTTTCCTCCGCCTGCGAAGGACGACGCACCGATGGATCGGGTGCCCAGGCGGCATCTACACTGCCACGCTGCCCTGCCGCGCCACCAGGGGGGATAGTGGTGGCAGTGGCTGCGTGGCTGCTTGTCGGAGCATTGCCGGCCGGGTAGTCCGCGGCGCCGCCGCCACCCCGCATGCCGCACCTGTCGTCGGCTGGCTGCTTAATCGGAGGTGAAGCGGACGGTGAGCCCCTTCGCCCCTTGCCGGACTCGGGAGCTGGTTCCGCTGCCGGCCTGTCTGGCGTGATGTCGATTACAGGCCCTGCTGGTGGTGGTGGCCCCGCCGTGCTGCTTGTCGCGCGCCGTGCAAGGAAGCCAGGCCCCACGCTCAGCACAATCGTGCCTGCGTCGATGCACTCCTTTACGCGCCAAAGCGGCTTGCCGGATGCGGCGTAGAGGAATCGGTACCCTCGGCCGGTGGTGTCGTCGCCGGGGCGGAGGGGTATGCGTGCCGTGAGGTACTGGCAGAGCTCCGCCAAGGTGTCGACACTGGCGGGCAGGGAGATGCGGTACGGCCGCTCCATCCCGACATCACTGTTGAGATAAATCAGCAGCGGCGGCGACTGCGCCATGGCGGCGGCAGCAGTGGTCATGATCTACGGCGAGGACTACATGGTGTACCGGGGAGGGGAGGAAGGGAGAGGGGAGAACGAGAAAGACAGTGGAAGCGGAAGGCAACAGCGTTACAGGGTGGACCGAGGCAAATGATGGGTGAGTGTGCGTTCTCGATTCTTTTACCCGCACACTACGGCGCGGTCGCCATCCCCGCTCCTTCACCCAGCCCTTCGCACGCAGAGCTAACAGAAAACGTGCCGATGAGGTTCTACGACTGTGATCAGGCGCCCCGTCGTGGAAGGTAGGCGGTGGCGAGGAGGAGGAGGGGGGGGGGTGCAGGAGGGCGGTGCCGGGAGGAGAAGGATGGACGGAGGCCGCAGAGTGAAGGCGGAGCAGCGAGCATACACGCACAGGTGCGGAGCGACACGCAAGCCAACAAAGAAGCGAACCAAAGCGCACCAGAGGAGGAGGAGGAGGAGGAGGAGGGTGCGTGCGTGCGTGCGTGCGTGCGTGCGCGCCCTGCTGCCTTCCTCCTTTTCCTTCTGTGGCTTTGGTCTCCCTTCCGCCACGTGAACTGTTTTGCGGCGGCGACATGTAGGTGTGCGCATGCCTCTCAGCCCCTCTGCTCTTCGTTGGAATCTATCAAGCGCCGGCGCTGCTCTCTCTCTCTTGAGGAGAGGTGGAGAGGAGGCACTTGCACGGTCGGCACCCCCTCCTACACATGAATATATATGTGCCCGTGTACGTGAGGAACGAGAGTGGTGGTGTAGTGTGGTGTGGTGTGGGACGGTGGCGCGGCGTCATGTGCTTCAGTGGGCAGGAGGGATACAAGCAGAGAGAGAGAGGCGGGGCAGCACCGTGAGCACGCCACCACACCCACCCATCCACAAGGAGAGAGGGGGACACCGCGCACGCAACAAAGAGAAAGAGGACGATCGAGTCCATGGGAGGGAGGGGCGGGGGCGGGCGGAAGAGGCCTGCCAGTTCCAACCCCTTCCCCATTCGAAAACGCGGAGGAGATGCAAAGGAAGAGCAACCGACACAAGCACACACGCACGCGCACCCGTCCGCCATGATGCCGCTGCTGCCGCTGCTGCTGAGGGGCACCGCGTACAGACCCAAAAAACGCCAGAACAAAATAGAGAAGGGGCCCAAACATAGCAGCTGTGACAAGACTTCGTGGGGTGGGAAAGCGAGAGCGCGGGCGAGTGAGAATAGCAGCGGCAAGGAGGGACGGCGCAGAAGCACCCAAACATGTTCATGCACTCACGCCGGGGCCCCACGACGACGCACTCGGGTGCCACACGCAGTGCACACACCCAAAGACACACATACACACACACACACGGACGGCAAAGACATCACCGAGAGAAGAAACAGAAGACGAAGGGGCTTACAAAGACACAGCAGGTGCACCTGCTAAACAACACGCCGAGGGTGTGTGTGTGGGGGGGGGGGGGAGTGGACGACAGAAAAGAAGGGGGTACGAGAGAGAAATTCCGATGAGTGGAGGGTAGAATGGGCGGGCAAGGGAGAACAGAGACCTGCGCGTACGTGTGTGGGCATGGATTTGCGTGTACGCATGCCTTGTGCACATCTCAGAGATGGACACGTCAAAGGCACTTATCACAATAATAAAAAACACTTAAAGACACCGAGAAAGAGAGAGAGCGCGCGACAGCGCGGGACTAAGGTGCCGACAACCACCACGCCTACCATAACCACCACGGCAGCCAGAAGAAACAAGTCGAAATTTCTTTTTGCAGGTATGCCGACGTGTGCCCCCGTCGCCCTGCCGTACAACGCGAGGCAAACGCCGCCCGGCCCCTGCCTCAAGCCCTACCCGCCCCCATACCCGCTCCGCAGGTGGCCACCTGCTATCTTCCTCGGGATGACACTCGGCCTCCCCACCAATGGGCGGTGAGGACCAGGCGAGATACGCTCGAGACACGCACACGCACTGCCCATCACACAGATGGCACCAGCGTGTGCGCTGTAGCAGGACGCTCCGACGCAGCACCGCTCTCCCCCCTCTACAGGACCTCGCCGCGGGCATCAGCAGCGATACAACATCGCACTCACCTCCCTGTGCCGTAGGCGCTGGACCCTGTGGCACCGCGCACTGTGTAAGGTGCCCTCGCCTCTGCCATCAGGGGAGAGCGAGGGATGCTCATGCACAGACACCGCAGATATACATCTATGTATCTGCAAGCGACACACAGCGGCGCAGAGACGCAGATGCACCAGGGAGGCGAAGGCTGGTATCACGACGCTTTTCCTCATTACCAGAGCTCGCTCCCCCGTCCGTGTCTGTGCGCGCGCATGCTGCAGCGCACGTGAACAGGTTAACGATCCGCAGTCAGCCACCCTTGAAGGCTTTCTTCGCCTTCGTCAACGGCAGCGGCTCCTTTGCGTTGAAGGTGGTCCGATGCAGGCTGTAGCTGTGGAGCCACTTTGCGGCGCTGACGTCCCCGACGTAGCTGCCGTGCCGCTGGAGCAGCCTCAGCGCCAGCGACGGGGCGAGAGTCGTCGCTGGCGCAGGGTACACCAAGTGCAGCAGCACCAACTTGCAGATGGCGTCGTTGACGGACCACATCTCGTTCACAGGGTAGAAGGGCACCAGCAGTTCCCAGAGAATGATGAGGCTCTTGAGAAACTCGCAGCCGCCGCCGCTGTCGCTGCTGGTGCACACGACTTCGTTCACTGCCACCATACCAGCCATGTGCTTCGCCGCACCGGCTTTCGCGCGTGCGGCGGCGCAACGGGGAAGGTAGTATGTCTGCAGGCCACAGGCCCCGAAAAGGTGCTTCATCTCGTCCACCACGAACTGCGAGATACGCGGCTCGCTCAGCCCCGCGCTGACGCGATCGACCATTGCGGTTAGCGCCACAGCGAAAAAGTAGAAGAGGGCGCGGTAGATCCAGTGCTCGGGGTGCAGCCGCAGCTTCTCCGTCATCTCGAGCTGCGTGTGCATCCACTCAGCGAGCTCGGTGGAGGTGTAGTAAGATGTGCTGCTTGTGAACGTGTGCATGAGCTCCTTCTGGAGGAGGTCGCGCTGCGCTGGTGACCACACCATGTCCGCGCTGCACGCGCAACATGCTTCCCTAGCCTGGAGCAGCGGATCAGAGGCAGGGTTGAAGCCCATCAGGGCGGAGTGCGAGAAGGCACCGCAAGCAGAACACTCAACGAACTCCGAGAGTGCCGTGGCCTGGCTATCTCGCTGGCAACGGTCGCACTGGCACCAGAAGAGCCAGGAGCGCAGCAGCTCGCGGCGCTTGCCTACGCCAAGCAGGAAGTGAGCGTCGCTGAGGTACTTCACGTTCATGAGCTCACCGGGCTGGATGATGTCGACGGCGATCATTTTGACCGTCTCCTCCACGCTGCTATACTTCATGGCGATGTTGGCGTGGCAGCTGTGGTTCGCCAGGGCGCAGGTGCGGAAGAACCCCGAGTGGAAGCAGTTGAAACGACACATGAGGGCGGTGCGGAGCAGCTCACGGAAGTCGTCCTCGGCAACGTCGGGGAAGCGGGTGCGTAGGTGGCTGCTTATGGTTTCGCGGGTGTCGACGTCGACGTCGTTGTCGCTGCGCGGCCATGCACCTGTGAAATCTTTCTTGAAGTCGCACCAACGCTTACTCGCCACAGCCTGCTCAGGGCGCAGGCGCTCTGCGAAGTACTCCACGATCGACTCCATGGTAAGGTCAGGCTGCGTGCTCATCCCGCGTTCCTCGAAGTTGATCCTGGTGTACTTGTGCTCGACAAAGATCACATCCCTCGGCTGAAACTGGCGACGGCTGATCAGCGCCACGCCGCCAGCGTACTCGACGAGCTCGATGTCCGGTGAAAGGCGCAGCAGTCCCAGCTCATCACACAGCGGAGCTTCGATGGCGTCAAGAGTCGCCGCCGCTTCGGCCGCCGTCATGCGCCTCTGCTCCCGCTCCGCGCGCAGGAGCGGGCGCAAATATCGCAACGAGTGCACAAGGGCGTCGAACGGGAAGCCGCCGCGACGGCGAGCCTCGATAAAACGCATCCACGGCTTCCAAGCATGCGGGTCGAGTCTCGTCGCCGCTGCAGCCATCTCCCAGCTCTCGCGGAAATCACTCAGGCACAAGTAGGCGTTCGACATGTTCGAGTAGAGCAGCACGTGTAGCCTCCGCGCCTCCTCAGATGTCGTCAAGGACGTGGCCGACGTTCCCACGGGGTTGACATTCTGCTGCTGGTGCTGCTGGCCTGCATCGGCTTCGATGAGGTGAATGCCTTTCTTGTAGGTCTCAATCGCGCCCCTGGCGTTGCCGGACGCGAACTGCGCGTTGCCCTCGTTCTTGAGCTCCGTCAGCGCCGCCTCCATATTCCGTCGCTGTTCCGCTAAGGGAAGGCAGGTGTGCTGTGGTGGGGCGCCGACGGGAAACAGACGTATGGGACACCGAAGCGGCAGCGCGGGACGCTGCAGCTCCTCCGTGCGTGTGCCTGCGCGTTGACCCGACTGCGTATATGCCTCTCTGCGCTGCTCTTCTGGTGTCGCTATCCCTCCCCTGTGCGTGCCCGCGTGGTTCTCTGTCTGTGCGATGCTGTCGTCGTGTGTGTGTGTGCGCGCGCGCGCGCGTGAGTTTATGGCGAGGCAGGGAAGGCACGGAAGCCAAGACGCGACGGCAAAGGAGGGCGGTCTTCTTCAGCACTCCGCCGGCCAGAGAGCGGCGAGGGAGATTCAGGCGAGGAATGATACAAAGGCGTGGTGGAGGTGGGTCTTGGCACACAACGTAAGGAGCACACACGCGCGCGCACGCTCTCTCTACCGCACAGAGGACCTACGTAAAATGAGGTGGTGGTGCGGTAGAGAGATCAGCGACCGAAGGCCGGTGTGGGGGCGCTTGTGAGCGTGTGTGCCGATGAATGTACGTGTGGCCGCACGTAACACAGTACCTCAACTATCACCACCGCGCACGCGCGTGTGATGGACAACAGGTGCAGGTGCGCATCAGCGTGGAAGAGGTAATGAAGTGTTCGCGTGCACATATATGTATGCGTAGAATGGACGAGTTGCCGAGGGAGGATGGTGGGGGTGGGTGGGTGGGGAGAGGCGGAGACAGAGGAAGAAGGGCGTTTGGTGATCAGAGGCTGTGGAGAGCGACAGCCCTCGATGAGGGGGGCGCGTGCAGATAGAAGTGGAGAGAGGCGCACGCGCGCGTTGCACCTGGTAAGCGGACGGCTGAACTAGTGCCTTCATCCTTCCGTTTCCTCCATCGCCAACACGCACACCCCCGGCATTCGTTTCACTGACCATGACGTCACAGTGGACGATGGGGGGGGGGGGAGGCGGGGGCTCCCCCATGAGCACATGGGTGTCTGTCAGCGCAAAGAAAGGCGACCCTCCTTCCTCAACGCCCCCCTCCTCCCCACGCAACGGATGGGGTCCGTTAAACGAACAACGCCCTGTCCTCCACCGGCGCACGCATGCATACGCGGTATGGGAGCGAAGCACCGTCCATTCGCTTGAGTCCGCCCTTTCCTTGCCATTCTTTGATGAAGCAGCCCATCATCTGAGAAGTCGCCCACGCACTCAGCAGCCACAGCGCCGCCAAGGCACACCTAAAAAGGCATGCACACAGGCTACCTCACACCGCGACGTTATACCACGCAGGATGAGAAGGCAGAGGAGGCCTCTAACCCCCCTTCGTCGCCTTCGCCCTCCGCCTTAGCGGAGGTGTAACACATCCATCCAGCTGATGCGGTGCTCGGCGAAGTCGGACATCAACACCGATATGAGCACAAAGTGATCCTGGTAAGACCCCACCGGCAGCGACGCCAGAAACCAGTCCATCCACCGGCGGTAATTAAAGTACAGGAAGAAACTCACGCGACCCAGCAGCTTCGCCACACGCGACGCCTCCGCGTTGATGGACGCGGGCAGCTCACCTGTGTAGTTGAGCCACTCCGGCTTCGGCTGGACGCTCTGCAGATCCTCGTATGGCGGGGGCAGCACGAAGATGCGCGAGCGCGCCGGCACCGCGGTGCTGAAGGGCAGCGCTGATGGCGGGAGTTGTGGACCGCGGACACCGTGGCATGACAGCGGCAGCAGAGGTCTTTCAAACTGACAGCGCGATTGATGGAGCAGCTGCACCGCTTTTCGCAGCCCCCCCTGCGAGTCAGCCACGGCCTCACGGAAGGCTTTCATGTAGAGAAGCTTGACACGCTGCTGCTCCCACCTGCCAGCGATGACCGTCACGCCGTAGGGCCGACCGAGCCACCACCACCACCCCACCTCCCTCTCTGTGTCCATGGGCGCACTGGAGCTGCGAGTGGCATGGCGGTGCACAAGTGTCAGCTCCACCAGCTGCTGAACTGCCCTCGCCACGTGCTGAGCACGCTTGTTTACGTTCGCGTCGCTGATCATCACCATGCCAGGCACAGTCACGTGCACCGCTGTGGAGGTGTTGTTCACCTGAAGCTCGAGCACCCGCGGCTGCTCCCACGGAGCGCCGGCCGCGTCCTTGGAGGCACCTCCATCCTCGTTCTTTTCCATTGTCAGATCATCGTCGCCATCGTCGGCGTCAGGCTTTGTCGCGTACACTGTCACGCGTGGTTGCTCAGGCGCGGCGTGGCCGTCGGCCGCGGCTCTTGTGGCACCGTTAACGTTGGTGGCGGAGCGGCTGCTCCGGTGCTGGGCATCCATGCGTCGCATCCACTCCGCTCCCAGGATGAGCGAGGCTGGGCGTACATGACTCGCGCCTGTCACTGCCAAGGAGTAGGCCGAGAGCAGCTGGCTGAGGGACGACTGCAGAGACGAGTGACCCGGCACCCAGCTTTCATGAGCATCCTGCTGTTGGCTCGCTCGTGAAGTCATCGAAGAGGCGGAGAAAGACTTGAGCGGTCTCGTGCCCGCGCCGTGCACCCACGCTCCAAGAGTTTCATACGGTGCCATCGATTCGCGCAGCTGCAGCGCCGCGGTGACGAGCGGCAGAGGCCACCGCTCCAGCACAGAGTCCGGGAAGATCCTCTCGGCTGGGTTGGGCAGGAGCCGCAAAAACCGCAGTCCCACTGACGCCTCGGCCGCAGAACCGGAGAGCAGCAGCCACGGTGCGCCGCTGAGCAGAGCGTAACGGTACCCCTCCAGCAGCCGCTGAGCGTACGCGGAGGAGACAGCGTCCTGGTCAGGGGTAAGCCACGTGCTCTCCACCACCACCGCTGCCATTGGAAGCGCATCGGAAAAGGTGTCGTCGGCGGCAGACGGTGCGGAGCTGGGGCGTGGAGCATCGTTTTGGTTAGCGGTCTCGGCAGCAGCGGCCCTCATCCGTGCAGTGTAGTTGGCGGCGAAGCGCTCAGCATTGATGGAGTAGAGTTGGAGAGGAGGGGTGCGCACGTGTCCGACGGCGGCATCGTAGGCCAAACCTACGTCGCCGTACTGTTGCAGTACCTTAGTGTCATGCACGAGGGCTGCTGTGAGCGGGAGGGTATCGCTGCGCGTCATCCAGAAGCGGAAGCCTGCGTCGTGTGCAACGTAAAGGACCAAGATGCAGATGAGCACCGTCACGTTCATAACGCTTACCCTTGATGCACGGTCCATCCTCGCGACAGCGGAAGAGAGGGGGGGGGGGGCTCTAACACTTCTGCTTATCTGTGCACTACACTGCAACGCACGTGGCGGTGCCCTCGCTGCGATCAGTACGCGGCGATTCTCGAGGGCTCTTTGTTAACCCGCGGGAAACAGCTCCACGCTGTGCCAAGGAGTCTGGAAAGTAGCAGGTGCGCCCTTGATTGGAGGCCGGCAACCTGGAAGCAAGAGAAGTGGACAGGAAACGAAAAGGCGGGGCAGAGGAAGGAGTGGATGTCGACACGGTGGCGAGAATAGGGAGAGAAGATGCATGAGATCCCAGCAAAACCTCCCAAACGCGTGATGCCTTCTCGTGTGTGTGTGTGTGTGTATCGAGGGTACGAGTACACGTACACAATGGCCCTCTTTGGACGCCGCAGCGCTTCCTCCCGCTCCTGAGACACGTCCCGTCGCTGCACAGTGTTGCGCAGCCTCGGGCGCTTCGTCTTTTGACGCCTCTCGCGTCCTGCGCTGGGTTTGTTGTCAACGTGTCTATCCGGTCATCTACTATGTGCTGCATTCCCCCCCCCCTCATGACCCCACCACCCATCCCCGGCGTCATGCGGGGCAGCGGCACACACACGCGTTACAGCAATGTGCGCCGGCTCAGTCACCGGAGCACCGCCCCTGCCTCAAGCCCTACCCGCCCCCATACCCGGTCCGCAGGTGGCCACCTGCTATCTTCCTCGGGATGACACTCGGCCTCCCCACCAATGGGCGGTGAGGACCACGCGAGATACGCTCGAGACACGCACACGCACTGCCCATCACACAGATGGCACCAGCGTGTGCGCTGTAGCAGGACGCTCCGACGCAGCACCGCCCTCCCCCCTCTACAGGACCTCGCCGCGGGCATCAGCAGCGATACAACATCGCACTCACCTCCCTGTGCCGTAGGCGGATGATGCTTTTACCACCAGAGGTGGCTCAGCATCGGCAGGGACAGAGGTTGAGGGGTTGCTAGGCTCCCCCCCCCCACAGAGAGAGTGGCGTGTGCTGAGCCCCGAGAATGCCACGCACTGAGATGTGTCCCCCGTCACGAGGGGTTGGGTTCTTTGCTTTTCAAACTTGCGCCCGCACGCTTCTCCACACGCGGGCCATGCAACAGCCAGGACTCAAGAAGACCAGGAAGGCAACAGGAGAGAGGGACGGATGCCATGAGATGTAGACGTCTAACCGTGTACAAGCGAGTTGGGCATCCACATAAATCGGAAGTCAGCGGCGTGTAATGAGTGGATGAGGCCCGTCGAAGAGCACAGCGAACTAACAAGCAGCATCGAAGAACACTCTCCCTCCTCCTCCCTGCCCCGACGACGAAAAGGATCGGGGGAGAGAAGATCAAGCACAGAGACGAAATTTCTAAGGATGGAAGGGGAATGAGGGCGAGGCAGAAGGAAGGGCGATGCTGTGCAGCGGATGAGTGTCACACACATGCACACCTAGCCAGCGACAGGCCACATCCGCATCTAAAGCAAGACAGGTTGACATGTGTAGACGCACCAACGGAAACGGTGCATAAATCCACAACCACGTACACCTACTCAGACACGCGCACATATACATTGGTGTGCATAGAGGAAGAGAGGAACGCTCGGTGGTGCGCTGCATCCTTTATAGACGAGCAACCGCCAAGCAGCGATCAGCGCGCGCGCGACGCCAGCAGAGAGAAGGCGAGCGACAGAGACTCAAAAACAAGCAAACACACAGCAACAAAACAGAAGAAAATTTTTCACAGTTACGCACAACCGCGACGGAGACGGTAGAGGCCCTTCGTTCTCTCCCGTCTGGCACCAAGGACACCGTCTCCCAGTAGTGCACGTCATTGAATCCACACACCCCTCTCCTCGACACTCTCTCTTCTCCGCGCAAGGAGACAAACATGCATACCCTTCTCCATCCACAGCCGCAGTCACGCCGACACCACCACATAGTGCAGGCATGTGAACAACCGCTGTAGGGGGAGAGGGCTGCAGCACGCAGGTGCGCTAATCCATCACGAGAAACATGCACACATCAGCAGAAGATGCCTGCCGCTCATTCTGCCTCTCGCTGTGTATTGCGCGCGCCACCCCCCCCCCCAACCCAGCACCAACCACTCCGCCCTCCCCCACTTGAAGGTGTCACGCGCAAACGGTTGCCCTACGTTGCAGCGCGTTCGAGCAGTGCACAGCCTGGCCTGCTTCGAGTGATTGTGGGGCTGATCCACGTGTGAAAGGGCGGCGCCCGCTTCCTCGCTTGCTCTTTTCCGACAAGTTTGGCAAGCTAACGTATACGCTTACGCCGGCAACCCTCTCTGACGTCTTGCGCCCCCTCCCTTCCCCTCGTCCTTCCCTCCTCTAGCGGCAGCAGCAGCAGCACCACCCGCATCTTCACTGAACTTACCACGTGGGAAGCTTCAGCTTGGCTGGCTTTGCAGATGATATTTTTGATGTCGCCTCCCCGAACCTGGAAGTGGAAGGGGTGGTGGTGGTGGTAGCAGAAACCGATTGTCTTTCCGCTGAAGGCTTCGTTGCCGCGGTGGAGGCCCTTGCCGTGCTCGAGCCGACCTTGGCGCGCGGTGCAGGAACCGGGGTGGCCGAGGTGTTGTCGGAGCTGCTGCTGCTGTCTTCGGCTCCATCGTCGTTGTCGTCCTCGTCAAAGGATGACCTCCGCATGTGAGTTGGCTTAGCGGAGGCAGCGCTCGTGCCCTTATTTTCGATCGTACGCGCCGAGGTGCTGAGGCCGCCGACTGTGGTCTTCACGGGTACGGATGAGAGCGACGTCATGCTGACGTTGGCAGACGACGCGTCATCGTCTCCCCCTACCTTTGCGCGGCGCTTCTTCGGGTTCTTGGACGCCGCGGCGGCCGAGGTGATCGTCTTGCTGGACACAGCGGCCTTGGCAGACGTACCGCTCGCTGCCAGCTTTGAGGTTGAAAGTCTGTGCGACGCATCGAAAGTCCCCTCTGGCACCGTCGCTGCTCCCGCGTCGCTCGAACCGCTGTCGGCATCGTCAAAGGAGTTGTGCACTGCCTTCGGTCGGGGCTGCTGCTTCGCCGTCGCCGCTGTGGGCTTGGCAGCCGCCCTCTGCAGCTTGGCGTGGCTGAGTACAGATAAGGAGGAGGCCGAGGATGAAGAGTCCGAGCTACTCGCCTCCTCCGCTGCGAATACGCGCTTCAGCGTTGCCACCTTCAGTGCGCGGGCAGCGGGAATCACCTCACTTTTACAGGACGAGGACGACGAGCTGGAGACAGCCGTTCGTGAACTAGACTTCTGACTCGTCGTCTCTGAGCGTTGTCTCCGGCCACGCACCGCGGCTTCGACTGCGCAGCAGAGCGCGGAGCCTTCTCTGTGCGTGGCAGCGCCGCCCGAGGCGACTGTGCCGACGGCGACGTACCTCCGCTCTCCAGCTGGCGCGGTGCGGCTCGACTGACGGACACAGCCGGGCTGCACGCGTGACTCGAGCTGCTGACGACTGTGAGCACTTCGACAACAGCAGACGCCACAGCCGCCTCCTCAGAGCCACCGCGCTTGCCGCTCGCCTCATGCTTTTGGTCTTGAATCCGCAGCCTCCGTTCCACATTCGCCGGGCTGCTTGATGTGGAGAGAGAGCTCGTTGACGGGGACGCGCGCCTGACGAGCGGCCAGTAGTACGACGCCGGCAGGGCTCCGAGGCGCCGAGCCTCTTCTCGCAGTACACCGATCGGCATCTTGATGGCAGCAACTCGAGGCTTCCTCTGCGGTGAGATAGAGGAGCTTTCAGGTGCATCATGCGACGACCTTCGCAGCTTCGCGGAAGCAGGCACGTACGGCGCAGCGTACGCCTCGTATCTCTGCGTGTTGCTGGCGCTACCCACCCCGCCACCCGCGCTAGGGCCGCTGCTGACGACTCGTCGACTCTGCCCTCTTGCAGCCCGCAGTTCGCCCCGCAGGCTCATGATCTTCTCCTTCAGGTGCTTGACCTCATCCTTCTTTTCCTGATACAGCGTAGCCCAGGTAAGCGCGCCTTGCTTCGCACTGATGAGGCGCACAATGTCGCCCTCATACTGCGCCAACGCCGCCTTCCGGTCGGCCTCGGCACAGTAGAGATCCGTCATAGCAGCATGATGGCGGCACATACGGGAGACAAGGCCAACAAGGTGCGACGAGTCCGCGTCCTTGAGCGGCGGTGGCGACGGCGATGCGGTGCTGGCCGGAGCACAGGCGGCAGGTGATGCTGCGCCGACCGGCGAGGCTGCTGCACCACCCCGCGAGGCGAGCAGAGACTCTAGCAATTCGTGCAGCCGTCGCTGCTGGTGTGCCGCCGCATCCTTTGCGACATTGTCCCCCTCGCCGTGCGGCGTGCTACCACTTGCGGAATTATCATCTGCACCTTGCTTGGCATCTCTGACACAAGCTGCGCGAGCCGGTCGTACTCGTCTTCAGGAGAGACCTTAAAGTGGCGGAGAAGGAGCGGGCCAGCTCGTCCTCGCCCTTCTTTTCTTTGAGCAGCTGCTGTTGGTGCTGAGATGCCGCGGCGGTGGCGCTGCTCTGCGACTGCGCTAGCATGGTCTCTGCAAGCTTCAGCTCGTATTTGAGGAGGGAGATTTGGGTGTTGAGCTCCAGTGCCCGGTTACTCTCCTCTTGTGTTTTATGGAACGCCACCGTACGCATGAAGCTACAGCTCAGCATCTGCCGCGTGGCGCTCTCGTCTAAGATCAGGTCCCCTCGCGTCATCTGCTCCTGCAGCTGAACCGCCATCGCATCCTTCGCAGCCGACATCAAGACAATGCAGCGATCCTTGACAGAGATCTCCATCATCAGCGTCTGCACCTCTTCCTCGAGACGCGCAATGTACCGCTCTGCCTCTACCTCGGCTGCGCTGATGACACCCGTCGCATCGGTGCCGCCGCTCGGCAGCGCACAGCGGCTGCTCACCTCCTGAGTGTGGCGGTGGGGTGTGCTGAGAAACAGCGACCCGCCCATCGCGACAGAACGGCCGCCATCCTTGGCCACTCCATCCACGGCACCGCAGAGCGAGTCAGCGACGCCGCCGCACGAGTACGACGATGCCGCATCGCTCGGCGGCACATACAGAGTCCGGCTCGCGGGCGCCACCTGCGGTGCGCTGATGGCGTTATAGCCCACCTCGTCGCGTACAGCGGCCGCTGGGAAAAGATGGTTGTAGTGCCCTTGCGTGAGCAGCAGCCCTTCTAACTCTTCCAGGCGGCTGTGCTGCCCCGGAGGGGAGACAGGGTACGGCACCGGTGACCAAGGCAGCGGCGCGTGGCTGCTGCGGTGGCCCAGCGAAGCCCGGCTGATGCTTTTCGGGTCGACGTGGCCTCCGTCGTCCATGTAAGAGCGGTACTCCACTCCGCTACCGTGTGCGCCAGCACCACGCCGCTGCGTTCGTTCTAGCCAGCGGTCGAAAGAAGAAGAGGCCTGCGCGTGCTTTCTCTTGGCCCGTCTGCCGCGATCCTGGTCTTGCAGCATCGCGCTCCGCCGTCAGGGAGAAAGCGCACAGCAGCAACAGCACGAAATGAGCAGGCGATGCCCCAGATGCCAAGTATTTCGCAGGAAGACACGAGGCAGGGAGTCAGAGTCGGAGAGCAAAGTATGGCCACCACGCTCTTGGGCGTGGCGAGGGCAGGAGGGGAGTTGCCGTCCTCTATGCCGTAACGCACTCAGGAGAGGGCGCGGACAATGTCTGCGTCAGACTCGCTGTCTCTCCCCCTGGACCTCAACGCCTCCTCGTGGCACCTCGCGTTAAGCTGCTGTGCCGGTTAGGTTCGAGCGATTCAGCCCTCGCTGCAGGTGCTGGTGCCGGCCGAAGACGTGTGTGTGTGTGTGTGTGCGCGCGCACGTTTGAGGGTTGAGGGAAGGGATAGATGTGGCCACGAAAGAGAGAGACAGCAACGGCGGACACCTCTTTTACGTGTGACACCAACACACGGGCGGCCTCTTCAGTGCCTTTATGGGGGAAGGCCTATACAGACGTCACGCACACGCAAGTGCACGGCGGACCTCTGAGCAGCGCCTCACGCCGTATGGGAGATGCAACGAGCGAATCGAAAAGGACCGCCTGACACAGTGAGCACGGGCGTGCGGTGACGTGAGAGGGGGTGTGGAGACCCGCCCCTTTTCCTTTCTCTCGTTTTCCTCACCTCCCATGTTTTGCGGCGGCTCGCACACACACGGATGGGCGCGCCGTGCAGCAATGACTTTGTGTTGGCGCTCGTCTACGCCTGTTCTGTCGTTTTTCCTTTCCCGCCCTCCCTGGTTGTTGCATTCGTGGAACGCTTGCAGACATCAACGACCCATTCCCCCCCCCCTCCTGTCTTCATCTATGGTAGCGCGGTGCGAGCCGTGCGGTGGGTTTCAGGGGCGTGGATGTCAACGCCAGAAAAAACATACCCTCTCTCCCTCTCCTCTGCACCCACGCCTACGCCGACACACCTGAGCAAGTAACCAAAGGGAGGGCCCGTGCGGTTATGTATGTGTGTGTGTGTAGATGGCATGGCATGCTATGTGCTCAGTCAACAGAGCTCGAGGTTTAAGCAAGGAAGGAAGGCGGAGGAGGGTGGTCGCCCTTGACGCCTCGCCTCCTAGCACCGCCACAAAACAAGAGATCATCTTGAGCCGCCGCCGGCTCCCGCTGCACGCCTCACGTGCATCAATTACGAGGGCACACATACACGTAGATATACACAAAAAGCATCAGCCATCGAAACGCGAAAGCCTCTTCGCAGTTGCCGGGTGAGTTTACGGGGCGTAGGGGGAGGGGAGGCAAGGAGCCAATGGCTTCGTGTCAAGGAGCGCGAACAGCGGCAAGCCCACACCTGCGCGACGCCGACGCCCATGCACCGGGTTTGTCGGGCACTCGCTCCTTCTCCTTCCGCCTGCAGGAGTGAGGCGGGGCGTGGGGCGAGGGAGGGCACCGTTGCCGCGGCACGTGGGAGGGCGAGGCTGCGATTCGTGCATGCGCATGCCTGCCTTCATCTGCATTCCGCCACCGCAGCGGAGGAGCACACCGTAACCGGGCGCCCCACGGCTCAGCGGTGCTTCGTTTTTTCTTTCCTTCCGGAGGAAGGATCGGCCGGGTTCGCAGTCCACGCAGCCCCCTCTCTTGCTGACGCACAGAAGCAGTCCCATGCCTCAGTGTAAGGCAAAAGGCGCGCACGCAGACATGTTCGTCGCCGCCCCCAGGTGTTGGCGGGAGAGGGTTGTCTTGCGATCTCACCGCACCGCATCTGTGCAACTCGTTTCGGGCGGCGGCACGAAGTTTGCTCGTGTTTGGCCGCTTTCGAGCCCTTTCGCTCCCCTTCCCCGTTTGGGGGTTCCTTCGGCTGCTACGTTGGCGCCTTCTCCCTCACCCTCTCCCCCGTTCTCAGCGCTTTACGTGTGCACGTCTGCCAAAACCTGCAAGTGTGCGTCTCCTCATGTGCGGCACCGTACGACTCGGCGGCTGGAGACGCCCAGGAGCGGGTCACGGACAATGAAGGAAGGAGGGGCGCACAAGGAGGGATGGGGCAAGGGTGAGCTGCACCGCTCAACAGAACTATAGCGACGCATTTTGCGCTCGCAGTCCGATGCCGAGGCCACGCACAGAGAGCGCGTGTGCTGGTCTTCGCTGCGGCAGTGAGCGAGAGAGAGAGAACGCATGCGCAGCGACGCAGCCTGCTGCGGGCACGGAAGGGGGCCACATCAGCCCCGCGCCCCGCGCCTGTCCGTCGTCTACCCGGACACATCGTGAATGGACTGAGCGACGTAGGCCACATTTTCGGAGCTCAGTCCAGAAAATGCGATGCGACCGTTGCGCGTCAGGTAGACGCTGTACTTCTGCTGCAGCGCCATCACCTGCTCCTCCGTCAGCCCCGTCAGCGACATCATACCCACACCCCTCTCGAGGTACTCCCAGTCGCGCGTCGAGCCACAGGCACGCAGCTGGGCCACGAGACGGTGCCGAACATCCTGCAGTCGGCTCGACATCTGGTTCAGCTCCGACTTCCACAGCTCGCGCAGCTGCGGGGTCCGCAAAATCTCGTCCGCGATGCGAGCACCGAAGATGGGAGGGTTGCTGTAGGTGGCGCGAATCGTCGACTGTAGCTGCGACAGGACGTTCGCCTTCTCCTTCTGCGTGGTGCAGCGGATGTGCAGGGCGCCAGTGCGTTGCCCGTAGAGACCGAAGCTCTTCGCCAACGACTGGGCCACCAAGTACGTGGGGACCTCTTGCTGATTCAACGCGCGCAGGACGTAGGCATCGCGCTCGATGTCGCCCGTCGCAAAACCCTGGTATGCCATGTCAACAAACGGAATGAGATCGCTTCGGCAGATGACGTCTACAATCTGCTGCCATTCCTCTGGCGTAGGGTCGCACCCAGTTGGGTTGTGCGCACAGGCGTGCAGCAGGACGACGGAGCCGGCGGGCAGCTGGCGCAGATAGTTGAGCATCGCATCGATGTTCAAGCGATGCGTGTTCAGATTGTAGTACGGGTAATAGCTAGCCTCAAAGTTTAGATGCTGCAGGATATTCAGGTGATTCGGGTAGGAGGGGCTCGGGATGTGCAGCGTCGCGGTGCCGGAGCCACCAGAAGAGCGCTGCAGTAGCTGCACGCCGAGGTGCAGTGCACCGGTGCCACTAAGAGTCTGCGCCGAGGCGATGCGGTCCCCTTGAACGTCCAGCATTGGCTTTCCAAAGCATAGCCGCTGCACGCTATTCACGAAGGATGGCAGACCCGCAATGGGTGCATAGTCCATCTGCGTGTCGCGCTCCACAATGTGCGACATGGCCTTGCGCACGGACTCCAGCACAAAGGGCTTGTTCTGCTCATCACGGTAGACTCCGATGCAAAGGTTTACCTTGTTTGGACACATGTCCTTGGCGAAGTCCGCAGCAATGCCCATGATGGCGTCCGGAGGCGCGCGCGGCACAGCCGAGAAGTAGCTCGTCGACCCGACACGGCGGCAGCTGACCGGAGCCAGGCCAGCACTGTAGGCCACGACGGCGGACGAGCACACGTGACGAAGCATATGGGCGCAAAAGGTGTAGTGAATGCGGGTATGTGCCCGATGCAGAGGCGCGTAGGCGTGTGCGGGCTGCGACTGGTTGTGTGTGTGTGTATGTGTATGGGTGTATGGGCGCACCTAAAGAACGAGGCAAGGAGGCAGGAGGAAGGGGCGGTGTGTGTGTGTGTGTGTTGGGAATGGGGAAGGCGGAGGGGGCCCAGAGGGGAGACACAAATCCCCACCAAAGGACAACAAGCACGCACGCAGGAAACAACAGAGATGCAACCATGCGCGACAGCGAAACTCGAAAGACCTTCGACAGGACGAAGGAAAAGCGGGGCTGGGTGGCGCGCGGGCGGCAGCAGCGGAGGAGGAGGACGCAAATGTCACTCGAAGAGAATGAAGCTACACTGACTGATAAAAAGAAGAACAGAAAAAGCAATGCGAAGGTACCACACAGCGTGAACCACACGGCGGGGGTGATGGACTTGACAGCAGCGTGTGGGTGCCACCAGGGCAACGCATGACGTTCACCTACAAATACCATGTGGTGCCGTGCAAGGACAATACAAGGAAGCAACAACAAGAGAGCTCTTCTTTGCGCAGCCTCATCACTCAGCTCCCTGCGGCTGAAGAAACAACGACAACAAGATAAGAAGATGAGTATGTGTCTGTGTAATGGAGGTGGGTGAGGAACACGGGATGCATTAATAGGACTGCCCATCTTATTGGGCGTATTCGAGATAAAGATACGTAGACAAGCGGGGGAAAAAAATGAGGGAGGGAGGGACGAGAAAAAGACGAAGAATAACGCCCGCCTCAAATAGACAGACACACACAGACAGACATACATACATACATGTATATACATGTATACATGTATACATATACACACACACAGGAGCACTCATACAGAAACTACATGTACATGTGCATATATGTATATATATATATATATATATATATATATATACATGTGTGTGCATATACGGCAAAGGGGGAGGGAGGGGGGGGGGCGTTGTACATATATTGATGTGTACATATACATGGGAAGCCGTGGTGGCGTGCGCTTTGTGTGGAGAGGGACAACAACGCCTCACCGCCTTCGCCGGGCATTTATTGCCTGCACAAAGGCCCACATGGGAGGGAGGGGGTACCAAATCCTATCCCTTTGTATTCATGCGGCTCCGCACACACAATTCTGAGTGGCCGTCGGCACGGCCTCGACGTCCTCCACGATGTAACCGTGCGTCTTCGCGTCCCGCTTCGACGGATCCTTGTTCAAAAACCAATTTTCAAGCCTCGCAGCACGCTCTAGACTCGCATGGGGATGCGGCATGTCATGGTGGTCTCCGTTGAGCTACTGCCCATTATTTTCCCGCTCGCAGTTTGGACAGATGTGTAGAGGCACCCAAAGTCAATATATATATATATATATATATGTGCGCGAGGGCGTGAGAAAATGTGGGAAGAGGGCGAGCTGGCGCCATCAGCAGCCACGGACACACCTACATACACAGGGCACATCTCTGTGTCGGATCACGCAATCTGTATCCAGCATGACCAATGAGTACGCACACACACACACGCGGCAAGTGTTTATGCCGGTACTCCTGTCCGTAGAAGTTAAGAGATAAAAACAACCAAACGGGTTCGCTGAAAACAACAAAAGCAGTGCAGCACTCCGACAGCGACAAGTACGATGGTCGCTGTGTGTAGATGTCGATGCGACGCCGGAGCTGTGAGAGTATAAGGGTGCCGAGGGCAGTTGTATCGATGGGGCGTGGAGGACGCCGTCCATGGCGAACCTGCCCCAGAAAACAACAACAGGACGAAGGACCTCTTCTAGCACCTCTACTCGCCTTCCCTTAATACTTAAAAGCAGCGCATTTCCCTCCACGCACGCACAGACTGACAGCGCAAGCCGCGCATCGAGAGCGCGCAACAGAGGGCCTGCCGCCTGGGAATGTCTACATCTGCGTGTGCGCAGGGGAGGGCAGGTTGTCTGTCGACCTACGCTGACATTGCCAAGCAGCTTCCGCGTGCTCTCTCCTGCACTCCTGTTTATAATGATTTGCTTCCCCTCGGGGAGACGCGCGCGATACGCCGGGGCCTCTTCTGCCGCCGTCGCCGCCCCTGTGGCCTGTATGCACACAGGAGATAGAGAAAAGGCAGGCGAGCTGAGCTGCGTGGAGCTCACTCGCTTCAAATAATAAAAAAAAAAAGACAATGTGAAACACTTTAACATAAGAAGGGGTAGAAGAAACACCGAACCAAGGGAGGACAAGGAGGCAAGCAAGCAATCAGGCAGGCACACATCGCTGCACCACGACAACGCCCTCTCCCCCCTCGACAAGGCCACTGTGCGGCCCCCTCATCATGCAGATGCGGGGTGGGGAGGGGGGGGGGGTCTAGCGACACCCCTGACGCAGGAAGCGAAAATCCGTGCTCAGACGCTGTGCCTTTTCAGTGCCCCCTCGCGGCATCACCTTCCACCTACCAAGAACGCACACCTGCCCTGCAGGACGCTGCGCAGATGCGCCTGCGCACACATGCCACCCGCAGCCGCACGCACCCCCCGTGAAGGGTGCGCAACAAGCGCCTGTCGCAGGCTGCCGCTTGTGAGGCTACTTTGGCGCTTCTTCAACACAACCATTCCGTCACGGTGCCTGCCGCTACACGAAAGCTCTACCAGCACTTCCAATGAACAGCGCTGCCACAGGCCCCACCACCCATCCCCGGCGTCATCCGGGGCAGCGGCACACACACGCGTTACAGCAATGTGCGCCGGCTCAGTCACCGGAGCACCGCCCCTGCCTCAAGCCCTACCCGCCCCCATACCCGGTCCGCAGGTGGCCACCTGCTATCTTCCTCGGGATGACACTCGGCCTCCCCACCAATGGGCGGTGAGGACCAGGCGAGATACGCTCGAGACACGCACACGCACTGCCCATCACACAGATGGCACCAGCGTGTGCGCTGTAGCAGGACGCTCCGACGCAGCACCGCCCTCCCCCCTCTACAGGACCTCGCCGCGGGCATCAGCAGCGATACAACATCGCACTCACCTCCCTGTGCCGTAGGCGGATGATGCTTTTACCACCAGAGGTGGCTTAGCATCGGCAGGGAGTAGGGGGCTTGCCTCGCGTCTTTACAGACAGTATGAGTGGGTCACTGAACACTGAGAAAGCCGCCCACTGGGGTGTGCGCGTAGTCCATTGGGAGCGACAAAGCTTTCCGCATGCACAGCACAACAGATAGGCTGCATATACACATGCCAAAAAGGGCTGCCGCTCACTGAGAACCGTTGATGCTTTTCTGCTCGCCCACCTGTCGCTCAGCTCGACGAGCCGTTACTTCTTCGCGGTGTACATGGTGATGGAGGTCATCACAAGCAAGGAGCCCAGCAGAAACGTCCCGTTCAGCGGCGTGTGGAGCAGAAACACGGACGCCGTGCCGCTCAGCACAATCGCGAACGCCGTTGAGAACGACTTTACGATGTTGTCGCAGTAGCGCACCACCAGAGCCACGAGAATCCCACCAATCGCCTGCAGAACCACCAGAAACCACACCAGCCTGGTAAAGCCGTCGAAGAACGTGCTTGCGAACTCATCAAGCCCGCCCGCCCCCTCTTCCGGCTGGACGATCTCGCACAGGAAAACAATAAAGAAGTACACGAACGAGAAGAACGCGAGATGGATGTTGCGCGCCGAGAGGTGGAACTGGTTGCCGCGCTTCTTCACCACGAACTCCATGAACACACCGGAGAACGCGCTCAGGAAGCCGCCAGCGAGCGCCGCCAGTGTACCCTCCATTGACCACGTGCTGGAGGTCTTTTCGGTCGCCGCAGCGTTCTCCATCTCTGATCGTGCAGCGTCATCTGCTTTACTGGTTGCCATATCCGCTCGCGTGCTCTGCGCACCCATCTGTGCCAGCGTGATACCAAGCATCAGCGCCACCAGTGCGCCCCACCGGATGGGCGAGAGACGGAAGTCCAGCACGACCCGCATCATGACTGCCAGGAAGAGGATGCGCACCTGGTACAGGACCTGAAACACGGTTGGGTCCAACAGTTTGAGGGAGTAGATGAGCAGCAGCCCCTGGATGGCGTAGACGATGGCGGGCACAACCATGAGCAGCGCCTCTTTGTACTTGTGATCGAGCCCGAGGGCGTGGCGCATGCGGCTCAGAAATACAGCGGCGAACCTCCTTCGGGCAATGAGAACCCGCAGCGGGACCGTGAGATCGAGAGATTCAGCGTCCATGTCCTCTGCCGCGTCGTCGAGATTGAGCGAGAGATGACACGAGGCATCCGCGACGGAGTTGGGCGTCTCGGCGAATGTTGCGATATTGCACCGCCCGGAATCCTCAACCGGCAACGCCGCCGTTGCTGTCATGACTGCGTCGGCAGAACAGCGCTCCTGCTGCATTGCCCGAGCTTCGTCCACAACGCACCACAGGAGAGATAGAAAGAGCTTCACCAATTCCGTCGTCGCGAGAAAGTGCGAAGCCTTGAAGGTGACCGTACGCACCTCCTCTTCCTCCGCTTCTGCACCGCCAGCAGCCAGCGGGTATTCTTTTCCCTGCTGCTGCGAATAGCTTATCAGGACTAGATACCCAGCGTTCTGCACCGCTAGCAGCACCAGCGCCACGGCATTGAAGTTGAGCACGTAGCGCCGCACCCACACTGGCGAAGGAAAGCTGGCCATGCCGACGCTGCAATGGTGGTGGTGTGACGTCCTAGAGCGGGAGGAGCGGCAGACGAAATGTTTCTTGAGGGATTCGTCAGAGCACGCGGGGACGGTGGAGGGCGAGAGAGGCGTTGAGGAGGAGAGCGTGTGGGGAGGTGCAGGCGAGACACGCCGCTTGCGAGGACACAGGGGGGAGGGCGCCCGTCGCATCGGCCCGCATTCGGGGATGCCGCTTCACGCGGGTGGCCTGGGGAGACCCTTCGGGCGCTTGGCGCCGTATATGCATGCTTCATATTCTGGGGCGGCAAAGATACAAAGTGGTGCGTTAGGGGCTCGCCTCGCCATGGAGGCGGGGGGGGGGGGTGAGAGCGGCGAGAGGCGCGACAGGGGCAGGCAGAGCGACCCCCTGCGCACTCCGGCACAACAAAACAAGCACATCTGTTCGTCCATGCGTATACTCCTGCCACCGCGCACAGCTCATCCAACGGGCGCATACACGCAACCACAGCGCGCCCACCGCTGCTGCCACCCCACGGCCACGTCCTGGGCGTCTCGGACGAGCCGTCCTGCCGCCGAATCAGGCCACGCGCCTAGCGCGCTCGTCGCCAGACGGAGGCGAAGGCGCGGACGGCGCGCCGCGATATAGGCGGGCCGCGTCTGTCGCGCGGGTGGCAGGGGCTGTCGGCTTGGCGTCGGCTCTTCCGGCAGTGCAGATGTCGCGAGCTCGTCAGCGTCGTCGTCGTGCTCCAACTCACCACGACCAAAGACAGGCGGCAATGAGACGCGCGCGCGGCGGGCCCGCAGCGCCACGAACGGTGGCCAAGCGCGCCGCGATGCGACGCCACCCTCCGCCGCTGCAGGGGCCGCGTCGAGCGCCGTGAGGAGGGAGCGCCAGCCCGTAACAGCGGCCACGCGTGGCCCTCTGCGTCGTGGCTGGTCAGGCTCTCCGCGCAGCAGCACACGTCCCAGCTCCACAGCGCCACATTCAGCGCGATGGCGGCAGCCAAGGGGGCCGCAGCCTCTTGTCGCTGCACCTATGCGTGCATGGGGGCTAGGGGGCGGTGCGGCCGCTCCTGACTTGATGTCTGTCTGCGCCGCACCCTCTGCCCACGGGGAGCGAGCGAGCTCCGCCACGTGGGGGAGTCGCTGCCTGCATGCCGCCGGCCTTTCTTCGTCTCGGGCGGGGGGGGGGGAGTCCACCCGCAGCCACCACCAGGGAGCGATGCGTTGGTGCGCACGCGGCCGCTGCGCACGAGTGGTGTGTGTGTGTGTGTGTGTGTGCACCACCCACGTACTTGTAACTAGCACACAGGGAATGAGGAGATAGAAGGAGACGTCACAGGCGCTGGAGCGAGACACACATCTCTCGTGTTTGGGGCGAACGCGGACGTAGATGGAAGGGCTGGAGCGTTAGTGAGGCAGTTCACGTTTGAATGGGAAGGGAAGGGGGTGAGGAAGGACGTCAGTGACATGCTTTTCTCCCTCTTCCGCAAACGCTGTGGCACACAGAGAAGCTGCCCACAGGCAATGCCAACAGAGGCTGCATGTTCTCCCTCGGCAAAACTAGCCAGCGCGCCAAACCGTTGCTGCCTCAGGCTACTAGACGATGTAGCCGCAGCTAGAGCCTACCGAGCCTCGTCTCTTGAGCAGGGACCGCTGTCCGGCCCCTCAAGCGCCACACGCACGGTCGCCGATCACCCGCCACGCCTCACCTCACCAGGGCGACCGAGCGCGACCCAGCTTCGAGTAGTCTGGTCGATTGTCGTTGATCAACCACCACATGCCGAGCCTGAGCACGGTGGATCGCAAGATAGCGCCCAGCACAGCTGGGGTGTGCTGAATACGCACGCCGACACGTCTAAGCGATCGGGCACGGGCTGTTTGAAGACGACTTCCCATACGACCTGTCGCTGACGAACGACTTCTTATCGCCGCCGTCATCGCCTCCTCGGCCGTCAGGGTTCTTCATGATGGAATGTGTGCACAGGCGCCTGTGCAAGCGAACAAGCGAATCGAAAAAGGAATCACCACACACACGCACGTGCGCGCACACCGAAAGGATAACGTCGTAGACCTCTCGCCAAGTTGCAGGTGCGACGCAGCGCGGGCGACAAGGAGGTGCTTGTGAGGAGTGGGGGGGGGGGAGGAAGAGAGGGACCTGGAAGGGGCGTATAAGAGGCGGAGGCTTTACGCTGGAGAAGGATAAGGAAGACGCAGAGACAGAAAACAAGCGAAGAAGATAGAAATGTTTCCATAAGAAAGAAGGCCGGGCGCTGAAAACAAGGGCTGCCGCAGATGTGCTGCCCCGTCGCACGCTGCGGGGGTGGGAGGGGGAGGGAGATCAACGGGTGGGCGACGTGCAGCGAGTAGGGGACGTGTCGTTGGGTAAAGCGAATGCCACACCGTTGACACTCCTTGCGGGGTAGGAGGAGGAGGAGGGTGCAGAGCTGTGTGGTCACACGCACACACGTGAGTATGTGCACGTGTGGATGGGTCGGTGCGTGTCTGTAGCTTGAAAGGGAAAAGAGCCTTGCGAAACGTGGGCGCGCGTGTGGGTGGGGTGGGTGATGAGGATCATAAACAACGGGGCGAAAGAGCGCCTGATGGAGAAGACATGTAGCAGAAAGAGGGTTCATAACGTCGAGCTTGTGGCGATTGGGGGGGGGGGAGGGAGGTGGATGGGAATGAGTGAGTAGTTGCGTGGGTGAGTGGGACACAACCGACCGTGCAGTGACACTGGTGACGAGTGCACCAGTCCCCACAATCCGACAGAGAGGCTTGTCAAGCAGCACAGCCTCCGTCACCCCAAGATAGTGAACTCTGACACAGACATATCTTTACGCTACACGCTTGCAGAGGACAGGGTGTGTGGACAGCAGCAGGAGGTACTGGAGCAAGGTCTTCACAGGCCGGCGAAGCAATAAAGAGTCACGTGCACTGAGCGCGCTCGCTCTCGCTCCTCTGCCTTTGTACGCGTGGGCTTGTGTACTCCTTCCCCAACACTTCTCGGCGTGCTTCGAAGCTCGCGGAAGCATCAACAAGAAGAGAAAAGGCGCGGCTGTGCCCCCGAAGTCGAACAAAAGACGGTGGACGAAGAGGTACGGGCAGGAGGTGCGAGTGGAGAGCCATAAGGGGTGGGGTGGGGCGGCCACCGATGCGTCCACACACAAATTATGTGTGGGCGTAAACACGCCGGCATCTCCACAGCATCGACCGAGAAAGAAGGATTCCAGGGCACTGCTTTACGGGGAGGGGGGGGGGGGAGGCGGAGGCGCTACGACACGCACGCCTGGGTGCATGGATACGCAGCGCTATCCCCCTGTTCGCGTGCAGCCGCGTGCATCGCGACTATCGAGGTCCCGCTGCCCATCGCCGGCCGCCGTTGTCGAGTCATCCGTGACGCTCGCGTAGTCCAGTGTGGTGGTGCGCTCTGTGCCGTCAAGAGGCGACATCCCTACCCCGTCGAGGTCCACAGGCTCCTCGTCGCCACCGATGGAAGTGTCCTCATCGTTCCAGCGAACGGTGTACCGGGTGCGTGTGCGGTGGAGGTAGTTGTAGCGCATCGCCGCGAAGCGCCGCCACCGCGGTCGGCGCCACCGCTCCGTGATGAACGTACTGTGAAAGAGAACAAAGCCGACCAGCAGATAGAACACAAAGAAGGCAACTTGCACGTTCAAGTGCGAGGAACAGGTGGTGTGGGGATTGCGGTCGGAAAACTGGCCGACCGCGATCATCCATACAATCTCCCACACTAGGTACAGCGAGTACACCGCGATGAGAGGGTTAGAGAAACACACGAGCCACTGTGACGTCTCTTCTGGAATGCCGGCGGCGATTCGCCGCCTCGTCAGCACCACTACCAAGACGCCGAAAATCATGTTGATAAAGCAGTGCACCATGCCCGCGTACACCCAAAGCCCCGCCACCGTTTCGCACGGGTGCGACAGCACCACCGAAAAGCTCCAGACCAGCAGGCCGCTGTTGATGATACACGTATAGATCGAATAGGCGCCCGACGGACGATCTGACGGGAAGGCTGCCGTCCAGCAAGAATGTGCTGCATCTCGCACGCGCAGCCGCAGCGTGTGCATGTAGGCCTCCATTATGCGCCCCTGTGTTTATGGGCACATGCATACATGCGTAATGGCTCTGAGCGTGAGGGAGCAGAACGAGCGCGAGAAACAGGAGAGGCGGTGAGCCCACATGCACTGGCACGCTGCACCGTCGGAGCCGCCGCAGCAGGCCAGACAAGCAAGCGGCACCGCGAAGAGAAGCAGGAAAAAGAAGGGAGAGAGGCATACGCGGGCTGTGAGTACGACGGCCGACCCCGAACGTGTACCAGTGGCGCAGAGCGGGTACGCGTCCTTCTGCCCTCGGCGTAAATACAAAAAGCGAGAGAGACGTGCGCATGTGGAGACGGCGGAGTGTCAGACTTCGGCGCACGCGACACCACGGCACGCGAATCGACGCCGCATATCTTCCTCTCTTTACGATTATTGCATATACACATATATATGTATTTGCGGGGGGCTGCTGTCGTGGCTGCGCCTGTGGTGTGAAGAAGCCGACCTGCACCAAGGAGCCCCCCCCCCCATGGAGCCCCCCCCCCATGGGAGCAACAGACGGAGGAGGGGTGGGTGGGTGGGCGGCGACAAAAGGGCGCACACGTTCGGACAGAATCGAAAACTCCGCCCCCCTCCGTCCCTCCTCTCGAGCATACACTCAACGGCCCAGCGCGTGCGACGGTAATCGAGTGAGAGAGAGAGAGAGAGAATGTGACGGGCAACAGTGAACGCATTTTTTCTTTATTGCCTTCATAGGCGGCAAGTTCCTTTCCCCGACACACGACATGCTGACCACCACCACCCCTCCACCGACCAGCCCTGCCACAGGCCCCACCATCGGCGACGTGCGCACCTCGCATATCTACAAGGGAGCGCCGCGCACACGCGCTGATGGATAGACGGAGCACCCTGCGAGCTGCCCTACGCGGATGGTTTCCGCGCCGCACGCACCAGTCCCCTCCTCCTGCCCCCTTCGGCCACAACCGCCCGCGTTTATTCCGACGTCAGCGGGGGAAAACAATGCAATGCCTGGAAGGAGGGAGATGAATGAGTGCAAGCAGCGCTGCTGCGCAAGTCAGCAGAGCAATGACGCCGTCGAAGAGCAGCTTGGGGCAGAAGACGGGGAAGAGCATGAGGTGCGTCTTCTGAACGTACCCGTTGAAACAGGAGATGGCGGACTGCGCCAGCATGAGATACGTATACACGGTTATAACAACAGTGGCGGAGACTCCCGCTCGCGGCACGGGCGTCGAGAGTGCCACGGTGGCTGCGGAGGTTTGTCCCTTCCTCGCCTCCTCACATGCCGCACCGTCGATATGGCTGTCTTTCTCCTTCGCCACGGCGGCGGCGGCGCCAGGCCACGCGCGCAGGGCAAAGGGTACCAGCAAGAAAGCGTGAAAGGTGCGACTGAGCACCAGTGCGCCGCCCGCATACATGTTGTAGCCGGGCATTCCTACAAGCGACGAGCTCCAGTCGATCGTATTCAGCATGCACTGGTGGCCTTCGGCAAAGAAGGCGACGAAAGCGGAGAGGTGCAGCACGACACCCTGCGTGAGTACCGGCTCGACGCGGAGCAAGCAGCACAGAGATGGGAGACTGGCGCCGTACAGCGCCACAACAATCGCCGTCCCCACCCGCTCGTTGCATAACGAGCTCAGCCATAGCACCGTGACGAGGTACGCATAGGCGGTGTGGCCAGAGGCGGCGGCTAATGATGTCATTCGACGACGAGCGCGGCGCTGCAAGACCCACGACGACGACGCCCACTTACATGCCAGTGGGTAAGCGGCAATACAGAGGAGCGGCACGACATGGTGGGCTACAGGGACATGGTAGGCTAGTGCCAGACAAGCACATGTGAAGACCACAGTTGTGCGTCGCACATGGTGCGGGTACAACGCAGACCAGGCGACGCCGCCGAAAACAATGCCTACTCGCTCAAACCGCAGCCCCGCCGGCAACGCGAGCAGCGCGCGGTCCACAGCGCTCTCCGTGTCCACCGTGTGCGTGATGTGGGCGCGGTAGCGCAGCAGCATTGGCACACCGAGTCGCAGTCCGACAACGAGAAGGCCGAGGAAGATTGTCTCGCGCGGAAGAATGGCGGCAACCCGGCAGGTGCCGTCAAGTGCGGTTAAACGAGACGACGGCTGCGCAGTGGTGAGCTTGGCGCCGTCGCCGGCAGACGACGGACCTGCGCGGCTCGATCGGCGCTGTGCCCACGACTCGGATACCCGCGGGACGAGCAAGAACATAAGGAGCGAGCTCAGAAGCCCGAGCACCTCCGAGTCTTCGTTCACGACGAAGCTGTTCGAGAACACCGAGCACAGCCGGAGCAGCAGCGTGAGAGCTGTCCACCGCATACACCAGCCGGCACCGCTGCACGGCAGAACGTGCGCGCGGATGGTTGGGGACCACAGGAGGGCCATGGCGCACAGCAGCAACCCGGTGGAGCCGATGAACATGCCGAGGCGGTTCATGTCCGTGCGGGTGCGACGAGCGTAGAGGCTCATGTCAGCTAGCTGCTGCGTGACGGATATCCCCGGCCTCGTCCACGAGGCGTCCCGTGGCACCTTCATCTCCGACTCCTTGAAGTAGCGCTGCAGCTGGCGCAGATTGCACCGTTCGACCGCGTCGATGTCGGCAGAGGAGTTTGCCAGCACCATGACCTCAGGGATCACGCGGCCAAAGTTCGAGTACGGAATGGGTTTTCCCAAGAGCACAGCCACAGTGGTCGTTACATCGACCTGATACGTCGCGCCAAGTCGGTCGCGCGGCACCCCAGCACGTCCGTGGCAGCTGCGGAGTCGGTCAAACTCAGCGTCCACACCATCTCGCCAGCGTTGCTCAATGAGCGCCTGCGCTCTCGCCAAGCTCGCCCCGGGCGACGACCGCGTATGCGCGTGCGTCGCGCCCGCGTCCGTGCCTGGGAAATACTCGGCGAACAAGAAGCTGTCCGTCTCCTGCGCCGAGCCACCACCGTGGTCACCGCTGTTCGTCATACCGTGGTCGCCTAGCACTAGCAGCATTGTGTTCATCGACGTCGCCCGCTCCCGCAACGTGCGGCTGACGTTGCGCAGCATCTGGTCCAGCTGCAGGATCTTGCCACTCATGAATGGGTTGTCGGAGTTGACGCGGTGGCCGACGTGGTCGATGCCGAGGAAGTGCGCCACCACGAGCCGCGCGTGCCCTTCCTGCTCCTCTGCCTCCGCATGGGGAGTGACCCTGGCCCGTGACACGGCCTCTGGGGCCTCGGCTGCCAGCACGCTGTACACCTCCGCCAGCACGGCATTGTCGTTCGTGTTGAAGTCGGCGACGTCGAAAGAAGGAATGCCGACCGCCCTCTTCCAGTGGCGCCGCGCCGGTGTGTTAGGAAACATCTTCTCCCATGTGTCGTCGCCCAGCAGCACAGCGCTACCGTTCACTTGACGGAGAATACTGTCCAGCTCGATTGCCTCGCTGTTGAAGTTGGAGCCGGCCTCGAGAAAGGCGGGCATCGTGCCCGTGGCGATCGCCTTGATGCGTTGCGCCGTCGTCGTTGGGGCGTCGGCAACGAGGAAGAACGCCACGGACGCCGACCGGCTCGAGCGCAGCGACTCCTCCATGTAGTGCAGCGTTGGGCCGGTGTAGACCCCGTCCACGCGCTGGCGCCCCAGCGCGTCCTCGTGCACGGTGCATTGACCACCCGTGCGGGCGAAGGGGCGCAGGGAGGACAGCACAAAGTCGGGCCGCAGGGCATCGATCAAGATGAGTACCACCTGATCTGCCGGCGGCACCTTCGTGTCACAGCAGGGCTCTGTCGCCACCGTCCGCATCACCGTGGAGGTGGAGAGCATTGAGGTGGTGAAGAGCAGCACGCTGCCGGTGTACAGAGCCATCACCAGCAGCACTGGGCACCACGAGAAGCGCTGATCTCGCGCCATCGTGCATCGAGAGAAGACGATAAAAATCGGCAGATAATGCGCAAGCACGCAAGGGGATTGGGAGGGGGGGGAGTGTGTTCCCCTTCTGTGGCGCGATTCGCTCCGGCACCGCACCGGCGGCCGGTGCTTGAGCTGGTGGAGGTGGTGACGGTCGCTGCATCCAGTGCGCGTGACAGCAGAGAGGCGAGAAGTTGAAACATAACCGAAAAGGCACCGTCCAGAGAAGAGAGCCAAGAGGCAAGGAGAGAGAAGGGGAGGGGGCGAAGTGGGGAGCGTGCATGCGCGCACATATACGCACCAGCACGCAAAGAGCGCCAGCGTTGCTGTGCCGATGCTCGCGGAAGGGGTGAGCAGCCGGCACGTCACATAATCACGTGCCGGCACGTGCCACGAGTCACCATCAACAGAAGAACAAAACTGTGGCCCGAGCGCCCCGTTTCCAGCGGCCACGGAAGGGAGAGCGGGCCGCCAACCGGCGAGCCGTGCGTGTGCGTGTATGTGTGTGATTAGGTTACAGTGTGAACAAACACCAGCAGGCAACGGCGAGTCAACCCGCTGCGCCGCACTGTACCAAATTCTCTCTCCTGCCGTACCGCGGCGATCCGCTCCGCCCTATCAGCCCTCTCCCAATGCACGAGTGTGTGAGCTTCAATCGACCGCGGCACAGTTGGGGCACAAGAGAATGGAGGCGCTGAGGGCGGTGGTCGCACTCTCGCAATCCCTTCCTCCTTCCCCCCACCACCGCCACCACAAGCGCGCGCGGAGCAGCAGAGATGCAGACGCACAAGAGGGGGACCATTGGCGCGGCAAGTGTGTGAAAAGGGCGTTGGTGGTACTGAGGAGAGCCAGTGGGCCGATAGGGCGGCTTTCACAGAGGACAACGAATCGACATCTCCCGCTCGACCGCCCCTCAACGTCGACGATTCTGCTTCATCTCTCGCCACACGTTGCGGTGCCGTACCTCGAGCGTTCGCTTCAGCGCGCGCATCTTGGCTGCGTTCGGGATCGTCTGCTGCGTGTGCCGCACCGTCTTTTGCCTCGCATGGCGCACCGCCTTGGCCCACTCCTCGGCCGAGATGCGGCGGCGAGCGTCGATGTGACCCTCCAGTGAGGCGTCTCGGATCTTGGTGCCCAGCACCTCCTCGAGCTTCGCCTCTGCCTTCCTGTGCTCCTCCTCGTCGCGCAGCAGGCGGCGCTTCTGCTTCACCTCCTCGCGCGAGAGCTCCTCCTCTGGAGTTTCCATCAGCGACATCGGGTCGTTGTACTGCATCGCCGTCTTCTCCACCGCGGAGTGCTTCACACCGACGAGGGTGTTGGGAAAGTCCACCTGGGGATGCCGATTCACCGCGTAGAGCGGCAGGTCGTGTGGAAAGAGAGAGCCGCTGCGGATGCGCTTCAGCAGCTTCCAGCCGCCAATGTGCTGCCAGCGCATCGTCGTGTGGCGGCGGACGCTGCTGTGGTCGCCGTAGAAGCGGCGGTAGACGCGTGCGGTGATGAGGTCGCCATCCGTTGTGCAGAAGCACGCCTGGATCTTGCCCCGGCACGTAGGGTCGCGCACCACGCGCAGATATGACGGGCTTACTCGCGTTACTCGGCGCCGCATGTCCTCCAACTCCTCGCGAACGACCAGCATCTCGGAAGGCGTGATGGCGCGCTGCCGCTGATACCCGGCGTCAACGAAGGCGCGGTTGTACCGGTGCGTTGCTGGTGGAAACTGGAGCGGGTAGACGAGCTTGTTGTACCGCTGCGCAGAGGTCTGGGCCAGGCGGGGGACGGCCAAGGGCAGCTGGCCCACCTCCGCGGTGCTGGTGGCGCCGCTTTGCAACGCCTGCGCAAGTGTCGACGAGGGAGCCACGTCATCGGCGGCCGCTGCGCCCGACAACTTCACCGGCACGCCAGTCGAGGGCCGGTGCAGCGCCTCGTCACTCAATCGATCGAAGACGACGTCCTTCAACGACAGCGAGGCCGCGTAGAGCTCTCGCTGCTTTGCATCTCGTGCCTGAACCCGCTCCGCCTCCTCCCGCTTCACCTGCGCCTCTCGCCGCTCCGCCCGCTCCGGCACGAGCTCGTTGCGGGCAAAAATCATGTAAGAGATGGGCTCGATGCCCACCTTCAGCGGCATGCGCCGTGCCCAGACATCGATGAAGGTGGCACGGTACTGTGCCTCGGTCGTGCAGAGGCGCATGCGCTTGCTCTTCACGCCCGCCTTGCAGTGGCGCAGCGGACAGCGCTGCTCGTGCGGGCACGGGGCGACAATGGTCGGCTGCCAGTCCCATAGACCAATGCCCTTTTCTTCCAGGATCGTGTCGCGGGCCTCCATCAGGAGGTTGAAGTTGTGCAGATTCGAGAACTCCACAAGCACGAGTACGCCGCGTGTCATCTTCCACAGCTGCTGCACGAGCCGCGTCCGGTTCGCCGAGTCTGCGACTTCACTGAGGGAGTAGGCAGCCACTACGAGATCGTGCTGGATGGACTCGTCCTCCGGCAGCAGGTAACGCTTCCATGCGACGTTAGGGATGTCGTCGTGGAGCACCATCGTGCCAATCTCCATCATGCCTGGGCTGGGCTCGATCGCCGTGACTTCCTGCAGCGGCTGCAGCCGCCGGCTCGCCCGCTCCTGAGCGGTGGCATTCTCGATGTCGACCAGCTTCTCCCACCACGTCCGCTCCCCTGCCGCCGCCCCGCCGCCGTCGCCGTCGCCGTCGCCGTCCTCCTCGCCGTCGAACACGTCGCTTGGGTCCTCTGCCATGCTCTTCTTCTCGCCGAGCGGGTCGCCATCCTCCCACTCAGTGCCGTCGACGACTTCGCGGTAGCGGGCGTGCGACTCGCTGACGAGACGACGCTTTTTGTTCGCTGCGGCGTTGGCCGCAACTTGCGCGATCTCGCGGCGAAGGTCGGCCGGCAAATCGGCCGGGTCAACTTCGCCACGCTCCAGCAGTGCCGCCACCGCCATGAAGCGGGCCTTCCTCTTCTCCGTGTTGTTTCGGCTAAGACGGCGGAGGTCGTAGCGAAGCTCGCGCAGCTGCTGCGCCTGCGCGCTCACGTTCCCGGTCATGGTCTGCCGCATGGAGCGGTAAAGCGGGTAGGCGAGGGCGCCGGGGTCGTACACCTCCTTCGCTACGAGAATGGCCGTACCAGTGCCGGCGCCAAAGTCCAGCATGCTCTTCGGCACGAAATGCGGGAGCTGCTTGCTCAGCTCAAAGAAGACGCGGTGCATTCCCGCGTACATGGCAGCGCCGCGGAAGAGAAAGTAGCCGATCGCGTCATCCGTCGAGTACAGGACGGTGCGGCTCGCCACAGCGTTCGCGATGGCGAGCTGCCGCTGAAACTTGATGAGCCGCTGCCGAATCTTGAAGCGCAGCTTCGCCTGTGAGCGCTTGTCGTGCAGGTAGAGCGGCTTGAAGTTCTCGCCCATCTCCTTGCGCTCGAAAAGCTCGCGCTTTTTTTGGTTGAGGGTGTCGGGCTCGCCTTCGGGGATCATGTCGGACGGCTTATCGCGCATTGCGGCCGGTCGCTCCTCGCGGTTGCGGTACTCGATGATCGGGATGATGTCGCGCAGGCACTGGCGAATGAGACCCTTGTCCTTCAGCCGAAACACCTTCATGAAGGCAGCCTGCATAGAGGGTGACATGACGACCACGCCGGGGCTCATGTCGCAGTAATCGTCGCGCACCGCCCACTGCCGCATGGCGGGGCGCCGCTTACACATCTTTTTCAACATCTGGTATTCATAAGACATCTTCGCCGCAATGTCAATGACGCGGATGCGGCGGCGGCCGTGACGCATCTTGGCACTGAACTGCCCCCATGTCTCCTTCCCGGGGATTGTGGTACTCGACCCAGCCGCCTGCCCCGACTCCCCGGGCTGGTGCATCGCGCCGGGCATCGCAGTACCAATGGCGCGCATCGACGTGTGGCATGGAGATGGTTGAGAGGCCTGCAGTAGAGACGAGGGTGATGAGAGAGAGAAGTGAGATGCGCGGAGGTTCATGATGGATCCACCTCGCGATGCCCAACCGCCCACAAGTCGCCGCAGCATTGCCCTCGTTGCAGCGAAAAGAGGAAAAGGGGTAGAACAACCGTGCAGGCGGTGTGTGTGTGTGTGTGTGTGTGTGGTGGTGATGGTGATGGTGATGGTGAGTTCCTCTGATCGGGCTGTGCGTCGCGCTCGGCCAGGAACGCGCCAGGAGATGCAGAGCTGCTCAGGAGCGAGACGTATTGGGTCCTCGTGTGCGTGTGTGGTGGATGCCAGTGAGGAATCGATGTAGACGCGAAGAGAGCGGCCAGCGCACACCGCGCGGCAGTCGAACTGAGTTGGTCCACACCTGCACAGGCACGGTCACGCCGACTTCCGCGAGCGCGCAACAGCAGGCGACAGACGGTGCTACTCGACAAGAGTAGACAGACAGCTAGAAAGAAAGGAGCAAGGGGCAGTATAGCAGCCGCGAAGAGGGCAGAAGAGGGGGGGAGGGGAGGGGCAGAAGACGAGAGCGATGCGGGAGTGCAGACATGTCAGTGGGCTTCGAGACTGTAAACACACACACACACATGCACACGCATCGGACTCGGTGTCAGAGAGTCGGCGCGTGTCTCATCAACGACGTAATGCGCAGACGCTCTCCGCAGGACCATAAAGAGAGCGGGTACAAAGGAGAGGAGAAGAACCCGCTGCTGACGTGCACGCACGGCGGCGCAGGGGACCGGCACGTCGCTGCCGCGTCGCTGGACCGCAGGTTTCTTCACAACGCCGGAAAAGGAGCCCAGCCTGCACCTGCATGGACGCACTTGTGCAGGTGCGTGCGAGCAAGGCAGAGGCGCGCGAGCATCGGCTTCCCTTCCCGTTCCGGACCTCTTCTTTGGCTGTTCTGCGCACGTCGACTTGATTACCTCCTCATGAAGGATGAGCGTGGAAGTGAGGTACATGCGGGGAAGCTGCCTCGTTTTTCACGTGTCGAGCGAAGGTGCTTCGTGGTGGTGATGGTGGGAGGAGGGGCGCAGAGATAAGCCGGCGATCGTCGCGCAGGTGGGCGGTGGGGTGGGACCGGGGTGCGGTGTGTGTGTGTGTGTGTGTGTGTGTGTGTGTGTGTGGTTAGCAAACTGCTAAGGTTATAAGAAGGCGTCAGGTAAGAGAGAACAGGCGAAAAAAAAAAAACGAAAGCAACCGAACAGGGAAGCGGCCGCCGACTCGGGAGACAACCCGAGCGACGAACACGCACCCACGCGCGCATCAAAGACCCCCGCAGAGCGCGGGGTGAGGGGAGTTGTAGAGCCCAAAGAAAGCGGTAAGACACGAAACAAGTCGGCATAGGCCATACACTATAAGGACAAGGCAAGAGGTGGCGCCGACCGCAACCTCCGTGAGACACCATGCTAGCTTCCAAAACAAAGGGGGGACTAGTGAAGCAGGTGATACACACGGGAGTGGTGGGGTGGAGGGGGGACGAGCAGGACGGCGACGAGATGCAGTGCAGCCCACGCACCTACACATAAACGCGCACGCTCTCACTCGCGCAGGCACAGCGAGCACGCACAGCGAAGGAGTGGTCAGTCGACACGGTCGGCATCACCACTCGAAGACCGCGCATAGAGCCTGTGAACACCTGAGAAGACGAGGAGGAAGGGGTGTAGAAGGGCTCGAGAGAGAGAGAGGCAAGCGTGCGCCATCCACACCACGGAAAGCCTAACGCGAGGCGCGACGTCAACACATGGGCGAGCTTCACTCCATGCCTCTGCGTCTCCTCTCTCGCTCCCGATGTTGGCTGCTGTTCTGTACTTCGATGGTTCGCGAACGCCTGTCGTCTGCGTACACTTGAAGGGATAGACGAGAGACGCCGCACCGATGCGCGCGTTCCTTCGTGTTTCCCCGTCCCCCTCCATACATGTTCTCAGCCTGCGACAGCGCCGTATCCTCGAGATGCCCAGTTCTCCTTTCTGGGGCCCTTCGCTGTATGGACAAGGAGGAAGGGGGTGGGTGGGGGCAGGGGCAGGCCATCTACACCCACACCCACACATACGCAGACTGGCAGACACCCACAGAGAGACGTTGATCAGACGCACGGACACACGTACAGTGTGCAGAAATATTTAGACGGCAACAGCACCAAAGCGGGTGACATAGAAGGGGGAAGGATAGGGAAAACGGTAGCGAGCGCGTGCGCCGGCGTGCACTGCGCGCACCTACACGGCATGGCCAGGGCGCACACGCACAGACGCGGGCGCAAGCCGTGCCGCCCTCTGTAGCCCCTCACCTCGCGCTCGCGCGGATTGCAACCATGCCGACACGTTAACAGGAAAAACGAGAGAGCCCGCTCCCTCTTGCGCGACTCTCGTGCGAAAACGCGTCTGCGCGCATCCTTCATCGCGCTGCTGTCTAGAGCTGTTCGAAGAAGTCGTTGCCCTTGTCATCCACAACGATGAAGGCCGGGAAGTTCTCCACTTCGATCTTCCACACCGCCTCCATGCCAAGGTCCTTCATGTCGAGGCACTCGACCTTCTTGATCGCATCCTGCGCCAGCACGGCCGCTGGGCCGCCAATGCTGCCCAGGTAGAAACCGCCGTACTTGTGGCACGCTTTCGTCACCTGCTTGCTGCGGTTGCCCTTGGCGAGCATCACCATGGAGCCGCCGTGAGACTGGAAGAGGCCGACAAAGGGATCCATGCGGCCAGCCGTCGTCGGACCAAAGGAGCCGGACGGAAGACCGTCGGGCTGCTTCGCCGGGCCGGCGTAGTACACGGGGTGCTCCTTCATGTACTGCGGCAGCGGCTTGCCAGCCTCTAGCATCTCCCGCATCCGGGCGTGGGCACTGTCGCGCGCTACAATGATGGTGCCCGTGAGGCTGAGGCGGGTCCTGACGGGGTGCTTGGAGAGCTCCTGAAGAATCTCTGGCATGGGCCGGTTCAGGTTCACCATGACCGCCGGTGTCTTGAGCAGCTGATCCTCCTTCACGTCCGGCAGGTACTGGGACGGGTCCATCTCCAGCTCCTCCAGCCACACGCCATCCTTGTTGATCTTGCCAAGCGCCTGGCGATCCGCGCTGCACGAAACACCGATGCCGATGGGACAGGAGGCGCCGTGGCGAGGCATGCGGATCACGCGCACGTCATGGGCGTAGTACTTGCCGCCAAACTGAGCACCCATCCCGATGTTCTGGCATACCTCCAACACCTCCTTCTCCAGCTCGAGGTCGCGGAATGTGTAGCCCGTCTTCATGTCCGGCTTTGTGATCAGGTCGTCGTAGTAGTGGCAGGAGGCGTACTTCAACACCTTCATGGTCATCTCAGCGCTCGTGCCACCAATGACGACGGCGACATGGTACGGCGGGCAGGCCGAGGTGCCGAACATGGCCAGCTTCTCCTTGAGAAAATTGCGAAGCGATTTGGGGTTGAGCACGGACTTGCTCTCCTGCAGCAGGAAGGACTTGTTTGCCGAGCCGCCGCCCTTCGCGACGAACATGAAGCTGTATTCCTTCCCCTTGCTGGCGTAGAGGTCAATCTGTGCTGGCAGGTTCGTGCCGGTGTTCTTTTCATCGTACATGCTGAGCGGTACGTTCTGGCTGTAGCGGAAGTTGCGCTTCTGGAAGATGTCGTACACGCCGCGGCTGAGGGCCTCTTCGTCGTTGCCGGGCACGAACACCTGATCGCCACGGTAGCCGGCGATGATGGCCGTGCCGGTATCCTGGCAGCCGGGCAGCAAGCGGGCCGAGGAGATGTTCGCATTCTTCAGCAGCTGCAGCGCTACAAACTTGTCGTTGTCGCTGGCCTCGGGATCGTCGAAGATCTTGCGCAGGGACATCAGGTGCGAAGAGCGCAGCAGATGCTCTACGTCATCGAAGGCCGTGGAGGACAGCAGCGTAAGTGCTGCCGGATCCACTCGCAGCATCTCCGGCAGTCCAGCGCCGGGCTGCACCACAGAGACGTAGTCCTTGGTCAAGAGACGGTACTTGGTTGCCTTGTGCGACACCTTCGACACTAGGGGCACGAAGTTGAACTCCGCCAGCAGCGGGGCAATGCGGCGGAACATGGCGCTTATCCGATGTGCCTCTTCTTTGTGAAGTATGTACAAGCGTGCGTGTATGAGGTGAGGGAGATGGTGGACGGGGGAGGGGGAATGGGAGGAGGGTGGTGGTGGTGGTGGCTGTACACGGGTGAGGCCTTGACGGAACGAGGAGTACAAAGCCAGTCGATGCGCTTCTATCGCCGGCAGCGACGGAGCCGGCACCGTGAGAAGACGGGCGGTGAAGGGAGAGGGCGAGGGGGGGGGGAGAGAGAGGCTTGGTGGTGCGAGAGAGAGGAGTGGTAGGAGGTGGGTGTCGGATAGGTGATGCAACCTATGCGAGCATGAAGAATGCCTCGCATACGCACAGCGAGGCAGAGAGAGGCAGGGAGGAGGCGAGCGATCGGCACCGCCGAAGGCCTCCATGAGGGGCGCACGGCGAACAGTGCCGCGCCGTCGCGCAGAGGTGTTTTGTGCACCCCCAGAGTAGAGCGCGCCTTTTTATTCGATTCGCCTTTGCCTCTGCAGTGCTGACGGTCGCGCGCGCGTGTGTCTGCGTGAAGAGGGATGGGCACTTCCACGGCCTATGCAAGCACCCTCGCTCTCACACCCCGTCCCTCTCCTCTTTGGATTCCGACTCTGCGTTCTTAGCGTGCATATCGCGCGCACTGGGGACGGCAACTTTGGTATGATCACCCTGGCACCTGCACGATTTTCATCGATGGCACAATTTGCCGCGGCCACGACGAGGCCCCAGGAAGGGGCAGGAGGAGAGGGCCCATAACAAGCGCCGTCACCGCCCCCCCCCCCCCCGCAGCGTGAAGCGGCATCATCGACCACGCCGAGGGAGCAAGAAACAGACCAAAACGTGCAACATGGGGAGGGCTGAAAAGGCACCGAAACGGCAGCGATGGAGGCGAGAGAGATGATGATCCGAAGCCGTCCCGGCAAACACGCAGAAGGCGCACGCGCGCGCTCGAGAGAAAGCGTGAGGCTGGCAGCAGTTTTGCAAGACGTCTGAGCATGTGGAGGGGAGGGGAGTTCGTGGGGCAACGGCGTGGCAGGCCTGCGGCGGCCGTTCACGGACACTGGAAAACAAAAACAAAAGGTGGCAAACATCAAAAGTCGGCGCATGGCGCATACCAACACAAGTGCTCTGCGTGTGTGTGTGTGTGTGTGTGTGTTTTCGACGCCATACCCGGTGCTACTAACGCCAGTGGTCACAGGCCAAGATGGTGGCCGTGGCAAGGTTGCCGGAGGCCGCACTGACTTGCAAGGCAGCCAGCGATAAAAGAAAGAGGACAGCGAGTACATGCGCTCGCTCTCCTGGAGTTTTTTGCGTTAAAAATGGTGCGGAGGCACACCTGTTGAGAAGCAGGGAGGACGGTGCACGTCTAGTAGGTGTGCAAGCGGGGGAGGGGGGCAGATAGAGAGAGAGAGAGGCTCCTCGTGGGCAAGACAAGAGCCGAACAGAGTTTACCGTTTCTCCGCTTCGACGTGTGCCCCCGTCGCCCTGCCGTACAACGCGAGGCAAACGCCGCCCGGCCCCTGCCTCAAGCCCTACCCGCCCCCATACCCGCTCCGCAGGTGGCCACCTCCTATCTTCCTCGGGATGACACTCGGCCTCCCCACCAATGGGCGGTGAGGACCAGGCGAGATACGCTCGAGACACGCACACGCACTGCCCATCACACAGATGGCACCAGCGTGTGCGCTGTAGCAGGACGCTCCGACGCAGCACCGCCCTCCCCCCTCTACAGGACCTCGCCGCGGGCATCAGCAGCGATACAACATCGCACTCACCTCCCTGCTCTGTAGGCGGATGATGCTTTTACCACCAGAGGTGGCTCAGCATCGGCAGGGACAGAGGTTGAGGGGTTGCTAGGCTCCCCCCCACAGAGAGAGTGGCGTGTGCTGAGCCCCGAGAATGCCACGCACTGAGATGTGTACCTCTTGTCATCAGTTCAGTAGAGGAGTTAACAAATGCGCAAAGAAACGGTCACGGCGACTCCACGTGCACCCCTCAAACGTGTCGAGCGACGTTCAGGATGTCTGAGATGAGGGGCCTCACGTCTATTATGCTTGGATGTGCGGTTCAGTGACATGCCGCTCCATACCGCCGCGGCATCGATGCTACCCGCTGGCCCTTTCAGAGAGATTCGCAAAGAGAGCGAGCGAGCGAGTGAGTGAGTGAGTGCGCACAGGCAAGCATCTCTGGCGTGGGCGTTGATCTTTCTGCCTTGGAAAAAGTACTCCCCCCCCCCTCAAAGTAGGCAACGCAGTAAGCGACGCAAAAGAGGACAAGAGCAGCAACAACTCGCGAACGTCGGAGAGCGAAGAGTAGGCTAATCGGAGCACAGTTGTGGTGGGGTCTGGAGGAACAGTGACGTCCCGATTAGTCGGCTCCCCATCCCCCGCTCAGTTACTACAGAGACCACCACGTCGCCAAACACACGGACGCCCCCGACTGCCGCCTTCAATGCGGAAGACGAGCAGAGGCAGTGGCAGGGCATCTATGGAGTCTATAACCGAGAGAGACGCAGTATCGCCACTGTTGCCTGCATCTGTCTGTGTCTATGCGTCTGTGCCTGCATGTCCATGTGTGCGGGACAGGGACCCGCTGTCTTTTGTAGGAACCCTTCCACGCTGGTAGCTGCCCACGCGCCGACAGCCACAGCACGCAAAATACTGCCGTCCAAACTGACTGTGCAGCGCTGCCATCACACCTTCATGCGGGCGAGCCTCACGTCGCTGGAGTTTTGGCCAAAGGCGGCTGCGAAGTCGCGAAAGGGCACGGGGCGGCAGTTCAGCGTGAGCGACGCATCCTTGTCAACATCGCTCGTGAGGCCATCCGAGTTCGCCACCTCTCCATTGCCGGCGCCCCATAGAAGATGAGCGAGGTCGCTCAGCGAGATGGGCATTGCGGTTAGCGCCACGAGTTGATCGCGGCACCGCCCCAGCGTCAGCACCCGCCGCGTCGGCTCCTGGTCGAGAGACCACGGCACGATGGCCGGCTTCGGTGTGCTACTCGTCACACCACCGACGGTGTCGCGCACGAGCTGCACGTAAAACTCCGCCACGCCACGTGTGCGTTTCTGTGCGTGATCGCGCACCGCCTGCGCAAAACGCTCCTGGTCTGAGTAGTCGATCGGGTACAGGGAGGGCCGCGACGGCTTCCCTACCGGTGCGGCGAGAACACGTGCACTAAGCTGCTGGCGCGACCCCGCAAAGGCCAAGGCCGCGCTGACGTCGTCGGATTCGCTCTTCTGCGGCAAACACTTGACGCCGGTGCGCCTTGGGCCCATCTGCATCGGGTCCTTGTAGGCGTCTGTGATGTTGACAACCTGCACATGCTGCTGGGCCCCCGCCGCGTCGCGTATGTGGCGTATGCCGTGCGGCGTCTCACTCCGCTGCGGTGCCGATACGCGTCGCAGCCCATTCACCGGGAACTCGCGGGTTGCCGTAGACTCCTTGTTGTGGTTGCGCTGGTGCAGAATACCTCGCTGCCCTGTGATGGAGAACGGCCCTGCCGCAGCCCTGGTGTTGCACTGCTGTGACTCTGGCCCGGCGGGGGAGAAGAGGTTGAGCGTACCGTGATTCACCTTGAACTGGCGCGGAAAAGTACGGCGCCCAGAGGGTGGCGGCGCCTCGTCTGAGGTTGGCCACACGTACGGCTTCATCGGCTAATGAGGGGGATGCGGATGATGATAATGGTGTGTGTGTGTGTAGGGGGGAGGGGGAGGGGAGGGGGGGGGGGGCGGACGGTGAGACGGCCAGCGCTCAGCGCACACGTATGCGATGGTGCGGTCGTGGGATCCGCGCGTGCGTCTCTGCGTTTGTTTGCTGCACACACACACACACACACACGAAAAAACGAAGCAGCGAGCAGCGAGGAAAGGTGCAGAGCTGTGAGCCAGCCGGGTGGATGGCGCCGCCGGACAGAGACGAAGAGAGCGGAGGCGGACGAGAGACACAACGGGTGACGCGTCGGAGGAAGAGCTGCGAGAAGGAAGCACGTAAACCCACTCGCGGCTCAACCCGTTCTGCGACGTGAGAAGGCGCGCACAGGTGCCCACCTGCAGAGAGACACTAGCCAACAAAAAGCAGGTCGCTCTCTCATCACCAATCTCTGCACACAGCTGCTTCTGCTGACCCGCGCGAAGGCAGTCAACCGGGGAGAGGTCGTGGATGCCAGAGGGGAATGGATGCACTGATGCTGCTGTGGGTAGCACCCAGGCCCACTCCCTCGTGCTGTGCAATACCTTACGGGTCTTCGTTGCCCCCGCCCCGCCCCGCCCGACGCACCCTCCCATGAATCCGAAGAGCTCGAAACACCGGGGAAGATAGCGCAGCGCGCCGCCTGAAGGGCTTCATCGCCTCATGATTAGTTAGCGTCATACTGGTTTACGAAAAGAAGGGCAGTGCGGGGTAAGCTTGCGCTCTAGCGGCAGCACTGCCGCGCGCAGATGAGGGTGTGTGTATGGGGGAGGGGGGGGGGAGTTGAACTAGTGAGCCCAGGACGTGCGCGGAGGTGGCGCAGTACGTGCGGCTGCGTGTTGGCCGAGACAGGCACGCAGATGTAGTCGCGCACTTCATCAGTGTTCTCGGCCTCGTTAATGTACACAAGCACAAGCACAACATGGACTTTTCTGTCTCTTGCGGTGCCCCCCTCCTCATCCGCTTCGGGGGTGGGGCGGAGAATCGTAGCCTACTCCGCGATCCATGGCGAGCGACACAGCGGGCAGACGTTGTTGGAGCCTGTGGCCCACCATGTGTACAGGCAGTTCGAGTGGAAGGCGGAGTTGTGGCACACGGAGCAGCGCACGTCTGGCAGCTTGTGGTTCACGGGGCTCACGACGGCGAAGCAGATGGGGCATGGCTCGATGCCGCGGAAGTGCGCATCGAGGTTCTGGTGGAAAAGGTCAATGCACTCCCACACGTTCGCCGAGCCACCGAAGAGGATGACGGACATCTTCAGCATCCACGAGCGCCACTTCTTCATGGAAACGCCACATTCACGACCCGTCTCGTACTCGACCACGGGCGGGTGCAGCGGGAATGCCGGCGGGAAAGTGATGCGCACGGCGACCTTCGCGTCTTCCATTTCGTAGCTCAGGTCAATGAGCTGCTGAGCCACGTTCACCTCCACGCTGCAGCTGTCTCCGACGCTGAAGCTGCTGCTGCCGTCAGGGCTGTGCCTCAGCACCGACAAGAAGCTCTCTTGAATGAGGATACCGGTGATGTGCTGGCCGACGGAATTGTAGAAGAGTGCGCGACCTTTGCGCTCCACCGTCTCCAGCCAACTCTTCGTCAGCGACAAGGTGTTGCCGTGCAGTAGCTGCGCGAAGACGGCGAAGGCACCACGAGCCAGCTGCACCATCTGATCTGGCGCGTCGACGCGCGTGAGCGCGACCAGCTCGAAGCCGAGCGGCCCGGTGGCGCTGCTGTCGCTTGCGGCACCGGGGCTCAGTGAGGCACCAATGAACGTCGAATCTAGCCTGGTCGAGGCCCGCTCCATCGGAGTCAGCATGAGAGCAAACAAGAGATCGAGAAGGGTGTACACCTGTCGCTGCCAGTCCTTGTCACGCGCGACGTTGCTGCCAGTGCCCTGCGCCTCCTCTGTTGGCGGCGGTGGGGCGCTGGTGAGGTAGACGCACCACGACAGCAAGTACGGGAAGAGCAGCATCTTCTGCTTCTGCGTCTTGGTCAGCACCGAGTTCTGGTGGCGGAACTGTGCCACCTTCGCCGGCTGCGCGGTCGAGTATTCCTCGCGCAGCGGCTTCAGCGAGAAACGCTGCATGATGGTCTGCATCGGCGCGGCAAGCGGGACGGTGACGCGCATGAGCGTCAGGTTTGCCAGGAGGCACACGCTGCGAATGACGCCCGCAACTGTCGACACACCGAGCTGCTCCAGCTTCGCAATGCCCGTCGCAAACAGCCAGGCGTAGGCGAAGCACAGCACCGAGGCAATCTTCTCCACGCTCATCTCAGACCCTCGCAGTGTCATGACATCGCTGGTGAGTAAGTCGCCCATGAAGCGTGACGTGAAGGCAATAAGCTTGGCGAGCGGGGCCACCTCGCCCTCCTTCGTCGACCGCAGCTGCGACACCGCCTCGCAGACGGCATCGAACACGACTAGGTTTACCGTGCTGCGCAGGACGCTGTCCATACGGCTATGGAGCACGACGCCGCGCCTGGCCAGCACCGCCGCCATGACCACTCGGCGCAGGGTTGTCAGGGCAGCTGGTGCGCTGCTCATCAGCGAGCCACCCGGCTCTTTCTGCAGGCGGCCGTTGGATGGCAAGTGGCGCAGCCGGTGGCAGCGGCAGAGGGCGTCAATTATGACGCGGATGAGCTCGCTGTACACATCAGGGGTGGGGATGCGGGTGCACGACAGCTCGGCCAGCAGCTCCAGCCCAGACAGCGGTGTTTGCTTCGATGCATACGCTATGAGGCTCTTCACAGTGCTGTCGGCCACCGCGGGCAGAGAGGCGAGGTGCCGCAGGACCACCAGGGTGAGCTTCGCCGTCGTCAAGTCCCACGTCGGCAGCTGACAGCTCGCCTCGAGCAGCAGCCGCTCCTGCTCCGCCGGAAGCTGTGCCGCGATGTTGAAGCGCAGCATATCGGCAACCTCATCCAGCACTGAGAAGAAGACGGTGTAGGTCGCCGCCAGAACCGGCGAAATGCCCTTGGCGCCCTCGGCATGGAAGAGGGCCGTCACCGCCGTGCTCGAGACGGCGCTCACCAGGCGGATGGCACGGCGCAGGAACACCGTGTCCTCCGCCGGCGCGACATCGCGCAGCACGGCTGCCAACGTCGGCAGCAGGTACGGCACCCCAGCAGCCGCCATAGGCCCCTCTGTCGAGGTCACGAGAGCCGCCACCTCAACCGCCACCTCGGCCACGTCTAAGCACGCCAGCATGGCCGGGAAGACGCTCCCAAAGAGCGTGCGACGCACACCGTCCGCCAGCACCTCCTTCGCTGCCGCCACGCGCAGCAGCTGGCCGAAGACACGGGCAACCGCCTTGGGGTCTGCGTTGGCCATCGCCACCGCTGCGGCCGCCCCATCGACGCTGTCTATCAGGCGGACAAGCTGCGCTGTGCGTACGGTGGTCGTGAAGGTGGGACGCAGAAGGTCGAGAGACAGATAGCCATCATAGAGCGAGAGGGCCGACTCGTTGCTGGCCAGCGCGGCCGCCTGCACCTCCACCGCCGCCTGCTGCCACCCCGACTCCGACGTCGCGAACGACTCCAGGCACGCCTTGGAGGCGTACGGCACGAGCTGGGAGAGTCGATAGACAGCGAAGAAGGAGAGCGGCAGATCTTCGTCGTCGCTGAAGACGGAGTGGAGAAGCGCCATGGCCACGGCGTCGCGGTCCTCGGGGCGGACGGAGTAGCTGTCCAGCAGCTCCTCCACCTCCGCTGTGACGGCATTGCAATCCGCGATGCTCGACCAGTGCACCTTCCGCTCCATCGCGTGCGCCACCAAGTCATCATTGTCCTCGCTGTGCTGCTGCTGCCTTTGCAGCGCGACTCGCATTGCCTTGACCGAGATGTATTGCTCCACAAACACGCGCGTCGCCACAGCGGCACTGATGTAGGAGAGAGGTGTCAGCAGGTGGCCCACAACGTACGCGGCGTCCAGATGCAAAAGCCCGGCAAAGGCCCCGCCGCTGCGCAAGAGTTGTCCCCATTTTTTCATCCGCTCCCTCGCTTCCGGGGCGAGGTTGGCTGTGTCGCCACCACCTGCGGCGGATGCTGACACATCTGCCGTGTCGCTGTCGAGGCCGCTGTTGCTTGTCGATGACGATGATGTCGACGACGACGCAGACGACATCGATGAGGTCTCGGAGGAGCTGTAGCTAGACGCCGTGTCGCTGGTGGTTGTCGACCCTGCGTCCGAGTCCGCTGCGCTCTCCGTGACCATCGCTAGCGTTTCCTTCACTGAAGTGCATAGAGCCTCCAGCACACCGCGTCGCTGCTCCTCCGAGAGGGTCAGCTCACGCTCGACGTATACCGCGACGCACTGGCTAACACCGACAAAGTCGCACTGGGCGACGGCGCAGGTTAGTACCTCACACAACCTCGCCGGATCCTGCATCAAGTGCCGCAGCGCAGCTTCCTTCAGTGTGTGCTCCTGAGTGGACGACGTCGCCTCCATCAAGTCCTGGGAAGCGGGGCGATGCTTCCACTCCAGACCCGCCTTTACCAAAGTCGCCAGTGCCGCCCTGCTTTCACGTGTATGCGCCTGTGCCGAGGTCTCTTCGCCATGGGTGTGCCTCACATACGCGCACAGGATGCCTAGCACGGCGTCTGCCACCGCGTCGGAGGGGCAGAACGGGGTATCGCGTGTTTCATCAAAGAAGGCGGCGAGTCGAGCCCACTTGTGCTCATCAGGGCTGACGGCCACTTGCTGCAGCAGCCACGTGTTCGCCACATCCACGACCAGCGCCTTGCAGTACGCGGTGCTCGCACCCTCTGTCCGCGTCGTCGGCGACGTCATCGTCGCAGCAGGCGCCGGTGGCGGTGGCGTTGACGTGCTCGCGCACAGCCGCCCCAGCAGGCGAGCCTGAAAGAGAGCAAAGCTGCGTTGCACGGCCGGCTCGGGGGAGTCGGGGAGCACGCGGAACGCCGCTCCGGGCTGAGCGCCAATCACGGTCAAGCACTGCCTGAACACATCCTCGCACCGGTTGGCGGTCTTGAGGAGGCTCTTTGCCATGGCGGCTATGATGGCAGCCTGGTAACGCGTCGCCTTCGCCTCTGTCTGCATGAGCTTCACTACGTTGAAGCTAATGACCGTGAGCAGCTCCACGCTGTCCTCAGACGCGCGGCTCGTCTTCTTGCGCACACAGTGCAGCTCCCAACACTCCATCAGCGCCGTCAGCACCACCTCCAGATCGTGCGCGCTCACGTTTGGCGTCTCGCTCATTACGCTCAGCCGCTCCACCAGCGCCGCACAAAACTCATCCAGGATGCCCTCGCACCGCGCGTCCTTGGAGAGCGAGGTCAAGAGAGGGAAAAGGCACGGGAAAATCACCTCCCCAAGCTCACCGTGCTGGCACCCCATGAAGCAGTTCACCACGTCATCGAGAAACCCACCCTTCATGTGGCTCACCACATCCGAGACGTTGCTGCGGCACCAAAAGAGGAGGAGCTCCCACGTCCGCGAAGCCATCGCTACGTTCGGGTCGAGGATTGATCCGAAGAGCGCCTGCGACACGAGCTGGTGTACCTTGGGGCTCGCAGGGCAGAAGGACACCACGTCGCGCAGGAGCGCCAGCACCGCGGAGCGAGCGAGTGGTGTTTTGACGAGCAGGTACGACTTGGGCGCCTCTCGCGGCGGCAGAAGCGCTCCAAAGAGCTGCGGGTCCAGCACAAATTTCAGCACTGCTGTCTGCGCGGCGCTCACTTGCTTGACCATGTACCCCATAGACTTAAGCGCCGCATAGATCCTGTTCGCGTTCGGGTCCAGCGAGTCATCCTGAAGCGGTTTCTTCGAGGCCATCACCTCCTCCACCGCGGTGCGCAGGCTCACCATAATGGCGTCCATCAACTGCTGCAGCATGAGCGTTTTCTTTTCCGCAGGAAAAGCGGCATCGAAGGCGGCCGCAGCTGCCTGGCACACGGCGGTCTCCATGTCGTTCATCCCCATAACCCAGAGACCAGACAGAACTTTGAGCTCCGGCACGATCGTCTTCTTCAGCTCCTTATTCTTGCTCATCAGCGCTTGCAGCAGCTGATAGCTCGACGCTCGAATCGCCGGCTTTGGGTGGCGGGCGTGCTGGATGACTGCCTCAACGGTGGCGCTGGCAAACCGCAGGAGCACCTGGTCAGAGGTCGATTTCATGAGCTCGAGCAGCCGGTCAAACGCCTTTTGCTTCGTGATCTCGCTGGTCTTGCCCAGCAGCTTCAGGCCAACGGCGTAGTCGCTCTCCAGCTCCGCGTTCACTCTGTTCTCCAGGCCGGTGGTAAAGCCGCCCAAGAAAGAGCTAAGGCCAGCCGGGGTGCCCATCGAGGACACCATCGCGCGTGCCGCGCTGCTCTGCGAGCTCTTGACACCGCGGGACATCTCAAACGCGAAACAAAGAAAAACGAAGGGAGCAGCGAGGTGGTGGCGGGGGCGAAAAAACGGATTACGTGCAACGATGATGGTGGCGCCGCCGCGTCTTCGATTCTGTGCGAGGATGCCGATGATCGTGTAGAGAGAGAACAGAGGAGAGCCACGCGCAGCAGAACGATGCTGAATAAGTACGGTGCAGCAAGCGCCGACTTCGCTGCCTCGCGCGCCCCGCCTGCGCAGAGCCGGCGGCACAGGCACGCGCGAAGAAGGCCTCACTTGACCACAGATACACAAACTTCACGTCGCACACGCGGAGAGGGAGCGCAGAAAACGAGTATGCCTCAGGGTGAGGGAGGAGGTGCGTGAGGCGCGTGCGTGGCCGGCGTAAAGGGGGGAGAAGAGGTCACGTCCGTAGACGAGAACATAGAGGAAACCTGTGAAATCAAGCCAATGTGCAATGCGTCGTGCGCGTGTGCGGGTGTGTGCGTCGGCGCGAGGTGGTCCGTGCAATGACAAGGCGGGAAGTGGAACAGAGAGAGAGAGAGTACAAGGTGAAAGATGGGAGACAGTGGTTGAGAGCACAATGTGCGTGCACTCTTCGTCCGCTGTTGATACTCCAACAGTTTGTTGAGCAGGGAGGCAATGGAGGGGATGACGCCGTGGTGCGACGCGCTGCCGCTGAGAGGAAACGGCCGCATCCACCACGCTCACACACATGCACCTCCTACGCGGCGGCTTGCGAGCTTGCCCTGTTACGTCCGGGGCGGGAGCCTTGCGCAAACGGCGGCCCGCAGTCCGACTCGCTTTCTCTGGTGGCGGGTGTGGCCCGTCCTTCGGCCTCTGTTTCTTTACGCTCCACGTCTTCCGTCTCGTCCCTCCGTGAACGGGAGATCGGGAGTGCCAGCAGCACACAAGTGAACCGACGGACACACAAGGGCACTTACAAAACGCGCGCGCGCGCAACGACCTCACATGTCCCCACACTTGCTTCGGAGGGTGAGGGGTGCAGAAGCGGCAGCAGCAGCAGTGGGCAAGCGAGAGCGAGGCGCAGTAAACCGAGGGAAATACGACGGAGAGACGAGAGATGGGGCGGACAAGGGCGCCGTCCACGGGCCCGAGTGCGGAGCAAACACACACGCAGCAACGGAGACAACGACACAGCGAATGCGCTGCAGTGGAGCAGGCAAACAGCGATTCTAAAAAAAAAGCGCCTGGGCGAAGGGAGAAAAAGTGGGGCGCCCGACAGAAGCGGGCGTGAGTTTATGGGCGTCGCAGGGGGCGACGGTGCAGGGGATGATGGAGGCCCGAATAGGTTCTCCTCCCTTCCACAAACTCTCTCTATGCGCGTGTGTGCGTCTGTGTGTGTGTGTGTGTCTCTACGCTCACTTCGAGCACCGCCGTATCAGCAGGGCACCACCACTTTGACAAGCATGCGCGCGCGCGAGAGAGGGAGATGAAAAAGGAAAGGTAACACACGCGAGAGCCCTGCAGCCCCCATCCACCCACAACACAGATGCGCGCATGCCAGTTCACGAGTTCACGCGCGAAAGGGCAGCGCGACAGTACAAGAGGGCAGCAGGCAAGAAGGAAACAAAAATAAAATAAAGTCAGCGCATCTGTAGATGCCTTTATGAGGTGCGCGCGCTTGTGTGTATGCGACCGTCGGCCTCGCAACCGCGGGGAGGGGGTGGGTGGCCCGGTCAGTAGGTGAGCACATGGCAGCTCTGTTATACACATCTTCTTTTACAAGGTTTGCGTGTGCAGAAAATGGAAAAGAAATGTGGAGGGTGGCACATCCGCGGTGCCCCGAAATACACACACGCACGCGCACCTGCATGCACGGAACCGGGACGGAGAGATAACAGAGAAAGGACGGGCGGTGGTGCTTCAGCACCTTTTCTGATGTAATGAGAAGCCACATAGCGCAGCCGAAGCCACTCGGCTCAGCTGACGGAGGAGAAGAGCGAACAGAAGTAGAACGGGGGCGGAAGAGGGGATGCACGGCTGACATTATCCGTCCGGCACCTCCTCCTCGCCACCTCTCCTGTGCGCGCGCGTGTGTGTGTGTGTGGGGGGGGGTAATAGCTCGCCTCTCGCCTATCAGGTGCACCGTGTCCGTGAAAGCCTGCCGTGTGATGGCGCACACGACCAAGTTTAGACGCAGATGTGTGCACCCCTTCAACCACCCACCGCGCCTTGACGTCCGCCTCAGCTCCGCCGCTTGCTCTCCCTGCCTCGCGCCTTCTAGTAGACCCAGTGCTGCATGATGGACGTGTTTGGCGGGGCCGTGTTCGCCCGCGCAAAGCGTCCGACCGGCGGCCGCTTCAGCTCTGGCACCTCCGCCAGCGGTATGTACTTGAAGAACGCAGGCAGGTCGTAGCTCACCGGGTGGCACAGCTGCCCCTCCGCCATGAGGCACCCCAGTCCCTCCGAGACCGGCATCGAACGCTCCCGCATCATGCGCAGCAGGGCGTCCACGACGTAGTACACGTTCACAAGGGCCGCGTCTTCGCGACGCTTCACACCGTGGAAGTCCTCGACGAGCAGAGCGTTGCGGGGGTGCAGCTTGCAGCAGCCGACGGAGTTGTCGACAATAAGCACGCGGTTCATGTCGCGGCCGAGCAGCCGCAGGTCCTTCGTGTGAATGGGCTGCGTGAACCAGATGCTGTTGCGGAAGATGATGTCGTCGAAGATGATGCCCGTCTTATGCAGCTGATCCACCACCGGCAACGCCGTCTCCTTCGTGGATGCTGTCCACAGCACAATCTCCAGCTCCTTCATGTGACGCAGGGCGTTCAGTACGTGAAGGCAGTACGGCCGGAGCACGGCAGCTGACTGACGGGAGTCGCGGTTGCTGACAAGCGTCTCGTCGAGGTCCAACACGAGAGTCAGCAGCCGTCGTTCATCCTGCGCCTCAGTCAGCAGCGTGTTCGGAAACAACGGCTTCACGAGGCTCACCATATCTTCGGCATTGGGGTCGACAGGGTGCCGCGCTGCGACAACAGCGGAAGTGTGAGGGCTCGCTGGGGTCACATCCTTGAACCTTACCGCCGTCCTTCGCTTGCTGCTTGTCCTTGCGGGGTAGAGCGAGGAGGAGCGAGTCCGCACCGTCGCGGCTGGGCTGTCCGTGAGGCCGTCATCCACCCCGGACGCGGCTTCGAGGCGGCCACCGCAGGAGCTGGGGATGGCAGCCTGGCGCAGCCGCGCCTCATTATTCACCTTCGGGGTACCGCTGACCACGTCCTCGGGCTCGCCCACGGAAGCAACGCCGCGCGCCGATGAAAACGCTCGCAGGCGGTCGTTCCACACACGCGTGATCGTCGACAGAGACGACGGCAGCGACGCGGGGGGCAGTCGATCCGGGGATGAGCTGCTAGCACGACTGTGGATAGATGTTGTCATTGATGCAAGATGAAGAGCAGGTGAGCAACAACAGCGGTCGCCGCCGCGAAAACGAAACGGTGACGGAGGAGGCAAAGTAAACACGCAAGCGAGCTTGGAAGCAAGCTCCAACGCACGACGCACCCCGTGTGACGAACGGTGTCGTGACGAAGAGAGGCAAACACGAAGGGGAGGAGAGGCGGATGCGAATCTAGAGGGGGGGGGGGAGGTGTAACGGAGACGTGAACACAAAAAAAAAAACAAGGAAGAACGCAGCCAGGGAAAAGGCGCGCAGCTGGAGACAACGGCTGCAGCGGCTGAACAGGGATGGAGGGAGGGAGATGAGAAGGAGGTCGGGCAAAGACAGGGGCCAGCCAGCATATCACACGCGCGCAGTCCACACCCTCAAGTCAGAGAAGAAGATGCACAGTAGAAGCAGTGAAGATAGGGAGAGACGGTGCAAGGGAGTTTCGATGCGCTGCGATGGTGTCGTGCGCGACGATGGCCCTGTGTGCGCCTGCGACAAACAAGGAGAAGAGCGGCGAGGGTCGACGACGCCGGGCACAAAGCAAGCTGAGTCTATGAAAAAGAAGACAGTGAGTGTGCATATAACCAAAGATGTGCAATGGGGTCTGAAAACAAGAACTGAGAAAAGCTTCTGCCGGTGCACGTCGTATGTGTGTGCGTGTTTGGAGGGGGTGGGGCTTGTTTACTCCCTCTCCCACAATCCGCGCCTTTCCGCTCTAAAAGCTATCGTCGCGTACGCGCGTACGGGTGTCTGCGTGCAGAGGTGCGTGGCCTTGGCGAGCAACGAGCGGCGAGGAGACCCCCTACACGTGTGTGTGCGTGGGGGGGGGGGGGGGGGGAAGAGGTAAAGGACGACCAGGAGTGGGGAGGGCGTGGGCGATGACACAAGAGCAGTATCTAGGGGTGCCGTCTGAGCGATGGAGAAACGGAAGTGCGCCACGCCGAGAGCAGGGAAGCGGCCAGCAGGAGCTACTCTCAAACTCGCGCGCACACAGACAGACGAACACAACGCAATACGTAAGGAGGAGGGGGGAGGGTCGGGTGAGCCTGCAGGGAAAGAGTGTCTGCGGTTGTCTGTGGCGGAGAAAGGTAGAAGACACACGATCGATGGGCAAGATGAGCGGAGGGAGGGAGAGGGGGGCACCAAGGGTGCCGATGCTGTCTGGGAAGTGACGAGTGAGTGTGATGCTGGTGCGTCTGGTGTTCTCGATAGCGCGACAATGAAAGAGTGCAGGCTTGGAAGAAGGGCTTGTGCTTGTATATTGCTCCTTTTTTTTTTGCAGCAGCAGCAGCAGCAGTTTACGGACGTGCTAGAGGAGGATGCGAACGTGCTGAGCAGGAGAATGCGCGCGAGAGGGACCACTCCTCGGAAGCTGATCGAATGGATAAGGAAGCGGGAGGGTGGGTGCGTGGGTGGAACGAGAACGACAGATATATACGTGACGATAGCTGCGGCCCAATCGCGTTCTAGAGTTCAGCACGGCACAGCGAGAAAAGGAAAGAAGTGTGTGCGGGGGAAAGCGAAAATAAGCCGTCAAGCGTGACGCGTGTGCGCGAACTATCACACAACAAAGAAAGATGCCGAGGGAGCACGGTGAATCTATATCGATGGGCGCTTGCGATGCTGACACGTGCTCTCCCACACGCACACGATGCGCTGCGATAGAGCGATGCGTGTGCGGTGGTCGTGGTGCGTTTTGCCTTACCGATCCTCCGTTTCTTCTGCCTGTCTGCCGCGCACGAGGGAGCGCTCTGGCGAGCAAGTGCGCCCGTCGGTGTGCGTGTCTGTCTATGTCTATGGGAGAGGATGCAGTTCAGCGGGGAAGTAACGGTGAGGGTGCCTGACCAGTATCGCGGTCGCCTTGCCCCGTTTCCGTTGTGTCGCGCTTCGTCTGTCTGTGCGCTTGCAAGCGGTCGGGGGGCGGGAGGGGGGGCGGGGGGGGGGGGGATGAGGCTAGCCGCACCGCAGAGAGAAAATAGAACGAGGACACGTGCGTATAGGTCTAACAGCGACAAGCCGCCAGAGCGTAGGAGTCGCAGCCCGAAGACGAGTCCACAGGCCACGTATGCACCCTTGTGTCGGTGCGCGAGAGTTGGAGGAAGAGGGGTGACTGCGCACGTGCGTGCGTGTGTCTCTGTCGTATCGGTGAGTCTGCGTATATATCTGTTATGCGTATTGCTCTGTTATTCCTTCTAAAGACCTTGAAGTGGGCGAAACAGAAGCACCGGTCGTCTACGCCGACGGTGGTATTTCCAGCACGTCTTCTGCTCTCGTTGATTGTTGTGGGGCGGAGTATGAGTCAGAGGGTGGGTGGATGGGGGGGGGGGGCAGGGATAGCAGAGGTCTACGAGAAGAAGCGTGCGCGCGCGGACAGTGGAGGGATAGGGCGGGGAGAAAAGGGAGCTGGTGGATTCGCAGCGTGTACGAAGAATATCGGAGTCTGCTTAGACACTGTCTGGTTACCTCTCGTCTCGTCGTGCGTGCGTCTGCTGACCAGTCGCCGTTTTCTCCGCGGAACCTCTTTTGAAAACGCGCATGCGCGTGTGTCAGTGTTGTCGTTGTTTTGATGTGTGTGTGTGTGTGTGTATGCGTCAGGGAGCGTCACCGCCGTTTTAGCGAGGATCGGCAGTGAAAGGCGGGCATGATTCCGTTGATGCGCACAGCGGAAAAGGCAAATGATACGGACGAAAGCGAGGCGGGGAAGCGAGAGAAGGAAAAGACAAGAGGGTCGTGAAAAGGGGGGGGTCAATGCCAGAGAAGTCTCTGTCTGCTACCCTTGACAAGAGGATAGGCGACGGAGGGGAGCACGCGCTCCTGCGTCTGTCGCACATTCTCGACCTTGATTCAAGAGCTTGCGCGCCGGCGTCAGCCGTGGAGCGCGTACGCGAGCTGTGCACACACCTTCACCTATCCGAGGAAATAGAAGGCTGCAGTGCAGTGCTACAGCAGGCAGGGGCTGAAAGACACCCTCTCCTGTAGACTAGGTGGAGGACTGGCGGCGTCCGGCTGTGCCGGCAGTCGTTTCTGTCTCTCTTGCATAACAGGACGCGCCGGGGCGTCCCTCCCCCACCAAGCGCTTTCGCGCTGCCTCTCCGCGAAGGGAAAGGGGGGAGGGGGGAGGGGGATGCCGCTGTGAGGCGTGCCCAAGACCGCCGGCGTCGCTGGCTGCTACTCTTCCTGTTTTCCGCGTTCAAAAGGTCGGTGGTGATGTAGGGGAGGCACAGTGCCACATCGGCAGCCAAGCAAGCACACAAGCACGCACACACACACAGATACACATGCGGAGCGATGTGCAGAGGAGCAAAACATTCACGCGCATAAAAAGCGCCCCCCCCCCACACACCCACGGCCACACCCACACCCACACCCACACCCACACACACACCCACACACCACGGCCACACGCAACGGTCCGCTGTACATCGTACTTGGTTACATCAGAGAAGGCAAGAAAGCATTGAAAGAACAGAGCAAGAAAGGAGAGAGAGAGAGGAAGGTTGGACAAGGGAAGACGTTGGGGCGAGTCGGTGATGGAAGGAGGCAGCTGCGACGGACAAGAGAGGTGGGGCGTTACTCGGCCGTGCGCAGTGGATTTGCGGGCGAGAGAGGGGCGTAGGAGGGAGAAAACGTTACGCGGAGGTGGAACGACCCAATCCCCCGCTCCGAGCTTCGCTCTCACCCCTCTACCTTTACTCCTGCCCTATCCTCTCCTCCCTCCCCCCTTCCCCCCGATCCCTGCCGCTGCACGGCCACGACCATTATTCACGTCTCCCTGCGACTGCATTTGCCTCTCTCCTGCACAGCGGGATGCAGCGACCCCTTCTATCTGAGACCTCCCTACCTCCCCTCCCCGTCCTCTCCGTTCTCTCGGTATGTGGGTGCCGTCTGGTGCGCAGTCTAAAGCACCGACTCTGTGCACAGCGCACATCGAGGGAGAACGGGAGAGGAGAAACATGCACACACACACACACACACACAACAACAACAAAAGCCAACTCCGTGGGACATCTCCAAGAGTCGCACCTTTCACACCCTAGTGCCATGAGGCGCAGAGGGCGGATCGAGGAGCAGCGGCCGCGTCGGAGCTGCAACAGAGGAGAAGCAAGGCGACGCGAAAACAAGCACGCCCATCCACAGCCCACACAAAACTGCCACGTGGTCTCCCACACCGACTCTGGCATCGACACATGCGTGTGCTGGCCCGCTAACAATCACGGCAAGGGCCCCACAAGAGAGAAAAGGAAGAGCAACTGAGCAACGCGGTTGTGTGCAGGAGGAGGCAGCACGCATCCAGCCTTGTGTTCCTTCTACACACCCAACAGCGCGCGGTCCTTCATGGTGACCTCTACCAGGTGGTTCAGCTTCTCTACCTCCAACTGCTTGATGTGCGCCGCATCCGTCGGCTCCCCCTTTCCGGGCTTCGACACCTTACGCAGGTTAGGGGACAGCTTGAGGGTCAGAACGGTGCCGCGAGTGTCACCGACGAACAGTATCGGATCCGCCTCACTGAAAACAATGTGAGTCAGCTTCGCGTTCTTAACGACTGTCTGCGCGCACAGGGGTTCCGTCTTGTTCTGTGCTACGTCGAATACGCACACCTTGCCACCCGCGGTGACGGCGGCAAACACAGTGGAGCTGTACGGCGCCCACGCGACATCGCCGACGGCGTCGCCGAGGTCAAACACGACCAACGGAGAGGGAGAGCCCTTCATCCACAGCTTGACAGTCCAGTCTGCTGAGCAGGTGAGGAAGATGTCCGGGTGGAATGGGCTCCAGCGCGTCGTGTAGACCGCCATGCTGTGTCCCTCATAGCGCTCGACGCACTGGCCATTGTGGCTGACCGTGCACAGGAGCAGGTTGCCCTCCTGCGTGCCGACGGCCATCTTGTCATGGGCGGGCGAGTAGTCGAGCGACATGCCGCCGAGCTCATTCAGCAGCATCTGCTCCGGGTCCGCGGTGCAAACGCCAGTGTGAAGCTTTAGCACGTCCCGCGACGTAAGCTCCCTCTTCCTCAGCATCCAGTTCGCCACGCGGCCGTCTGTGCTTATAGAGTAGAAGGACAGCTCTGATGTGCTCTCCATCCACATGATCTGCCACACAGGGTCCATGTGCTTACCGGTGCGCACGTTGGCGCGGTAGAGCGGGCGACCGTGGTTCGCACCCCCCGCGTCGTGGGAGCTCACCCGCATGTCGAACACGCACACGCTGCCGTCATAGAGGCCGCAGGCAAGCAGCGAGTGCTCACGTGGGTGGAAGGCGAGACAGAGCACACCGCAGTCTAGGTGAAAGGAGAACTCCGGGTGCGCCGGAACAGGGGCGCCAGAGCCGTCGGCACCGCGTTCTTGAGAGTGAAGCAGTGCACCGTGCCCTTGCACGGCTTCAGGAAGTCGTAGCTACCGTAGCCGACAGCGAAAAGGTCCGAGTAGCGACCGTTGAGGGCGATGGCAGTAACGGCCTTCTTGCGCGTCTTTTCCGTGAAGAATCGCCACAAGGGCAGCAGCGTGCCGTCCTCCTTGTAAAGATCGCTCTGGTCCTCCCAGTACTTGAAGTCGTCAATGATGTCGTGGCAGTCGTTCTGGTTCACCATGCGCTCCATTACCTGCAGCGCGCTGCGGAACTCCGGCGACGCTAGCAGCTCCACCACGCCTTTCGGGCCGACATCCGCACCGTCGCGGATAGACGCTTCCGCCGCGGCATGGGTGAGCGCGTTCTCTCATCCTTGCTGGCTCGTGCGGCTTGGGCGGCACGCCGTTGCGCCGCCGCTGCCTTCTCGGCCTGGATGCGCTCCCCCTCGTAGGCGTCGTAGATGGCCCACGCCGTGGCGAGCCCGCCGAAGGAGGCCGACGGCGGCGGGTCCGTCATGACGGTGCGCTCCTTCATCGGCTGGTTCATCGTCTGGCTGCCGCGGTCGCTATAGTTGAACTGGTTCTTGAGGATGCGCGTGGACACGCCTTCCTCGACCAAGTCCGGGTTCGTCTCCGCCGCGGCGGCCACCTCCACCTCCTGGATGCGGCGATGGCGATCCTCCTCCTGCTGCAGCGCCTCAGGCGAGTCCTTAGCGATAGTGTTGCCGTCCATGGCGAAGAGGGTCGACACCTGCCGTGTACTGGGGAAGCACTTGTACACGCGCGCATCCTTCTTATAATCGTAGTACACCGGTACCGACATCACGTGCGGGTCGGCAGCTTTTAGGATGCGCTCCACGACGACCTCGGCAGCCGGCTTGTTCGACTCCCGCCCCAGCACCGCGGCAATCACCTCTGCTTGTCCGCCGCTGCTCTGCTTTCGAGCGGCATTGCCGGCAGCCGCGCTGTGGAAGGCGCGGTGCTTGCCGATGGAAGCCCGAGGGCTTGCGACGGTGTTCATCTTGCCGAGCCGCGTTCAATGCAGCGGTGAAGAGAGGAACGGTGTTGAAGGCAAGGAAATGACGCGCGGGAGAGAGGCACCCGTACCGGCACAGCTTGCTGAGGTGAGCGAGGCGGAGGGTGTCGCGTGGACGCCGTGCGTGCGTGTGTCTGAGTGGGTTAACGACGCCGACGGTCCGCACAACGTGTGGAGGCGCGTTTTCGAAGGTGGTGGAAATCAGCGCCTCGCCTAATCGCAGCACACAGTCCCCTTCGTCGTGTGCCCTCAACGTTGATTGTGTGTTTGGTTTTGGTCCTCTTGGGTGTTGTTTCGCTGATAAGGGAGCGGGGAGGCGGCGATGATGGAGTGAATGGCATAACCGCCGCGTGCCGTCGCTGGCCTCCGTCTGGCTCCATGGGGCGGAGGACGGGCGGGCGAGGACAAGCAACGCATCGCATTGACGGACAGGCGCGCCTGCGCGACCCGTCCTTGGCCGAATCGGGCCTGTTCATCAGTCCCCACTTTCGCTCCTTGTTCATCCTTGTTTTACTTCTCTGAGCAAGTGGGCAAGGAAAGGGAAGAAAAGCGAGTCGACGCAGCGATGCGTGCGAGAAGGGCAGGGCGGGGTGGGTAGAACCCCGACAGCGACGAGCATATTACAGCGGAGGTTTGACTGTCAGCACGAGCGCAGAAGGGTCCACGCAGATGCATCGCCAAGACATGAGGAAAGCATAGCAGAGGATAAGACAGCCGTGGACAGGCGCGACGCAAGCAGCGAAAAAAAAAACGGAAAATGCGGAGGGAAAGGGATTCATTGCGTGCGCAGACACACACACACACACACCGGCTACAGCCTTCGCGACGATGCGCTAGCCGCGGCTCGCCGTCGGATGTAGGTCTTGTACGCCGAGAGCACACTCCACTGATTGGCCGGGCCAACGATGCCATGATCACGCAGGCGGGTGTGCAGCGTATTGCACACAAACTGTTCAAAGTCTGCCCTCTCCGCCTCCGTCTCTCGAACACCGGGGAGACTGCTCAGTGACAGCTGTCCAAGAGAATCGGCGAGTTCCTGCGACCCCCACGTGGCAAGGTGCAGCGTCTGAGACTCCACCACGCACGCCGCCGCCTGCAACACCGTCTTGCACCTTCGACTGCACGTATTCAGTGTCAGCAGCCGGCCTTCTTCGGATAACTCAGCACCGCACAGCTCAGAGGGGTCTTCCGGCGCCCCGCGTATCAACATGGAGAAGCGGAAGCGGAGGAAAAAGCGGATGAGAGCGCCAGAGCCGAAAGTGTGGCAGCAGCGATGCGCACGGCCAGCAGGGCAGCAACAGCAGCAGCCCTCCACTCGATAGGGTCGCCACCACGGCACCGCCGCCGCGTTCCTTCCATCGCTGTCCAACTCTTCCTCAGGCATGAGCAGTTTGGCGGTTGCCTCACGAGGTCGATTCCACAGAAGCTCGCGCACGAGCCGGAGGCGCCGGGTCACGTCTTGGCTTTCCAACGGGGTGGAGCGCTGGAGGGTGCGAAAGGCGTACTCACCTGTGTGCATGGCCGCAAGAAGGTTGGCAAAGTCGTCCTCGGACGGCGCACCCTCGTCCACCGAGGTGTGCGTTGAAGGCAACCATGTGTCGGCCTCGCATTCCTGCGCGCTCCGCACTTCAGAGCCGGTGACGCATGCGCTGGCGGCGGAGCACGGTGCCGTGGGGCCCTCTGCTGCTGCCGCTGTTGGAGGAGCGCGCCCTTGTTGAAGTGTCTCGAATGGCAAAAAGTCGTCTCGCCGCGATCGCTCCAGAGATGAGGAGGCCTCATGACACGCGTCCGTGGACCTCTGTGTGGCGACACGACCGCCATGCGCAACGCACAGAACCTTGTCCGTTGCGGCAGATGGCGTGTTACACGCAGGGGTCGTTCGCGTCAGCGCTTCGGAGTGTGAAGGTGCGGCAGCGGCGATGAACCTGGTGTCGGTGGCCCGAGAAGACGGCGAAACCGGTGCTGACGTGGGTGCCTGGGTGGTTGCAGCTGGCGGCGCAACGGCAGCGCTCATGTCACATCTGCCCTGGGGTGCCACCCCCGTCATGCCCTGGCGAGGAGGTGGCACAGTACTACTCGGTGGCGTCGGGGATGATGGAAGGGTCGTGGCGGAGACCACCGCACCTCTTGCTGCAGCGCATTCTGTGCTGGTTCTCGGACATCCATCGCTCTCGTCCACTTGGTCGCCGGAGAGCGGGTCGAGTGACAGCAGTCCGATCGCGGTGATGTCTTTCTGCGCCTCGGCGTACTCCGCCGCGATAGCATTGCGTGGTTTTTCCATCACGGGTGTCTGTGAGCGGTGATGCCGCATGCCGAAGGGACAGAGCGCCGCAAACAGCACGCTCTGCTTGGCATCGCCGCCGCCCCTCTCCTGCGCGCAGGCAGTCCGCCGTTCCCCGGAGCAAACGCCTGCCGATAGGCGGCACGAGAAGGACGCCGGAGTGTTTGCATCCGACGAGGTCGGCGTCGGTGAGCCAGAGGTGCCGCTGTACAAGCAGTGCACTGGCGCCTTGCCGCCACGCTGGCGCCTCACTGCAGCACCCTTCTCCTCCTCCCCACCCGGTGCCATCGACGCGCGCAGCAGTGGCACGCCGCCGTGCGTGGCAAATACGCGCTCATCAATCACCGCCGCCACCGGTAGCAGGGTAAAGACGTCGTTCAGCTGTGCCCACAGGGCGATACCCCTGCGCGAGCCGAAGCGCTGCCGGCACTTATAACGCAGGCACCGCTTTCCCAGCAGGCGGCAGTTGCCGTTCACTGCCGGGTCCTCGTGGGGGCCGCGAAGAAGGTGCACTTTGCTTGGCTGCAAATACGCCCAACAGCACAGCAGCATGCACACCTCCACGCTGTGCCAGCCGACGTCCACGTAGTTGCCGAGCAGCAGCAGCGGCGTGTGCATCGTAGACCAGTGGGAAAAATGGGCGACGCTGCCGAGCAGCACCATCAGGTCCGCGAAGCTGCCCAGTAAATCCCCGCCGCACAGCAGCGGGGACGACAGGCGCAACACGGGACGACTCGCCTGCATACGTGCCTTGATAGCCGTTAGCAACGAGGAGAATCTCGTGTAGATCAGCTGCACGAATGCCGGTGAGTCCACGTACGAGAAGCGGTCTCTATCCGCGTCGTATGAGCGTCGCAGGGCGCAGTGCAGAAAGGTCGCGTCTTCGGAAGCCGACGTTGGGTCAGGGCGGCGCCGCAGGATATCGCGCAGCAGCGCCGCCGTTCGCGGGGTCACCATCTCGTCGGCGACGATCGGGTGCCGCCATGGCACGCCAGCAAACCGGTCGAAGACGTCCACTGGCGCACCCCCATCATCGCTCTTGGTGCTGCTGCAACTGCTGTCGGCCTGCTGAGTGTCGCTCAGGTGAGCCAGCGGCCGATACCGATGCGTCCTGCCGAACGCCTCGACGATAAACGGGCTCACCGGCACGCGCGGAGACAAGTGCAGCTTCTCCCGCATATAAGGTCGCTGACGTGCACTCTGTGCAGCGGTGAGGTCACTGCTCAGGACACTGGAGGGCTCGGTGACCGCCTCATCCCGTGACAAAGGCGTCGCGTGCGTGGCTGTTGGTTTACCTTCGCCCTCCACATCGACGGAGGTGCGCTCGGCGAACTCCAAAGAGAGCCCGCGACTCGGGTGGTGGGCGCCACAGTGCCGGGCCGCGCCAGCCCGTTGCAAGTGCGGCCTCAGGGGCTGTGGTCGTTCTCTAGCCGCCCCCGCTGACGGTGCCAGAGGGCCAACGCGTCCTCTGCGAAGGTGCATCATCGCATCATCGAAGCCGACGCTGCCGCAGCTGAACTGGTAGATGCCGTGTGGCCCCGGTGGTGTTGTGTCACCCTGCATGGCGCGCAGCACCTCCCAGTCCGGGGAGCGCACACTGGTGACGGGGCCCAGGGTCCAGCACGGCCTGTTGTGGAGATGCGCGCGCGCTCGCGACTCGCCTTTGAAGATTCCGCGCCGCGCCAGCTCAGCCGTCTCGTTGCAGAGGGATGCGAGTGAGTGCGCGTGCTCACCAGTGAGGCCCTGCGACGGTGAGCACGCCGCGGCCCCGAGTCGCTCCTCCTCCGAGTAGGCGGGCGGTAAAGCAGCACCGGTGGTGGTACTCACCACGTCCGCAGAGCAGCGTGCCACCGTCGCGGTGCACTGCACAAGAAGGTCCGTTGATGTCCTCTCCGTCACCGGTGCGCTGATGGCGCACTTCTCCGTCGTCCGGCGGACAGCGCTTGCGTTCTCTGCAGTAGAGGTGGTCATGACGGCGATGCTGCGCGACGCGTGGGTAAGGCAACACCCGCGCATCTTCGAGGACCGCGGTGCTGCCAGAAGCGGGGATCCCGAGACTGCCTCGCGCGGTGTGCCGCTCTGCCTCGATTCCACGTTCGCTGGCGCGACAACGGCTGTCAAGGCCTCTGGAGGCGTTGAGACGGCTGTGGCTGCGTCGCGCTCCCCCTCTTCGTCAACGCACAGCGGTGGCAGAGAGCAGTCTAGACGGGGCGAAAAGCACGAGGACGGTGACGTGAAAAGCGACGACGTCTGCCCCTCCCGACTGACGGCTGCCGGATACGCCGGCACCGCCAACGGTGGTGGCGGGCACGCTGCATGCGTGCCCGGAACGAGGTTGTGCGGGGCCGGCGTTACCATGTAGGACGTCGGGTCCGCACCAAAGGATATTCGCTGGGTTGCCAGCACCTCTACGGGAGAGCCGATTCGCATCAGGCGCTGACCATCAACGTAGGTGCGCACCCCAGGCTGCAGGAGTGTCAGTTGCACCGTGTCTGTGTGCGGGTCGACGAAGAGGCGTGCCGCACTCACCCAACTAGCGTGCACTGCGGCATCCGCCGCCGTTACCTTGACCGCGGGATTCTCTCTGTGCCACCTCACAACAGCGCCGCCGCCGCGGCGCGGGACGGCAACCACTTTCGAGCGGCCGGTGCTGAGGTCCGGCGGGGGTAGCAGTACTGGTGATGCCGTTGACGCCAGCGGTGGGTCGCACACCGGCTCACTCACACGTGAGCTGCCTTTCACGAGCTGTGGCATCCATCTGGTGCTGACGCAGCACGTCTCGAGCGCTGGGGAGAGGGCGGATCTGAAGTGTGTGAAAAGGGCGACCCGCACAACATGCGAGGGAGAGAAAGCAGTGTGGGGCTCCGCGTTACGCCTGCGCGTGCGCCGAGTGTCTGAAAGCCGCGTGTTTGACCGCAAGGAGAAGGGAGAGGCAGTGAGGAAAAATCGAGTGGGAGACAAGTAAAGCGAAGCTCGAGCGGGACGTAGAAGGCTATCAAAGGCAAAAGGGTATATGAACCCAAGCGCACCCTCGCACGCGTCGGGCAGCGGTGTCTGCCTTGGAGCCGGCGACTTGCTTAGGGGCGGCAGCAGTGCCGCCATTTTCACTCACGCTCTCTGAACGTATCAGTTTGCTGTGGCGTCGGTGCTACCGCCTCCTGTCCTCCTCTCCGCCCCCCATCTGCACGCCTGACGCGGAACACGCGTCGCCGGCAGCGATGTGTGCGGCATGCACGCTGGCTGAAGGCGCGTACGGTGGTCGTGCTTTGCTTGTTGCCGGTACCACGGCAATACCCCAGACAAAGAACGAAAAGGCAAAGAGAACGGCAGAGAGGGGGCGGGGGTCAGCGCATCGCTGCGTGGGCCCCATCACCCGCCGCCCATAGACACACATGGCCACGAAACGCTTTTCTGCCGCCGGCCCCCTCTTCTCCCCCCTCCGCCTCGCGCTCCCCCGCAGGAGGCGTCATCGCCGTGCGCCGTTACACTCAGCGACAAGCGCACAGCCCACACACGTGCACATGAGCTCGCCCCTCAACAACGGCCAATGCGGAAACAGTGAGCGAGCCACAGAGGGAGGGGGGCAGGGAGAACGGCGGCGAAGGACAGGAAAGAGACAGAGCGCGCCAGTCCTGGCGCTACATCATAAACTGAGAGACACACGGCACAATGCTAGACCACACGGCGCTGTTCACCAGTCGCACAAATCGCTCCACCAGCGCCTGCTCCGCCTCGCTGAGGAATGTCATGACGCGATGCTGGTGAGGGGCGCGAGAAGGCTTGCAGTACAGGCTCAGCTCCTCGACCACGACACTCGCGCCAAAGGGCCGGTGTGGATCGGAGAAGCACTCCATCGCGAGAAAGCAGCCGCTCTCCTCCGCCTTGCTCGGCGCAAACGTCACCACAAACCAGCCGGTCAAGCACGGCGACATGAACAGCCGCGTGATGTCGTAGCCGCCAATCGGGCCGACTGCTATGGAGGCGGCGGCGGCGTGCCTGGGCAGCGCTGCCCCGGCCGGGGAGCCCGTGTCGAGGTCGTAGTGGCGTGCATGTGGCGTTGACGCGGATGTTTCCGGGGAGTCGCGGGCGCTTCGCTGGCGTCCAATCACGCGTAGAACATGCTCGGGATACAGCTGCGCGCACACGGCCTGCAGGCGCCACCCGTCGCCACTCCACTCCACCGGCTCCAGAATCATCTGCAGCATTGGCACGTACGAGTGAAGGACGATCTTGTGCGAGTGGCCGCGCAACAGTTCAAATTCGTCATAGCTCGGCAGCTCCCGCTCCGTGTTGCCACGCCTGGCCGTCGCCGCCGCCACGCTCCCGTCCGTCAGAAACTTCCGCCACGCCACATCTAGCCGCTCCTGCTGGGTGCTGTCTAGCAGCTGATTCAGCAGCAGATGCCGGGCGCTCAGAGCGAGCTGAGAGAGGTAGCGGTTCGACTCCGGCGAGGCCTTGTTCACGCCCTTTGTGCTGGTGAGAAGCACGAAGAGCTGGGCCCGCTCCCAGATGATGAGGCCCCCATACATGTACATGTCGTTGGTCTGCTCGCGCTGCAGGAGGTGGTGCTTGTGAGGCGAGAGGTAGAGGACACCGTCTGTGCCGACGTGCACATCGCCGCTGTTCGCCGCGCCGCCTGGGGTGAGGTTCTTCAGCCGCATTACCCGCGGGTCCGTGATGGTGTAGGCCGCCACAATGTTGGCGCAGTGCATCGGGGGGAAGGGGTGGTACTTGACCAGGTTCTTCACCGCCATGTACGCTTTTTGCTGCCCCGAGAGCGCGACCGAGTGCGTGCGCATGCAGTGTGCCAGGCTGCGCACCGCAGCGTCGTACAGGACGCTCTCGAACAGGAGCGTCTGCTTGAAGTCTGCGGCCACCTTCGCCGTAATGCCCGGCGGGACGGCGTCGCCGTTGATGACGAAGAAGTCGAGAGCGTAGTGCACCACCTGGAAGCCCACCTCGATAATGAAGAGCCCGCTGGTAGTGATGGGAGAGACAATGGCCTCCTCGCCGAGCGCGTCCGCGAGTGGGCCGTAGCGCTCGTAGAAGGTGCCACAGCGCAGGAGGTCCACAAACGGAATGACCCCGTAGTAGAGGTGCGGGCTGAAGAGCACCACGCCGCCGTCTTCGCTCGTGGCCTTGCCGTACCGGCATCGCAGACGGTTGAGCAGCACCTCGTCTGAGGTGGTGAGCGGGTCGTTGGGGTCGAGATCGATGATGCACATGGAGGGGTAGAGCTGGTGCAGGTGCTCCGTGTAGAGCTGCAGCGACGCGTCCACAGGGCGGGCGTAGCTCATGTTTTGCTGGGTCTGGCTAGGAAGGGTCGGGTCCAGGACATCGTCCTCGTGCCGCCACCGCTCACGGCGGAGAGAGAAGTCGGGCACGCGCGTGCCGAACACTTCCTTGCTCTTCAGCTGCAGCGTCACGATCGCCTTCGCCAGCTCGAGCACGTTGTTCTGCGGCCCTGCCCGCCACAGCATATCGCACTTCGCCAGCACCTCGGCCACACCAGAGCGAGCGTTCTGTGCCTCCACGATGATGTGCGACGCCAGGATGTGGCGATGATAGACGCACGCCACAAGGGCATCCGCCGGCACGCCGCTCACCTCGCTAAGCCGGCAGTTGCGCGCGTCCGACCTGAGCTGCTCGTTGTGAGGCAGGGAGGCAAGAATGGAAATCTGCGGCTTTAACGCACTATTCGGATAGTCGCACAGCACGTGCGCCTCGAGCAGTGCATCGACAACGCGCGCGCATTCTTGCAATGAGTACTGTGGGCACTCGTCGAACAGCACTTTGACAGCGTCCTCGAGAGAAAACGCGTAGTTTATAATGAGACCTCGGTTGTACAGCCCCTCGAGTATCACCACCAAGGGCGTGTCCCGCTCCGCGTCGGGCTGCGGACGGAAGCGGACGTTGTTGACGCGCCGCCGGTACGCGTCGAAGCTGATGGACAGCGACTTGGTGCAAATCACATTCGTGTCGTCGCCGCAGCAGTTGCGCGCCAGATCCGCTTCATTGAAGAAAGACGGCACGGCGTAGCCCATGCGCTGCAACAGCACGTCCTCCAACAGCGCCGACTTTTCCTCCATCGTCAGCACGACGTAGCCGAGCAGGCGCACAACGTACTCCGTGTCGCGCAGGTTGAAGAGGGCTAGCGAGAGGCCCTCCGTCAAGGAAACGGAGAGAACGATACGGTACTCCAGCAACGGGCAGCCGCGCTCGCACAGCTGGTACTCGCCCAGCAGCGACATCTGCGATTCCTCGGTCGTCACGGAGGTGATCGGGACACCTGGCACGACGTACGGCACGACGCGGGTCGGCGCCAACGGCGCCGTCGCCTCGGGCGAGTCCATGACGTCGTAGCCGCACGTCACATACAGCTTCAGCAGGTCTGCCATCGCGTCGTTTTGGATGCTCTCCATCCACTTCCACGAGAAGTTCGGCACATGCACCACGCCCTTCGCGGCGCGCCCGGCGGTGTAGGTAAAGCAGGTCGGACTGTAGTGCGAGAGCGCGCCGCATATGCGATCCATCAGCATTGGCAGCACCGCCGGGTTTACGTTATCGAGCGAGAAGTGCCGGTAGCGCAGCAGCGAGGAGTCCTTGGAAGACGTTTCTTGGCTGATGCGCAGCAGCTCGCCCACCGTCGTGTGGACCGAGGAGCGCAAGAGCGGGAATGAGGGATGGCCTGGCGAGGTCAAGCCGAAAAACCGCAGCTGCGCTATGGTCTTCTCGACGCTGTGGCCCAGGTGGGCCAGGATGGTGTTCTCCGAGTCGCCGTTGATGTAGCGTTCCGCTGGGATGCGAGTCAGGTAGCGGTCGAGGACGATTACGTGTGGGTTGTCGGGGTGCACGTGGAGACAGCACGAGACAAGCACGTCCGTCACGCCATCCACGATCTTCACAAAGCGCCACGCCTGCAGCGCATGGCTGCCGCAGTTCGGGCGTGGGGCCGCGTCCTGCGCGGGCTCGAGGTTGAGGCTCTTTTCGAGGTTGTAGTGCTCCACAAAGTTGCTCGTGGCGTGCGTGGGCTCGTCCTGGACGCCGAAGGGCTTGAACTTGTACTCGCGAAGGTTCAGGAAGAGCAGCGCAATGGCAATCTCTCGCTGCCGCTCCTGGCATGTGCCGACGTCGCGCGACGACTCGCGGGGAGCGTCGTGGTCAGAATCGGAGAGGGCGATATCGAAGATGGTGCGCAGGTTCACCACGATCGGCTCCAGTCGCTGGTTCTGCAGGAAAACGAGGTCGTTGAAGGAGATCATCTTGTGCTGCACATAGTTGAGGTGCCCCTGCAGCTCCTGCACCGCCAGAAGGTAGCAGAAGTCTTGCAGCCGCTGCAGCGGCCGCTGCACACTCGCGTTTGGCGTTGCGCTGAAGACTTGCACCACAAGCTGCGGGCAGCGATCCGAGGACGTCAGCGGCGGCGGGCGGGAGGTCACCGACACAGTGTGCGCCGTGTCCTTGACAAACACTAAGCGAAGGTAGTGGAACGTGTCCCCTTCGACATCGTCGGCGGCGAGGAAGCACTGGTCTCTGTTGAAGATGGCGACGAGCTCAAGTCGCGAGCAGTGGCCCTGGATGCGGTGCAGGATCTTCTTGCACTGATGCTGCAGCTTGTAGTAGATTGGAATCTCCAGCACATTGCGGCCGCTCAGGTAGAAGGGAGACCCGGCGGCATACGCGTCCTGCGAGTCGAGCGGCGGGCTTCCGTGGTGCGCGGAGCCGCTGCAGCCTGGCGCGCCGCTACTCTGGCTGAACTGGTCTCCCCACGCTGGGGGGATGAGCTCGGCGCTGGCGTTGAAGGACTCGCGCAGCTGCTTGAGCAGATGCAGCTGACTCACCTGCTTGATCTTGTTGCACATGTGAGTGCGGAGGTGGCTGCTGTAGTTGCGCATCGTCTCCAGGGCAGCGGGCGTGCCTTGGGCGTCGTATAAAAGAACGCGAGCGCCACTGACGCCGTGGGACGGCTTTGTCGTGGCGCACACAAGCACCCAGCGCTCGCCAAAGTGCTCGCGGTTGGGCACCACCACGTAGGAGAGGGGCAGCGTAGGCAGGACCCACATCCAGTCCTCATCCACGCAGTGGCGGAACACGTCCTTGATCGCCTCCTCAGGAACTACGCGGCCGACGTTCGTCTTCTGCTGGGTGAACTCAACCGGGAACGTGTCGCAGAGGAAACGATGGGAGCTCAGCAGGGCCGGGGTCACAACGTCGCAGAGAAGCGCGTGCAGCTCCGCGTTCTCCGTCAGCCCTGTCGCTCTCACGCTCTCGTTGTGCGACAGGACGGGGTCGCGCAGCCGCATCTCTCGCGCCTTATCATCCCGCCGTTCGCCTGCTGCAACTGCGGCGGCGCCGTCAGTCGTGACGCCTGGAATGGCCGCTTGTGTCGCCGGCTCCGCGTCGACGCGTGCTCTGAGCTGCCGGAAGGAGGTACAGTAGCACGCGTTCTGCAAGCAGTACACAGCGATGCGCCACTTGAGCCTCTCTGCAATTCGTTGCATCACCTGCCCCACTCGAATCGGTAGCGAGCGGCGGTCCGTGCAGCTGTGGAAGGCGTCATGGCAGCGCTGCCGATCCCAAGCAACGGCCATTGGCTGCGCGAACAGTTCATCCAGCTCTGTCGTCGCCGCCTCGTCCGCCGCGCCTAGGTAGCTGGGTGCGGCTACAAAGGACGCAGCCTGCGACGCGGAGGGGCCACCCACCGCGGCAGGAACCTCCTCTGATGTGAAGCGGTAATAGAGAAGACGCAGCGTACGCCGCACGGCCGTCTGGGGTGGGTAGAAAGACTCGTCCTCGCACAGGGACAGCAGGTCCGCCGGCACCGTTTTCACGAAGAGGCGGAGCTTCAGCCGTTCCACTGTAGCGTACACCGTCTCCGACGACGAGGAAACCGTCGCGGCGGGGTCCTTGAGCGATGCCGACGGAATCGCCCACTCAGACCGCTCACGCAATGTGTTCTGCCGCCTCTCATCACAGCTATTGAACGCCGACGACAGCCACCGGCATTCCGCCTTCTCTTCCAAGCATACGCCGCTGGTCGACAACGGCAGAAGCACGCATGCCTTCACCGCGACCGGGAGTAAATCTGGATGCGCGCTCTTCCCCTCGTTCGCGCCGTCCTCACTCGTCACGTTCGCCCGCCTGGCGCTTAGACCGTCGCTTTCGCCGTCGTACTCAGAGGCCTCCTCGTCATCTGCCTCTTCGAAGGGGGATGAGGCACCGCTGCAGGATATCTCGTCGCGCGGCAGCGCCCGGTCGGCTCTCGTCTTCGGCAGCCACAGGGTGGGGTGCGCCGAAAAGCTCCGCTGCTGCGACGCCAGTACATCTGTCAGCACCTCCTGCACCTTACAACTCCACGGCAACCCGCCGGCCGCTTCGCAGCAGCGCCACTGCACCATGTTCAGCAGATGCGTGACGTCCATCTCCACCGCGTAGTTGCCGAGGTGAGCGTAGGCGTCTGTCAACTCCGCGACAGCGGGTGCCGCCATCTCCGCGGACGCGCGTTTGATGAACGAGATGAGCTCGCGGGCGCAGTAGACGGATGTAAAGACTGTGAGCAGGTGGCGCAGCGACAAGACGACGGCGCGGTCGGCAATGCACTCCGGCATCGCCGAGTGCGACGGTGATGCCACGGCACACTCCTCGCTGCATGACGCAGCTGCTGTGTTTCCGCCCGGCAAGGTCGAACGGGAGTGGTGGTACTGCTGAGCGATGGCGTACTCGAGCAGTTGCCCATCAAGGGCAGCCAGCGCAACCTTGACCACATGCCTCCCCGTCCCGGCCTCCGTGTCGATCTCAAGTATCAAGACACAAAGTACTGTCTTGTAGCGCATCGGACTCAAGACGGAGATGTACACGTCCGTATCGGGGTCCACTACGTCGACCCCGGAAGACAGCCGCTGCACATAGTCCGCTTGCAGCATACGGGCCTTCACGACAGCGCTGCGATCACCGACGCAGCTCACAATGTTCAGCAGCCGTTCGCGCAGTTGCACACACCCCTTGACGCCGAGCGAGGGAGGCGAGCGCAACTCCACGTACTCCGTGTATCTCACGTGCAGAGAGAACAAAATCGACTCGACCCGCGCCACGATAGGGCTGAAGCCCCGCTCACGCATTTGCCGCGCCAGAAGGGATCGCTTGCTGGGTTGCTGCGTGGCAATTACTTTGCACGTGAATACGGCAGTGGCAATGTGCATGTCCTCTTCAATGTCGTGCGTGTACGTCCACAGCGACGACCGCGCTCGCTTGAACGGCGTGACGAGGCGCCGCAGGGAAATCTGCGCCGCCGGCACCGACGTCGACGTCGGCGAGGGTATTGTCTCCAGTACGTCGAATAGGCACACGTGCGAGTGTGTCTCGGGATCGCCGACGCGCTTCATGAGCACTGCCTTGAGCGATGATGTGTAGTACACGATGAGCGCAAATCCCGCGTGCAGGCGGCGCGACACAATGTGGCTGAAGATCTCCTCAGCGAGGAACGGGTAAAACTCGCTGCAGCCGAGGATCCAGCGGAAGCACAGCGCATTCAGCAGCGGCCACGGGAAGGACAGCAGCGGAATGCGGAAGAGCAGCGGCAACCCTAACTCAAACATGCCTTTCTCCTTCTTTACGGCGGAGCCAGCGTCCGCGCCGGGGTGCCACTTCCCCTCCGTGTAACTCGTCAGCAGTCGCATGCGCCGCGTGCTGAGGCTCGCTTTCACCAACTGAAGCGCCTGTTCGTTTTCTGTATGATGCGATGTGCGCACCAGCAGATGCCGATCTCTTCGTGCCGTCGCCCTATTGCGCTCGCCCACCGCCTCCTCGATGTCGCTCAGCAGCGCGCATATGAGTGCTTCCTGCGTGGCACGATCGCACAACACGCAGCTCACGCGGCACTCGAAGGCGCCGGCTAGACCAAAGTCGCTGCCGGAGCTTGTTTCGTACTGTGGGAAGAACTGCACCAGGGAGAAGACGTCGCGGGCGGCGTTCGCGGCATCTGAAAAAGACGAAGGCGTCGTCACCGTCTCCGTGTGCATATACGTGAGATCTTCCTCCCGGCCGACAAGTCGGTGGCGCCGCTCCATCGCCGTACGTATACAGGCGCGCGCGGCAGCCTCCGTCGGCGCCCCACTCGCGACTTGGGCGCGGGTGTAGCTCACCAGCGTACTGGGTGGCAACTGCTCAAACCGGAAGAAGACGCCCAGCGAGCACACCGCGGAAGCATTAAACCACTGCGACAGCACGCCCTCGGCGGAGGAGAGATGGGCGAGATCAGGGATGGCGCTCATCGGCGTCTGCCGCGCGCCCGCGTTGACCAGCTGCAAAAGAGCTTGCTCTGCCTTCATCCACATTATCACCCGCAGTCGCAGCAGCGAGAGATACGCGAGCCAGTGGCCGTTGCCCTCGCCGACCGAGTTTGTCGTCTCGTCGTCCCACCGAGTTTTGCAGAAGCGGTCGACCAGTGCCTTTGTCCCTGACACGAGCAGCCGCCGATAGACCGCCGGCCGGTTGATGTTCATCTCGTAGTGCAGCGTGATGGTGCCGCGGTGGAAGTCGTGGTCGTAGCGTGCAGCCATATGCGACGTGGCAGACTCATCGCGATAGTCGATCAGCACGCTCCACCCCTGATTAAAGCGCAGCGCCGCCGAGGCACGCAGCAGCTCCTTCATGGAGGCGCCAATGACGAAGTCGGGCAGGTCGTGGTCGCCGTCATAGAGAACTACCGGCTCGCCAACGGCGTCCGCAAGCAGATCGCGCCGCGTGGCGCCCGGGATGGTCACCGGAAACCCCTTGATGAGGTGTACAAATATCTGCTGCGCCAAGCACCGCGCCCCCTCAAACTTGCGGCACCACTCGTTGTTCAGCCGGGGTGCCGCGAGCGCCAACCAGTAGTCCACGTGCACGGCAAAGCCGCCAACAGACGACAGGAACCGGACGAGCGGGCTCAGCTCGGGGGAGTCGAACGCGAGCAGGCGATTCAGCGCCACAATGGAGACGATGAGGTTCTTGCGTCGCACAGTGCTCTGCAAGAAGTTGAATGTTTCGGACGAGGCCTTGGCGCCGACTTTGCTGACTAAGATAAGCGTGTTGCACTCCGGCGTTTTCTCCGGCATCGCGCACACCAGGTACTCCAGCGACGCACCCAGCGACGATTGCGGCCACTCCTCTGGCGTGCTGCGCTCCCGGTAGACACTTTCGTAGCGGCAGAGAAGGTCTCGAAGGCGGTCCAGGAATGTGCCGTCGTTGAGCAGCTCCCGAGCATCGCAGTGAAAGAGCACTGTCACAGCCGAGCAGCGAGAGTGCTCGCCGTCGTCAGTCTCCAGAGGTGTGAAGCGGCGGTACTCGGGAGGGTACATGATGATGCTGGGTTGATGTCGCTGTCGCTGGCGGTGCACGCCGCTACGGGCCGCCTCCGCCTCGGATGAGGTGGGCCGGCTGAAGGGGACAGCCTTCTCCACCTCATGCGGCACGTTCAGCAACACCACACTCACAAAGACAGTGGGACTCCACACCTGCTGCATCACGCGTGATCGAGTCTGCTCGTCGGCGATGGCGCCCTCGACGAAGCTGCGCAGCTGCTGCAGGTCCTGCTCGCGGGCGTGCAGCGTCGTCTCAACCACCTGAAGGATCGATGCGACGATGGTCGGCATGCGGTCGACGAGCACGACGCCGTTGCGCGTGATGCTAAAGACGCCTCGCCCGTAATCAAGTGCGATCCAGATGTGGTAGGACTGGTAGAGCACCTCCATCTGCCAGTTCCAGTAGTTTGCCTGGCTGCTCGCGGCGGTGTCCCACGGCTTGGTGTCGAGGTCGTCAGTGCCGTCGAAGAACACGTTCGAGGCGTCGCCGTCATTGGGGGCGTCAAACTGAGGCGACGCGGCGTCCTCCGGCGACGAGAAGGCGCTGGCGTTCGTGTTATGCGTTGTGCAGGTGCTCGGCGTGACTGGGAGCAGCCGTTCACCCAAGGAGACGCCGCGCTTGAGCTCCTCTAGCGTGCGGACGAGCGTACGGCGATCAAGCTCGGTATTCAGCGGCGTGGGCGCGAATGTGGCGCTGTCCCCCCTCGAGGTGTAGAGGTGATAGTGACGGAGCGCATAGTCGATCTTGGCATCGGTGCTGAACTCGTCCGCCCGGCTGAACAGCAGATAGGGGTTCACCGGTGACGCATCCGTCGTCATGGTGGTGCAACAACAGGGGCAGAAAAACAACGAACGAGGTCGATACAAAGCAAGGACACGGAAAACACATGACAGCGCTTCACATCAGACGCTGCAGCGACACCACACCGTTGCTGCCTCGTCGCCCTTCCTCGCCGAGCAGGCAAACAGGTGATTCGAGCGCGGCACCTCGGCGCACGAGCACACGCACACGGATGGACGTCACCAACGGCTTGGGCTCGCTCTGGCCCGTGTCCGGATCTTAGCCGATTAGTTTGGCTGAGTGAGCGTTCTTGTGCGCGTGTGTTGCTCACGCGCGGAACAGCGTCGCTCAATCGCGCTTGAAATACGCCCACAGATGCGCAGCCGCGGTGTTACCATGAGAAAAGAAGAGGAAGAGCCGATGTGCAGGTGTGCGTGGGTGTGTCAACACGGTGTGCGCGTGTACGCGCACATGTGCACCGGAAGCCCATCGTTCGGAGTACGGCGAAAACGACCGACGAACAAAGTGGAGCGTGAGAGGGAGCATGTCGCATGGCGTCCTTCGCCGAGAGATGGAAAGCAGGCACGCACGGCGCGCGGACGGTGCCGCATGCGCAGAGCAGCTCCTACCGGCATATGCAGTCGCATCGCTCAGTGGAAAACCTCGAATTTCGGTGGGTTCGCTACGATGCCTGTGACACACAGTGACTCATGAGGTTGGCCAGAGAGCAGGAGGAATGCGCTCGTCACGACACTCTTCGCTGCTCGAGGCAGTGACAGAGGCTGAGAATGCTGAGTCGCGTAATGCGTCCCTTAATCGAACAACAAGGAGCGTAGCACACCTGCTTACGTGCTGGTGATGGTGAGGGGGAGGGGGGAGGGGGACGGCTCCGCACACCTCTACAGCCCTTTTACGAAGATGTGCCAAAAAAAAAAAAGAGCGGCAGACCCCTTCCCCAGAAAACCAGCCACTGCCAGCGGCGCCACCCAGTCATGCGTGCATGGACACCTGCACACAGCAACAGAGAGAGAGAGCACCTCATCTTACCAGCCGTCCGTCTCTCTTCATTTTACAGAGAGTGCGCTGCATTCACCTTCTCCCTCCCTCTTCGTCTCTGCGCTTATGGCTTTATGCCTTGCGCTTGGAGGAGCGCAGCTTAGACACCACCGCCTTCAGCGGGTCGGCGGAAGCCTTCTGCGTTGCCTTGCGCAGACGGTTCGACTGCGTCTGCTTGGCTTGCACGCGCTTCCGGTACGCAGCTACGTCGTCTGCCGTCGACAGATGCATGTACTCGGGCACCTCGAGGATGTTGCGCTCAACCCTGATCCTCTTTGAGGACCGCCGCATAACTCTCTGCAGGGCGTCCGCGTCCTTCTGTGACAGGTGGTTCGCCAGGTACGAGCTACGACTCAGCTCCGCGGCGACGGAGGCCACCCGCATCTTGCGCGTCGAGGCGCGCGTGATGTTGCCCAGCACGCTGTCCACGCGGTACTGCAGCTTTGCCACCTCAGCCCGCTGCATCTGCCGAAACGGCCGAATGACGTCGCCGCGCTCTGTGCAGTACTCCTGCAGCGGGCGCAGATACTTGCGGGCCTGCGGGACGGTGAAGATCGCAATGGACACGCCCTCCTCGCCGGCACGACCGGCGCGGCCGATGCGGTGGGTGTAACGAGACAGCGCGATCGGGTCAGTCGCCTCCACCCCGTCGAACAGAACGACGTTGCGCACGTGCGCAAAGTCGATGCCGCGGTGCAATGCCGATGGCGCCTCGGTGTTCGCACGGCCACCCACGGAAGCCGACCGCGGCCGACGCCGCGATGACGACGACCCCAACTGACCGTCCGAGCCCTTCTCACCCGGCTGCGACTCCTCCAGCGAAGCTTGCAGCTGCACTGCGCTCTCCAGTGTGCCATCGGTGCACACGAGCGTGGACACCATGCCGCTTTGGAAACGACGCAGAGTGTCGAGGCGCACGTTGATGGGCAGGTTCGCATCGTACGCGAGCGTTGCCACCCCGAGTTGCTCCAGGAAATTCTGCAAACGATACGTTTGCTCGTCGTCGTTCACGAAGATGAGTGTCTTGCCGGTGATGAGGGCCATGCGGTAGAGACCGAAGAGAAGCGTGTGGCCGTGGCACTCGTCCGTGGCCACCAAGTAGTACTGGTGCAGTGTCTTCTTCAGTGGGTCCCTCACCATGACACGGGACTCGACAACCGGGCCCTGCTGCGAGGCCGCGCTGTCCTCGACGTCGCCACGCACCAACTCCTCCACGTCCTCCGACGTGAGCACCACATTGACCGGGTGCCGCAGCAGTTGGCCTTTGACGGCCGCGACGCCTTTGGTTAGGGTGGCGGAAGCTAGAATGACCTGCATGCTCGGTGGCAACACCGACTGCACCGTGCGCAGGGATCGCTCCGCCATCGAGGCCACCACGTCGGCCTCGTCAAGGACAAAAAAGCGGACGTGCTGGAGGGTGTCGGCCGTCACGGTGCCCTGGCTGCACCCCTTCGCCAGTAGGGCGGCGGTAGTAATGACTATGTGGGCAGACTGAATGCGTCTTGCCGTCACGGCGCCGCCAGACGTCAGGTTGTCGATGGCCAGCCGGGGCTGCACATACTTGGCTATCAACTGCGCCGCCTCGGCCGTCTGCTCGCACAACTCGACCGACGGAACAAGAATGAGGACGCGCGGCTTGGGCAGTGCTCGAGCATTGCCGCGCTGCTCCCGCTCCGTGATGATGCGCTGCACGGCTGGGATGACAAAGGCACCGGTCTTACCAGAGCCGGTGCGGGATTGAATGGAGATGTCTTTGCCTTTGAGGGCGAGCGGCACGCAGGCGCTTTGGACGGCGGTCGGCTGCTTCCACGCGAGGTCTTCGAGGGCCTCGAGCACCCGCGTGTCAAGCGGCAGCTCAGACCACTCCGTCTGTACTTCGGCTTCAGACATGAGCGCTGCTTCGAGAACGATGTGGTTTAGAAGAGGGATACAACTGCAGGGGAAGAGGGGTCCGGTACGAGGCGCGCACGTGGAGTGGCCAGGAAAGCGGGCCGTGGATGCAGGGCACGGAGATGATAAGTAGCAGTGAGATGCAGTGTAGCAGTGTGCCGTCAGACCTGGCGACCGGACTGATGGGCACGTGGTGGAAGACGGGGAAAACATCGGATGGAGGCCGCCGCATTCGAAGCGGCTAAAAGACAAGAGGAGCAACCACAACACGCTGCGAGAAGCGGCCCAACGCCACGTCCACCAGAGTAGCCCGACAGAGACGCAGCCGCGGCCACCGCAGTGCGGAACGCAACCAAGAGAACGCGCGCTCGCAGTCGTGTCTCTCGCGCACACTAGCCCTTGTTTCTTTTACTCATGTTTAGCGTCTCTATGCATCTGCCAAACAGCGCACACGCGCACGCCTCTCGTCAAGTGCGCGCACAACGCGTGCGAGCATCCAATTATGCGACGGCATCGTATGCCTTCGATGACACCCTCCAGCACTCTCTTTCGGCCAATGCCTCTGAAAGACAGCGTGCGCTTCAGAGACAGAGAGGAGGACGGGTGCGCGAAAGGCACCGGCGGCGCCTGCACGCCCACGTGAGGAAAATAGAAGCGGGCCGAGGAGCAGGACCCGAGGTCCATGCCGCGCGTTCAACGCGTTGCCCCGCCAAGCATCCACCCCCGAGATTTCACAGAAACTAAGGCAAGAGCGACAGACTCGCAGGGGGGAGAGAGAGAGAGAGACGACGCACACCGTTGCACCTCCGCGGCAGAGTCCTCCACCCGTGACAGCGCACAGACAAGGGAACAGTAGACCCTCGTCCTTCGTCGCGTCAACAGGCGGCGAGCCCCTTCCCCCCCCCCCCCCACACACACCCACACACCCACATGGGGACGGCCGCCGCAGTGCAGGGCAACATACCGTTTTGCTCCCCCATAGTACCTCTGCTGCGTGACGCCCATCAAGCACAGTAGAAGAAGTCTCGCGGCCTCCATAGCATGATAGCGTTGCTGTCGGCGGACACAAGCTGGCCAGCACCATCTTCCTGCCAACTCCAGCCCAGGTCCATGATCACATCGGTGTGGCCCCAGTGCTTGAACAGCGTCTTGTGCCGGGTCTGATTGTAGATGCAGACGACACCGTCATGACCGCCGGAGGAGAAGAGGTGCCGCGAGTGTGGGCACCACTGAAGGGTGGTCACCTCGTCGTCATGCAGGCAGTCCACCTGCACCGGCTTGCTGCTCTGACGCAAGTCGAAGAAAAAGACGCTGCCCAGCGCGTCGCCAACGAGCAGCGCGTTCCCGTCGAGTGGGGAGAGGGCGAGGGAGGTTGCCGCGTTTTCGATGGAGAAGACCTCTGTGGTGTGCTGCATGCGCACATCGCTGAAGTACACGGCGCCAGTGAGGACGTCGCAACGAAGGTGTCCGGTGACGACCACGAGAAGTTCACCTGCGTGACGCGCGCCTCCTCGTCTTCGAGCGAGAAGACCTTGAACGGCTCCACCTGGCGGCTGTCGTCCTTCGACAAGTTAGCCACGCGCCACACACAGACTCGTCCTGTGGAACCAGACGCCACCACACCCTCCGCATTGGTGCTCCAGTCCAAGTTCTCCGAGGCACCGTTGCCGCCCTTCAGCGTTAGCACGTGCTGCCCCTCACCAGTGCGACGGTCCCATCGGTCCTGCTCCGTCACCACCACATTGAGTGCACGCATGCGCTTCTGGTACTGGGCCCGCTCCTCCTCCGTCGCGTCACTGCTGAGCTCGTTTGGCGGCAGCGGCGCGCGGGGCCGCGGAGGCTCATTCGGGAAGCGGCCCAGCGGCACTCGCGACCAGTCAAACACATACAGGTTCCCGTTGCTAGAGGACGATGCGATGAGGAGCGGGTTTACTGGCGCGTAGCGGGCTGCCAGCACATCCCCATCGTGAAGAATGCGCCGCTCAATGCTGAGGCCGCAGGCGTGCGGCGCCATGCCGTACCCGCCAACCTCACCGGTGGCCTCGCTGTAGGCTACATCGGATCCGTCCAGGGCCTGCGTGTCCTGCGGCACTGTTGCAGACAGGAGCTGGATGTAGCTCTGCTCCTGGCCGCCTGTGCGCGTTCCGCTCAGTATGGTGTGCGTGGTGAGGCCACTCTTTGCCGTCACGTACGGCATGAACTGCGCCACCGGGCTCTCCCAGACGAGGTCAATGTGAAACAGATGCTGATACAAGTCGCGCACGTGTTTGCGCCACGTGCAGAAGCGCACCGTCTCTTGATACGAAGGCGCCTCCTCTGCCGCTGCAGTGGACGACGTCTGCGAGACCGCGTCGATCGGCGGCGGCACTTTGCCGGTGCATACGACATCGGCGCCGGACTCCATCATGGGCGATGATGTTGTTGACGTCCGCCACCGCAGCCCTGCGCAGGTGAGCGTGTATGCCGTGGTGGAGAGAAGAAAACGGAGAGGTTGATGTGCGGTGGAAGGGCGCGGAGAGGGAACTGCGGGGGCGCTGTCAGCGGTACGTGTCTGTCTGCGCTGCACAGTTGTGAAGTGAGGCGCGAACACGAAACAGACGAGCCTGCGGCAGGACAGGTGGGAAGGAAGGGCAGGGAGAAGGTGGCATGCGCGAGAGAGAGTGGAAACGGGCCCCCGCATCGCTACACACGCCACGCGGAACGCCTTCGCCAGAAGCTCCGGCAGCCTGCAGAGAGACAGCATTGCTTGTCATGAGTTTTCAGAAACTGTTGCCACACAGGCAAGCACCCTACTTCGGACGTGTGGGCAGGCAGCTTTACAGGTGGGCTCACGGTACCCTCGGCACGTGGGACCGCTGATGCAGGCGGTCGGTGCAATGCAGACGGCGCAGCCTCACCACAACTCCTCTGACTGTGTTTGGATTGCGCTTACGGCCTACCCTCTTGAACACAGCACCATCGCCCCTCCTTCCTGCGCATTGTCGCTGAAATCTACGCAGCGCCGCTGAGACGCGGACACCAGCCGCAGAGCGCTTGCACGGAAGAGTGTGTGCACCACCGCCCTACCCCTCTCGCGCAGCCGACGATATGGCACGCTGACACACGCAGGTGTTCAAGCAATCACACAGAGGAGCGCTTGGCTCTCGCCTCTCACGGGATGTCCATCCTTTCCGCCGGAAACGTGCACCTGCTTCCGATGAGGGCACGGATGCGCAGCATGGCATGCTGCGGCACACTCGCAGACGGCCGAGGAGGGAGCACGGCGCCCCTTTCTGTGCGCGTGCGCAGCAAGGTGCAGTGAAGCTGGCACCAACGGAGCGCCGGAGTGTGGCACGCAATATCTCGCCCCAGCGGCGACGTCGGAGCCGCCGCACCTTCCAAAACAGCAGCGCACTTGCAGGAAAAGCTGGAGCGTGCGACGTGGCACCCCTACAGCGGCTTCACCGCCTCCGGAAAGCTCGGCGACATCTTCGCCGTCACAGACAAGACGTCTTTGCTGCCCAGCGCGCCTCTGTCCGGTGCGCCGGAGATCGTGACGCCGTTGAGCCAGGGGTGATGACAGACGTCGGCGAGGGAAGGGCGCTGCGATGGGTCCACTGTCATCATGCGCGCAATGAGGTCCTTACACAGAACGGGTAGATGTGCCATGGACCGGTTGAAGGCGACGACTGCGTCAGAGCGGGGGGGCTTTGGTACCGTGCCAGAGCAGAGAATGTACAGGAGCACTCCCAGAGACCACACATCCACCGCCGCAGTGATCTCCTGCGGTGGAGCTCCGTCCGCAGGAAAACACGCCAGCTCCGGCGCTGCGTAGACTGGCGTGGCGGCACCGGTGGTCTCTAGCATGCCGCCCCCTGCGCCGCCGCCTTCGTACTTGGCACTGCCAAAGTCCGCCAGCTTCAGCCTCACGTCGTATGGCGAAACCGCCTTTGCCTCCGCCTGGTGATCGTCCACGACGGAGAGCGCGGCATCGCCGTCGGTCTGCAGCGCCGTCGCCGTCGCCGTTGCCGAGGTTGAGGTTGTGTCAACCTCGCCATTGGTCCCTCTCCTGACGACGTCAACGAGCACGTTCTCTGGCTTGAGATCGCAGTGAATTATGCTTCGACCGTGAATGTACAAAATCGCCTCGAGGAGCTGCCCGAAGAGATGGCGCGCTTCAGCCTCGGTGAAAGGGTTGCGTCCACGCCCGACGATGTAGTCGAACAGGTCGCCGCCGCGCACGTACTCCATGACCAATGCGACACAGCCGCTGCCCTCAAACGCGTCCACCACCCGTACAACGTGTGGGTGATCCATGCTGCGCATCATTTCAATCTCCGTGTGCAGTGAGGCCGCAGCCTCCTCACGGGAGAAGCGCCCCCGCTCAATCAGTTTGATAGCGACTGGTGCCCCCGTCTCCCGGTCTATACCAAGCCGCACCGCTGCCAAGCTCCCCTGGCCCAGCACCGGCCCTAGCTCGTACCGCTGCAGTCCTTCCACTGCTGTAAAGCCTGATGAGGAGTGCCCCGGCAACGGCGCAAACTCAAACCCACACCGGCTTGCCTCCTCTAGTGTGGGGTTCAGAAAGGAAAGTGTGTCGCGCGGATGCAACACCGAGCATCGGCCCCGACCCACCCGGCGGCCATTGATGAAAGTGCCGTTGAAGCTGTTGTCGTGCACGAACACGTCATCACCAAGGACAGAGAGCACGCAATGAAGCCGCGACACCGAGTTCGAGGGAAGCACCAGGTCACAGCAGCTGGGGTCGCGCCCGATGCGAAGACCCTCTACACCAAAGCGCGTCACACGCACGTTTATGCTGGCGGTTCCGCCAAGAGGAGTGAGCTCGAAGAGCTCCGGCTCGGCGTGCCGCCGAGCATGCGGGTCTTCCTCGCCGTTGCCGTCCGCAGCGCCTTTGTCATCAGAAGACGATGTCGGCAGGGGCCGAAGCCGCCGAAGATGCGGAGACGTCGGGCTGCCTCTCTCGGTGGTGTAGGAGCTGGAGCGCTCTCGCTTGAAGTTGGCTTGGAAGGGCTCCCGCAAAAGTTTGTCAGAGGCCCCCTCCATGTGGTCGTATGCGTTGGTGTGCGTGTATTTGCGGTTGCACTCCGGGGGGGGGGGGGGCAGGTAAGGTAGCGGACGAGAGGCTGCAGCGAGAAGGGGGAGGGAAGGGGGGTAGCCTCTCTCAGCTGGGTGCCACCAGCACACAGAGGAGAGATGACAGGAGGGCAAGAGGTGGGGCAAGAAAAAGACAGCGGAGCCGCAGGTACGCATACATTTGGGTAGTAACACTATAGGAGGCAGAGAAACCGAAAGGGGTTGGGGGGGGGGGTGCCGGCAGCGGACAACGATGCGCAACGAAAGAGGCGCATCATCGCTGCCGCTGTCAAGTGCAGCTTGCTGTCCGTGAACATCACCATACCTATGTGCACATCGAGCAGCTGTGTGTGTGGGGGGGGGGGAAGAGAGAGAGCTGTTTCCCCTGCTGCTGTGGGGCACGTGTGCGACGACGACGCAGGTCACAAAGGGCAACAAAACAATCGAAAGAGGCAAGAGCGACGAGGTGTCATCGTCTGTGAGTGTGCGCCAGCTCAAGCACCCATGCGGCGTTCACCTGGCGCGCGCGCCGCCCCTCTCCGCTGCCGTTTTTTCGACCTCTCTTGTCCGTTTGAAGGTGCCTCGCGTCTGAAGGCGCCGGGAGGCGAGCGCCGACGCCGAGGAGGATACAGCGAAAAGCAAACAAGGGGGTGAGGCGCGGCAACACGCACTCAACATCAGCACCACGACAACTGCGTCTTCGCGGATGGAAGCTGGTCCACAGAGACAAGAACGCACCTCCGCATTCACCGAGTGAAGGCAAGATGCTCACGCCCCTGCCACTCACCTTGCTCGCTCTCTCTCCCCTCCGTTGTCTCTCTCCAAACTCTGCAGGCCATAACGCAGGTGCTTCCTATTAGTAGTAGAGCACGCCGTCGCTGCCCGGCACTGCGGCCGTCGCGTGCGCCCGAATGTGAGGGAGAAGAGTGGTAAGAGCGGGACAGACACCAGAGAGGAGAGGAACCAACCACAGGCGAGAAGGACATCATCAACGCGCCGCCCTACACAGGGATCAACACAGCACCAGAGTTCAAGAACAACAAAAGAAGAAGGGAGGGCACTTCGCGACGAAAATGTAGTCGATAAGACTGTTAGGCGCCATGCCGTGCAGCCACAGCGCCCATCCAAAGGCATCTGCTCGAAAGAACGAAGAGGGGAGGGGGGGGGGGGAGGAGAAGCTACACAGAGGATCGCGGCATAGAATGTGAGGTTCGACCATAACAAGGAACTTACACGCGACGACGAGGTTATCAACCAGATTTGCCCGCCGAGTCGGCGCACCGGCATGCACGTATGCTCGAACGTGTGTGCAGGCTTATTGCGGTCCATAAACGGCACATCTCCTCCACTCCCCCAAACCCCCCGCTCTCGCTCTCGTGAGTACTTTCAATGTGGCGGTGGAAAGCCAACAACCTGGGCCAGCGCACGGACACGAGGCGCTGCGAGATGCGTCGCACGTGGCATGCACGACGAAAGATACAAAACACATAAGATGGCCACGACACCCAAGACGGAATGGGAGAAGCGGCAAATCAAGCGAGTCGCGCTCCTGCACACCGCGCGTGCACACACGCGCCGAGGTGAGGAAGCGGAAGGGCCGGCCGGAAAACTGTACACGGGCAAGCGCCTTCACGCAGACTTGTTACGTCTGCGTATGCATGAGTAACCTGGTGTGCTGAGTCGGTGCAAGTAGTGGCGCCGGTTGAGTTGGGTGTACATGAGCACTCGGTGACTGCGTGGACAGCGTTGACAGCGAGCCACAACACGAAGAGATGGAGCGAACAGTACGCCAACGAGGATACGCATATATGTTTCGCAGCGGCCGACGAAGACGTGAGGCAGCAGCGGGGAGGGCCGGCGGGCAACGAGGTGGCACGGGCGGGAGCGCGTGCGCGAAGAAATACAGTCGATCTTCTCTCCTGCGTGGATGGAGGCGCATCTTCTGTTTTGTTTACTCGCCCTGCGGTTATCCTCCAAAGCAATCGGCAGATCACGCCTCACACCTCCCACCCCACCCCACCCCGGCCAGCCGTGGAGGAGGCCGGGCTGTTCGGCAGGCGGGTGACTGACAGGGTCTTTACTGCGCGCCACCGCCTCTCTTCTACTCATTCGCATCGGCTACTGTGGAGCGCAGCCAAGGCCGCTGCTGCCAGCGACTTCTGCACTGTCGTTGTTGCCCTTGAGGGGTCGGGCAGACTTGACCCTCCCGAAGTCCTCGAAGAAGATGTCACCGAGTTCCATGGCGTCCATCTCGTGCAGCACAATGGGGGCCGCAATGAGGGGGTACATGCACCCTGCCTCACGCAGCGGCAGCGGTGTCCGCAGGCGAACGCCAGCCTTAGACTGCAGGCTTTGCCGCACCACCAATAAGAAGCTGGGCTGGTCCTTGACAGCGTCGAAATCGCCAAAGTAGAAGAGCTCGAGGCAGACCTCGCCAGGGGCGCACTGACCATCGATGCGGGCAAACGGGTCTGGTGTGCGCATGTCCCAGAACGGAAAGGGCTCGTCGACACCGGGGTGCTGGATCGCGAATTCGGTGTCCACGCCCTCCTTACGCGGACCATAATGGACGCGGGAGACGATCTGGTACACCTCCGTTTTCTTTGGGTCGTAAGTCAGAATCTCGCACGCCGCCAGGCCTGGCATGCCGGGTGGAGGCTGAGGGACTCGTTCGGGACCAGCAACGTCGTCTTCGCCCTCCCGCCGAGCGTCGAGGAAGACTGGACGTTGGCGAGGGGCGTTCAGGCGCATGGCTACAAGACGATCGTCTGGAACCGGCACATCCTTGTCAAGCATCTTCATGGCCAGGATGAAATCGGCGTGCGAGAACTCGTGCAGGTCGTCGTCCTTACTTGTATCGTCCTGGTCGCCGAGGTTGCTCATCTCGAGCACCGACTTTCTCACGACATGTGCCGTCATGATGGGGTCGCACGGCTTACCCATGATGCTGAGGCTGCGCAGGGTAACCGTGTTCTCTAGCAGGTGATCCAGCATCAACAAGAGCTCATTCGATGAAAAGCCGAAGCGAATCTGAATGAGCCCCTTCAGCTCCGCAATGGTGGTGTCCGGCGACAAAATAGCATCACTGTCTTCGATGACGGAGTACCTGCCAGTCAGAAACCACTTGACCGTCACCCTCATCGGTGCGTCAAGTGTGCGTGATCGAAGCAGGGAACGAAGCGAGCAGCGGCCACACAACAGAGAGCGACCGATGCATGTACGTCCGCGCACGAATGCTAGACTTCAGCGCAGGAATACGGGGGTGGAATGGCCGTCTGCTAATACAGGGCGCTGACAGCAGCTCTGGTATCAGCCCGGTGGAGAGCCGGCCGCTGTAGCAACGTGTGCGGGAGCCTTCGCTTCCCTTCGCTTCTTGGCTGTTCGCCTGTGCGACGACACCGATGCCCCTCTATGCGTGTGCGGGGCGAACGCGCAGAGAGGCAGTTGGGCTCCGAAGGGCAGCTGAGTGTCTGACGGTGGGCTCCCACAGAGAATGGGCACGCTCCGTCGACGCCGCTCAGGGAAAATGGATGAGCCCACGCCGAAGGCACCGGCGAAGACGAACATCCGTGCCGGGACGAATGAAGGCAGAAGGAGAGAGGTGTGAAGTGCAGAGGAAGCAGTTGAAGGTGCGGTGCAGCCGCGTTCGGCGCGGGGTCCATGGATCGCGCAGGCCTTCTCTGACGTCATGCAGCCCTGCACACAAGTTACGTCTGCTCATGCGCAGGCAGATGCGGGTGCACCGCACAAATGTCTCTTCGGGCTTACTGGAGCGGCGCTCAAGGGCCCTGCCCACGCCCGGCTGTGCTCAGCAATGCAGTCGGACGACAGCAACGTAAGGGCAGTCGAAACGAAGGGGGGAGTTACGCTAAACATGGCGAGATCGCACGCCGAACGCCGCAGCTCGGCGCACACCACATTCCCACACACGCACTCACACACACACACAGATAGCGGCTGAGCGCTGCGGCGGACGTTCTTCCCATGATATTCACAGCGGCCAGCAAGTGTCCATGTGAGAGAATCAAAGAAAGCGTGGGGGAAGCATACGCAGAGGGTCGTTGCCTCGGCACACTCCATCTACGCCGGCCCGGCGCCATTCCATCGCTGAGCTTAGTACTTGCGCCACTGCGTGTTGCATTTGTTGCACGTGATGATCACCGTCATCGGCTCATCGCCCGAGCGCGTCTGCCGCTGCTCCCAGGAGGAGTCTCGGGCGCCGCAGACGCGGCACTTGAAGAGTGTCGAGTTGCTCGTCCGCATTGCCTTCCTAATCTCGCTGAGGTTTGTGTCCTTGGAGCGCTCCTCCATCTTCTCTTCGATATGCTTGCGCAGCTCCGGATTGGCCAGCTCAAGGTCGTCCATCGTGACGAGCCGCTCCACCAGCACCTCTCCCTCCACCACCTTCCGTCGCAGCTCGCCGTTCTTGGAGTCCTTGATGTTGAACAGCAGCGTCTGAAAAGTGTCCTTCGTCTGCTCCATATCGCCCGGAATCGCCTCCACGATACGCACACACAGATCCATCACCCGCTCAGACTCGCTCGACGGCCGCTCTTTCATGAACACGCCATGCAGTAACGCCACCCACCGCTGATGCAGCGTGATCCTCTTCGCCGCGGTTGTCACGCTAGGCGCCGACGTGCATGCGTGAGATGCAGCGGCGGCAGTCGGAGGCGTGACAAGCGTGGAGATTGCGAGGGACGAGGTGGGGCTCGAGACGGGCGTCTTGCGAGGGATCTTGCGCGGCAGGTTGGAGTAGGGAGATCGCGGGGTGACAGACCTGCTTTCTACCCTCGCTTGCTTCGGCGAGACCGCCTCGGTATCGGCATGGGCGTCATGGCGGACTTGTTCCGCTGTCAAAGTTGCAGGGGAGGGTGAAACCGAGTTGGAGCTCTGACTGAGGCCACCTAGAGCGTTGGGGGTGAGAAAGTGAGTAACGGGCTCGGCGACGCGTGGGCGCTTCAGCGGGGAAGCGGCCGATGAGTTTTGCACGTCCTCCGCCCCTCGCGACGGCGCCGCTAGCGGTGACACAGAATGCGTCGGCACACCAGGCAGAGGCGGCGGACTCGGCGGCGGCGCCTCGGATGAAGCAGGCAGCTGGACGGAGTCTGACATGGTCGCACGCGGCCCGCTGCGTAGACGCTGCAACAAGCGAGCCAACGAGGAGCCGCAGCAGTACTGCACAACAGAAGGCGGGGGGACGCGAGGCACGAGGGGGCAGAGATATGACGTGAAAAGGCACGAGTCAAGTGAACAACGCCGCTCGCAAGCGGAGCTGCTTTGAGGTATGCGTGCGACTAGCCGGATGAAGAGAGCGACGCCAGCGGCACCGCCCAATAATGCGCGTATGAGTCTATGCGTGTGTGTGTGTACGTGTACGTGTATGTGTATGTGTATGTGTGTACGAGAATAAAGAGAAGGAGCACTACGATTCCCTCGCGTGATGGCGTGCAAGCAACTTCGAGCTTGGCTGCGACAGGCGGTCGGTGCGCTTTGCTGCCAATGAAAGCACTGGTCAACGGGGCACGGGTGTGCCGCTGTTTCTCGTGCGTTTCGTTCCTTCCCTGCTTCTACGTGCGTTCCTGACACCTCTGCGGCGCACACAACAGGAAAGGGCTCTTGAAAGCAGCGCGAAAGCACTTGTGCGAGCACCGAGTGGGTCCCACACCTTCGGGGGCGTGCAGTCCGCTGCGCCGGAGACACGCACCGGTGAGAAGCAGAGAGGAGGAGAGCCGCCAGACGATGCGTAAGCAAAGAATAGCATAGGCGAGGTTTTCGTCTGAGCGGCAGTGTGTGTGTGTGTGCCGAAGCGTACGCCAGCTCGACGTCAAGCGGTGCGTCATTACTTTGGCTCTGCGCCCCGTTTGCCGTTGCAAGACACCCAAGAGGCGGTGGCAACGACTGCGCCAGCGCGCACGGCACCCTGCACAAGTCGGGAGGTGCTCATTCACCTTTTCTGAAAAAAGTGGTGCCGAATGCAACACGAAGAAAAACCGCATATTTTTCATGTCTCGCTTGTGCTTCCTCGACGCGCTGTTCGGTGGCGGTTCGAGGTTGGATGGATACAGCGCTCGAAGCAGTCGTGGCAGAAAGCACTTTGACAGCAACCCACGCACACAGGCAAGCACCAGGCGCACTCGCTGCTCTCTTACCGCGCTCATTGCCGGAAGGATACGGAGCACCTGCAGCACCGCAGCAGCGTCGGCGTTTGATCATCGCCCTGCCACTTCACAAAGTCGGTGAAGCGGAAGTTCGCGTAGCACTCACGAGATCCACACTCCGGGCAGGTGAACATGTTCGTAACGGTGAGGTTGAGCCTCTCTAGATACTCCACTGAGTGCTGGTTCAGCCGCTCAAGTCGAGCCTTTTCCAGCACTGCGCGCTCGGCTTGGTTGAGGAGGCTCACTTCGTCGAGGGCAACGAGCTCTTCAGGACGCAGACGACCACTGAGAACGCTCTCCCTCAGTTCTTCGTTAAGTGGATCGGCAAGCGCGCGGGTGACCGCTCGGGCCACCTCCGCACCGCCAGCCCTCTGTCTTAGCGCAGCGACAACTCGGCCCGCCACTTCGTCGACGTTGGCGGATGGGCACTGCGCACCACTCTGTGAGAGGGCCTGTCGGATGAGGCTACTCATGTCCATACGAGCTTGCTTGCGAGGCGCCTCGCCACTAGCGCGAGTCGTATGTGAGATCTCGGCGGATGAAGCCGTCGTGCCCTCAGAGGTCGCGTGAGCAGGTCGGCGGTGAGTCACGCGCGACGGGTGCTGCAACGCCGTGAGCTCGACAAAATGCATATTCAGGGCGGCGGCGGCGATCGCCTCAGCGTTTGAGACACCGCTGTCAGAGCTCCACTCGCTATCCGACATGCCCTGCTTTGCAGGGTCTAGCACATGGAAAATGCGCGATCGATGGCCTGCAGTAGACGAGCGTGTGAATACTTTGCGTCGCCAGTGTGAGGGGTGTGTGCAGGTGTGTGTGTGAGAGAGAGATGGATGGGAGAGGGGGCGAGAGAGAGACCGACCGACAGAGAGTTACACCAGCGTCACACCCGTACTAGTGGAGCCCGTCCTTTCTTGTAGAAGAGCAACCACACACACACACACACACACACACAGACGCGCAAAGGTGTGTGTGTGTGTGTGCCGGTGCTTGTGTGTCCAAGCGAGAGTGCGGGGCTGTACGTCCGTCCAGCTGTCCGCCTCACCGAGCGGAGAAAGTAAGGGAGGGGGTCCCGGACGGGGAGGTGGGGGGTGGGGCGTACTCGGGAGACACCGAGAGTGGGAATGACGAGAGAGAGGGCGATAGCGAGAGAATGGGGCCGCCCATGATGTCACTGGGCAGAGGCGGGCAGGGGAGAGAGGCACCCTTCCCCTCACACAGCCAAAGATATAGAAAAAGAGGGGGGGGGGTAAGTAACACCGACACAGGAACAGAAACGTAATCGCCTCCGCACACTGGACGCCAAACGGAAAACGAAAGCCCCGCCCCTCCTCTGCCCCGGTCTTGGCCGCACCGTCATGCCCCGAGAAAAGCGCACGGCGATACAGAGACCAAACCAACCGAAAGAGGTCAGGCAGGGACGGGGTGCGCACGGGGCTCGCTGGCGGAGGGACGGAGAGGAGGAGGTGAGTTGGACAGAGAGCGAGAGTACGCGATCAGCACTCACTCTCCGAGGCGCGCCTTCACGATAGTATATGCACAAAGAAAGAAGTAGAAGACGGCTGATTCGGGTGCGCGCGAAGATCACACGGGCGCAGCATCCATAGAGCCACAGTGGGCGAGGACATACCCTATCGGTATCTGTCTCTCGGTTTCTGAATGCTAAGAACAGCAATACGGGGAAGAGAGTGTGAGAGAGCCGCGTTCAACGTTGCTGTATCGACTTTCTGTGGCGCAACGCTCCATGAAGCAACTAAGTGGAGGTGGTGCGTCGATCAGCCCTGATGACTCCGAGCGTCTGAGGGCGCAGCAATGCGCCAGCAGAGAACGGCTGCGGCGGAAGAAGACACCAATCATGAGAGTGAAGAAGAAAAAGGAGAAAGGTGCGCACGAGCTGCAAAATTGAGAACATATAGAACGGAATCAGGCTCCACGCCACGTAGGGAACTTCAAAGCCGCAGAGTCCGGTTGACACGCACACTTGCCGGTGCTGCCGCCGCCCTCGCATGGTCGGCGTTACCTCCGCTGTTCGATGAGGGCGACTCCGAGGCCCCGGTATTGAAAATGCAGCGAATCAGCGCGCACGCTGGCGCAAGAGACGTCGACGAAGCACCGCCTTCCCGCACGCGCACGGGTGGAGTACTACAGCCTCACTGTCGATTAGCGGCGCATACTCTTTTGTTTCGATTCCTAGGGACCTCTGATGCGTCTTTGCCATCACATCTGGCGAAAGCTCATCATCTGAGACACGAGAAGAGAAGCAACGTCCAACAACGCTGGTGCAAAAATCCATATTGCTAAGTGCCACCACAGCTGAACAGACACACACACACGCGCATGCTTCCCCACCCCCTCGCCCCTCTTCCCGCATCCTTCGCACCGACAGACAGACGGGCGCACACGCACACGCACATCCGGCAGCGAGGCGGAGGGGAGGCGCACAAAAATTCGGACACGGAGAGAAAGAGCAGTCTTTTTCGAAAATAATGTAAACGAAGCCCCCTTAGGGTGCGTTCTTTCCTCTGGCTGCGAATTTGTGCGCTGCTGTGGCGTCGTCGGCCACACGCACTACCACGCTGCAAGTCAACCACATAGAGAGACAACGAAGCACCCCACATGCAAGCACGCACGCCAGCGAGGGGGCTCGGCAGCAGAAAAGCGGCATCACGCACAATCAGACCCCCCTCACACACCACACACACACACACACCATCATCATCATCACATAACCGTTCACCACCACAAACGAACAGAAAGACAGCGAGAGAGCACGTTGGAAAGGCGAAAACACGGCCTTCCAACAGAGTACAAGACGGAGACGCAAAAAAAAAAAAACACACACACACAAGAGCTCAGCGCGGTACCATTTTCATTTGCGGGCGTGTGTGTATGTGCTCCCGTGCGAGAGCCGGAGAGCGAGAGAGGTGACAGCGACAGAGACAGAGGGTACAACCGTGGTAGCGGCCTAGAAGCGAACCAAACGCGAATTTTACATGTGTGTCACACAACCGCTGCTCTTTACGGCGGCAGTGTTTCCGTGGTTTGTATACATGTGGGAAAGAGACTTAGAAGAAAGAAAGCAGAAGGCAGAAGAGAAGCACACAGAGAGCCTGCGCGGCGCCAGAGCAGATAAAACGGCACCCACCACAACCCCCCATCTACACGCATGTGCAACTACATAGCGCTGGATATGGGTATGTATGTATGTATGTGTGTGTGTGTGTGGATATAAGTACATTTATATTCCCACACCCACACGCTAAGACACATGCACATACACAAAATATGTACAGCTGACAGTCAACACAGACACACACACACACACACACATCTTGTAAGGGCAGATGTTGGCACGCCCGAACGCAGAGATAAGAAGCGTCGTCCGTAAGAAACGAAGTGCAACGGGTACGGCAGCAGAAGCAGCAGGATCTCTGGAAGAAAGAAACACAGAGAAACCAAAGAGAAACGAGAGTCACGCGTGAGCACCGACGGGCGAGAGCCCCTCCCCCCGCCCTTCCGCTCACGACGGCCGATCGGAAAAACGAAACGTAAGAGAAGTAGAGGATGGAGAACAGCGTGAAGCAACATAAACCTTCAAACTTCCCCGCCCCCACCGACGACGTATGCCCATACAAGAAGCACGGCGACGCTGCAGCCAACGTACGCAGCAGCAGCAGCGCCGAAGCGGAACCAAAGACAAAGAAGAGCGAACACAGACAAGGAGATCGGGATAAGCGTAAACAGTCCTCCTCCTCCTCCTCCTCCTCCCCCTCCCCCTCTCTCTCACTCCATTTTTCTCTCAAGGCCTCTTGCGGTTCATGGTCCGCGCCGGTGTTTGCTTCGCTGTCGCAATGCGGGGCAGACTCACCGTGTTCGCAGCGGGCAATATAGAGAGTTTGCTGCCGTGGCGACGAGGTAACGGAAGCGGTGTTGTGCTGGCCGGTGGCGCCGGCTTGCGCCCCTTTGGAGGTGACGGCAACTCCATGAGCTCCTTCTCACGCTCGCTCTTCAGCAAGTCACGCAGCTTTGCACGCCGCTCCGCCTTGTCCGTCTCCTTCGCGTGCTCTAACATCGCCAACTCCGCCCTCTCTCGTCTGCCATCCACCTCTTCGTTGAACCGGCTGGCGCAGCGGTGTCCGCGCAAGCGCGGCGTTTGCATCCCGCTACGTACTTTGCAGCCTCCTCCTGCACCTCCTCATCCACGTCTTCGCATAGCCGGCCGACCATGGCTGTAAATTCTTCTTCGAGGGCGCCGGCGTTGCTCTTCCGCAGTGTCTGCGACAGCAGCGGCAGGCTACGCGCTAGTGCCAGTCGTACCGCCGTCACGCTGTCGCGCTGCAGCTCGAGGCAGCACTCCAGCATACGCTCCCGAACACAGCGCATGGAAAAAAAGCGAAAGGATGCAGAGACAAAGTAGATGTACGTCTGGCGCGCGTAGCAAGAGTTGGATCTACCGTACTCGCTGTTCAGGCGGCTAAACATCTGCGCCTTGACGATGGAATTTTCGATGCGGGAGGCTATGTGCATAATGAGCGTGGCACAGTCGGCCTTCAGTATCGTTGCCCCGGTCTTGGCGTACTCCCACAGCCGCGGCACGACCTGCTCCGTCAGCGTCTTCTCCTCGAACGAGGCGATATAGTGGTCCACAATCTGCATGACGTGCTGCATAGTGTGCCAATTCACCACGGGCTCCGACACCCACGAAAGGAGAGCGTCAAGCACGGCAGAAAAGAACGACACGCGTGACGAGCTTTTCAGCTCGCTGCGGAAGTAATCAAGAAGGTTGTTGATGTGCTTCACCAGCGCCGCCCGTACGGACGTGTCGGGGTCACCGATAAGGCGCAGGAAGGGCCGCTCCAACAGGTCCGCAGTTGGCGAGTGCAGCAGTGGAAGAAGCTCGTGCATGCCCGCAGCGGCGCTGACCCGGGCAGCAACGCAACTATCAGAGGAGAGGGACAAGAGCGCTTTGCTCAGGTGCGTGGCGAAGACGGTGCGAGGAAGCGATGCCACCACAGCAGGAAAGTTGAAGGCGCACTGACGGCGCGCCTCCTCTTCGTGTCGTGTCGCAGCGGCACAGAAAAAGTCTGCAAAAAGCTTCACGTCGTCGTCTGACATGATGTCAGTCTTGATGGCGTCGAGGAAGCGACCGAACTCTCCGACGAGCAGCCCGACCACCTCGCTTGGTGGGTTCGAGATGAAGTTCTTGATGATGGGGAACAGCTTCTCGCGCCGGTAGACGGGGCCGAAAAACTCCACTAAGTCGATGAGGCACGAGAAGGCAGCTCGCGAGACCGCCTGCTCCTCGTCGCTCAGGAGCTCAAACAAGTCCGGCGCTACACGTGTCTTGGCCTTTTCTACACCCAGTGAATGCGCAATCGCACACAACTGCTGGCACATTCGCTGGCGGACGCCGACGTTCGTGTCCTGGCACAAGGCCAGGGCCCGGGGCAGTATGAGTTCCTCTACCTTGTCAGAGGCTATATGCTGGCAGAGGGCGCCAAGGAGCTTGCAGCTCAGTTCGCGCTGATCCTGCGGCTGGGCGTGCTCTGACTTGTTCACGGCGAGCACAATCAGGTCACTCTGCAGCACACTAACAGGCAAGTAGTCGATGAGCCCGAGCAGCAACTCACACCACGCTATGCGAATCTCCGGCGTCTGGACGGTCAGCATTGTCTTGGTAAAGTCACACATCTTGGTTGCCGTGTTAGGGTCCAACAAACCTACAAGCTTCAGGAGATTCTCCGGCGCGCGACACTGCAGCTCAGGGTCTTGCGCCCACATCGAGTCCAGTAGCGTCTCCAGCACCTTGGAGATCCCCTTCGAGGGCAACTCGACAAGCTGCTCGCGGACATGACCGAAAAAAGAGACGCGCTGCATTGTGCTGCCATTCGCCATAATGTACTTGGCCGACTCCTCTACCGAGAGCTTCTCCTTCTCCACATACCGCTGCACCGCCTCCTCGCGCTCCAGGGCGGCGTTGAGGGCCTGAATGTTCTCGGCGCCAGGCACCTCGCGCACTAATGCGGTGGGGTCATCAGGAAGCGCGGTGGAGGGCATGAAGCCCGAGCCATCTTTACCCACTGGACAGTGCCTAGGTAGCGGCGCGGCACAGCTGTCGCCGTTGCCGCCACTGCTACCCCTGGTCTTGCTCTTCCACTTCTTTGGCGGCAACGTTGACTGGGAAGCCCGGGCCTCCTCGAGGAGCTGCTGGCGTAGCTCAAACGGCGACCGGTAATCCATCCGCTGTCACGTCAGAGAACACGGACGAGAAGACACAATGGTAGAGCAGCGCGAGTACCAGAGGATAAGAGATTCTACGATGAACAATGTGGCAGGACGGATCCCGTTCGCGCGCGCGTGTCTGCAAGAATGGGTAGGGGGTGCCGAGGCAGGCAGCAGAATGCGTGTTGGAGAGGAACACTGAAAAACACCAGCGGGCACCACCTCACAGCACTGCGGGAAAACCTCCGCGGGGAGCGTGACGCCCTCGGGCCTGGGCGCGCAACCGAGACGGGCCACAAAGAAGATAGGCGCCTCGAGAAGGTTCCTGCAACAGAGCGACGCGCAGCCGTGGTGTGTGCACGAGGCTGATTAGACGCAGGGTGGCGGTGGAAACACAAGGAACGCAATTCTCCACCGCCCCTCACCCTTCACACAAGGCGCCCGACGTTGTGAGTGTATGTGTATGCCGCCTACTCTCGTCGTGCGAGCTGATCGCCTTTGAGCGGCAGCCAAGACCAGCCACGAGCCTCTAGACGCGCAGGCGCGGCGGGCTCCAAACATACGAGAGTTTTAGAACAAAAACGTACCGTTGATGCCTCTTTCCAAGCGGAAAAAAAAAACAGAGACGAATGCGGTCGACGCGCCCTCCGGTGCACGTGTGCCTGCCACGTCCTGTGGCCACAAAGAGCAGGAGAGATCGAGAAAGTGGAAGGAGGATGCGCGACGGAGAGGGGCAAAAGCGTTGCTGGGCGACGCACGTTCAAACTTCTGCAGAGAAGACCATTTGAAAGCAGAAGGCCTGAGGTGGGTGCGCCACGAGACGGAGAAAGCGGCACCGGCTAACGCGGAGAGAGGGAGGGCGCCGCTATGCCGGAGATCTTCTATCAGACCTACTTCACCGCTCTGCGGCACACGTGCATAGAGAGATATGCAGCGCCTTTAGGAAGAGCAGCGCGTCGGGGTGGGGTGGGGTGGGGTGGGGTGGGGGGTGGGGGGCCAAGAACACGAATTCCCGTCTGCATTACGCAGGCCCACACACACGCCACGCAGAGCGCGTTGTGCCTTTGGTCTATGAAATTATGTTTTGTTTGATTAGCAGGCGTTGTGAGAGGCGCCCATTACTCGAAGTGGGGGTGCTCCACACGCCGCAGCACGGAGCAGCTCTCGAAGAGGTGTCCCTGAATCTCCAGAAGGGTCGGCAAGGGCAGCAATCCGGCGGACGCTGCGTCCCAACCGTGACGCAGCGCACTCGCTTCTAACACTTTTCGCAGGACGTACTGCAGCGACGCGGCAGCGCAGCCGACCGCGTGGCTGGCCACCATCACGACGCACTCGCGCCTCTGCCCCTCTGCGCCATCGAATCGCTCGAAAAAATGCGTGCACCATTCCTCTGCCCCATCCTGGGTGAGGGGCGGAATGTACACAAGCGTTTCAAGTCGGCCCTGGCGGAGGACGGCAGCGTCGAGCACCTGCGGTGCATTAGTGATTCCAATGGTGAGTACGCCACTGTTGTCTGTGACGCCGTCCAGCTCACAGAGGAGACCCGCCAGCATGCGCCTTGTGACGTCGAGCTGGCTTTTGCCGTTGCCGCTGCTCTGGTCCCCGTTTCCGTGCTGCATCGCACCGCGAGACTGTGCGATGACATCCAGGTCCTCCAGTACCACCACCGCCGGAGGGCGCGTCCGTGCTCGACGGTAAACCTCCCGCAACTGCGCCTCACTCTCTCCAAGGTACTTGGAAAATAGCATCGTGCATTCCACAAAGAAAAACGGGATAGACTGAAAGTCGGCGGCCGTCTGTCGGGCGAGGCTCGACTTTCCGCACCCCGACGGGCCGTGAAGAAGTAACCCGCTGGAGGAGGGGAGGGATTCCATCAGCCGACCGCCACCGCCTGGGCTACTGTGTGCGGCGAACACAGAGACAAGAGTGCTGATGCGATGGCGAACTTCGCCTAAACCGTAAAGGTGGGGAGGTGCGCGCTGCGCGCCAGTAGGGGAACGCCGGTGGTGGAGGAACGCGCAGTCCTCCTGAACCAGTGAGCGCAGCTTTTCCCCGGTGACGCCGTGCGAGGCGGCCTCCACTGCCATGCATGCGTTGAAGAGAAACACTTGGCGTGAGGTGAAGGGGGCCTGTGCGCTAATGAGCAGCTCCCCATGTGATTTGAAGAATGGCTGCGGAACGCTGCGCAACAGCCGCCTCGCTCCCGCCTCGGTAAGCTCGCGGAGCGGGTAGAGAGCAGGTACCTTTTGTTCTAGTAGCCATGCCGGCACCGTGTCCTGACTGGGAGCACTGGCAACGACCGCACATGACGAGCTCGTCAGCGCTGCGTGGAGGAGACGCTGGAGGGGCGGCAGAAGGCCGTTCACGCTGCATAGAAGCCAGAGGAGGTCAATGTCATCAGCGACGACGATCGAGAAGGGCCGCAGCAGTGGTGCACGGGTAGAGAGCGCGCCTAACGTCGAGCTGCAGTGCGCCACACTGGCGTAGGTCAGCGTCCACAGTGTGAAGTCATCGTCGGATGAAGCAGCTGCCGGTGCGGTAAGAACACAGTCGTGCACTTCGGCCGCGTGCCGGGCCTTGGTCGCCACCTGCAGCCCACTTGTGAAGCTTTGAAGTGCCGTACTTTTGCCCGCACCTTTACCGCCGACAACGAGGAGGAAGAGCGACTGCTCCTCGAGCTGGCGGAGTCGCTGCACATCAGCGATAAGGTGTCCGTCAACGGACATGGCGAGGAGTGGCCGATGGTAACCTCCTCCCTCCCGCACTCAAGCGCGAGCACGATCGGCAAAAAAGACAGGCTGGCGGGTGAGTGCGGAGACTGAGAGGGAGAGCGGAGGCGTACGCGCAGGCGTCAAGCGACGGTGCGAAGGCCCACACACAAACAGACGAAAACGAACCGCGAAAAGGGAGCCAGTAAGGGCGTTGACGGCAGCGGCCAGGAAAGAGAGAGGGGCGGAGGAGCCGATATTAGTTGAGGAGATCGGATAGCCACCCCGTTGGCGCCGGGGAGCTTTGTTGGCAGCATCTTGCACGCGAGGCACTCCGTGAATGCCTTGCCGGCGCTTGGGAAAGCAGCATTGCCTTCGCTGTCACTACACTCCTTGCGACGGAAGCAAACCCATCTGCCCAGAGAGAGCTAGAGAGTAACCTCCGCCATTGACGCTTGGTTTCAGTCCTGCATCTTCAGCGGTTCGCCGTCACAGCTGCGTGATAAAAGCGGAGAAGCGACAGGGCAGAAAGGGAGCACAGACAAACCCCTTTTCATGGGAAAAGGCGGCAACACACACACACGCGCATGCATCGCTGGACGATTCACAGCGGTGGGGCATCTCGAAAACGGCAAGCCTGGCAGCGGATGACCGTACGCACGCGGAGTAGCAAGAGCAGCGACATCGACGAGGAGGAATCGTTTTGTAGCGGCCTGAGAGGTACGCATCGGATCTTTCAGCGTAAGCGCAGCTCCAAAGTCGGAAAACAGCTGCACTGCAGGCTTCACAAGACTTAGAGGTACGAAGAGCCGTCCAAAGAGACGGGCGCTGGTCACCTCATTCATCCTTCTCCACGGCTTCTTCGATTCCGTCGTCCTCGATAGGCGGCAGAACACCGTTGCGAGAAAGCACCAGCTCCACTGTGTCAACACTCAGCCTCTTCTGGGCCTGCCAGTCTGCCAGCCCAGTGATCTGCTTCTTCAACTCTTTGTCCTGTACAACAGCACGCACGGAAGGAGGCCGTCGGGAAAGTTAGGAATTGCCTCGGTGTAGATCATTGAAACGAGCTTGACCGATCGGCGCCGCTGCGCCACCGTGCGAAGCACCGTCAACAGTGCCTCACAGTCGCTGTGACCCGGCTTGATGAGCGCCGCCACCACCCAACACGACGAAGACGCCTCTGTCACCTCTGCGACGTAGTCAGCGCCCGGGATGTGCCGTAGTACCCCAAAGCGCTCCATCGCTTTCTGCCGCTGCAGCTCCATCAGACGCCTTCGCCGGATAGCGGCCAGCGCTTCGTCCTCGTCGTCCGAGTCCACAATGAAGTTGGTGCCTTCCTCTTCGCCACCCTTGTCGCACTCGTACCCTCCACGCTCAAGCTTGGCTGCGACTTTCTCCGCCTGTGGGTCATAGGCTGTGAGGCACGTGTTTGGGTTTCTGTCGGCAATTTGTTGGGCTAGTATCTCCAGTTCGTGTGTTTTGTACTTCCCGACGCGGTTGCCATACCTGTACTGCACGTCCTCCCACTCCGTCGTGCGAATGCGCTGATCAGCCGTGCGCTCCATCGCTGCGGCTGTCGTCTGGTTTCGAGAATAGGGGACGTGCCTGTGAGTGGGCTTCGCAAAACAGATGTGCGCACCGCAAGTAAAACTGAAATGGCTTCCTTGCTGGGTGAGCCATCCAATGAGAGCACAGAACGACGCGAAGGTCAAGAGGAGGAAAAAGCGGTGGTGAAGGCGGAGCATAGAAGGGGCAGATGAGCATGCGGAGCCAACGCCATAAGGCAGGCCGGTTTCAAATATATATATACATATATTAGCCCCTCCTTGCTGAATCTGCGCAGGTGTCTGCGCGGAGGGCAGGGGCCGTGCAGTCCAAACCAGTGCACTGGAGCCCGTAGATGACCGATGGTGAGTCTACGCATTCAAGTCCTCCACGCAAACGGCTTGCTTGGAGGGCAAGAAATTGGATATTGGGTAGGTTGCTTGTCGAGACGACAAGCGCTCAGTTTTCATGAACATGAGCCTCTGCATCGTCAAGCTGTATTCTCCAAATACACCGAAAACGAGGGACATGCAGACACCCCCCCCCAAAAAAAAAAAGAAAACGCATAAGATACATGGACGTTAGGAGAGGAGAGGCAAACAGCGCGAAGCGTGGCGCTAGAGACATCTACATGCAGCCACAAACACACAGGCGAGGGCTGGTGCGTGCGAGCACGTCATGTTGATGGTGCAGTTCTCCTCGACACACGTGGTACACCGTCTACCAGACGGGGAGATACAAAGAAAACAGGGGGACCCAAGAAGCAAAAACGAACAAAAGAGGATTGTACATCCACCCACCATGAACAGCAACTACAGCAACACAGAGAACCGTAGCCTCGCACACCAGCCGAGGAGGCTCTCTATAACGCGCATACGCACCACGTGTGGCGAGATTCGAGTAGTAAGTGCACCGACAGAAAGAAGCGAGGCTCAACGAGAGCCCACCACCGTACTCATTGCCTCCCGTTTCAGGCTCTTGGCCTGATGGTGGCCAGGTCGGTACGTGCCATTGGTGGCCATGGTGGTAGTCCGCTTGGTGCTCGACCACGTTGGGATCGGTCCAGGGAACTCGCTCCGTGCGGCACGCACAGGAGGCACTTCCGGTAAGTACACCTGATTTGGGCACGCGCGGATGTGCGTCTTGACGGCCGAGATGTGCGTGTGAGGGTAGCAGCTGTGCGGCTTCTGAAGCACCCCAACGCTGTCGTTCTCATCAAAAGCGTAGACCAGCCTGCCTGCCTCCTCCATCTCCTTCGCGGTGGGGTCTCTTCCCTTGTACTGCCGGAACGCCTTGCGGTACGCCGCCGTCGCAGCAACGGAGGCGTCGTCTGCCGGCTGCGGGCGCTCGATTGCGGACCCCGTCGCTGCCCCGGCATAGCGGTAGACAAAATCCATATCTTTGCCCGAGAGCGCTGTGCGGCTGCGCGAGGACCGGAATGGGTCAGGCCAGCTGCGTGCGCCGTTCACAAACTTGTGCGAGCAATCTTTGAAGTAAGTTCCGCTCAGATTCCTGTCGGAGGTGATCCGGCTAGTCACCATCTCATCCTTCTCCTGCTTTCTTGCGGTGTAGTGCAGCGAGCGCTCCATGTTAGCGCCGGCGGTGGCGGCCCGAGTGCCACGCTTCACGGAGTTGTCGGTGGGCATCGTGACCGCGGATGGGAGGTTGGGGTCCGGGAGCGTGATCATCTTCTTGAAGAGGCGCCGAGAGTTTGTCTCGACTTCCTCGACATGGTTGAGCAGATCTGCCCTGCACTGCTTGCTCAGCGTGCTGGACTGCAACTGCTTTTCAAGAGTGGTCATGGGTACCAATGAGTTCAACCGAGGCACGATCGGCGACAAGAAGACGCAGCTCTTCTGCAAAGAAAAGAAGAGTCCCTCTTTTTTGTTTTGGGAGGAGGCGGTTGATCTGCGAATGCTGCGCTAGACGGAGTGGTTGCCAGCCGCAAAAGGTGCGCCTTGCCTAGGATGAGGGGGAGAGGAAGTGGCTGTAAAGGATTCCAAGGATCTGCACACGTGGCCCAGGACGGCGGTTCGGCAGGTGAGCATAAGAGGCGGGGTTCGAAGGAGACAGGGAAGCAACATACAATCAGAACAAAAAGTGTGCCAACGAGCAGTGCAACACATACGTGAAACTGCGACGTCGCGGTGTGACTCGTTTGCCGTCCACGGAGAAGGGGAACACCACCACAGCTGCAAAAGGGGGACGAGGGGCGAGGGCACGGCAACTTGGATTTCAATACTGCACCACGGTCGCATGCAACGGTGCCCTTACTTTGTCGTGCGCTAGCGGCATATGTCTCCGTCTGCTGGAAGTGTTGCTGATCCCTTCTAGAGAGCAATGAGATGAAGAGCGCCGTCGATTCGCTCCTCACCAACGTGGCGCGCAACACTTTTCCCCCACTATCGCCCTCATCTCACACGAGGCGCATATCCCTTTCGCAGTGCGCTCCCACTCTTTGACCAAGTGTCACCACGTTCATCGGCTAAGTGCCAGCAGCGGGTGAGTGGACGCCATGAGCACGTGTCCTCTGGCACACAGGCGCAAAATTTCTTGTTTGTTTGTAACGTGGCCATTCTGCCACACAGCATGCCTCAGACACCACCCTACCGCCACCCCTGCCAGACGGCCACAGGCCCCATCGCGTGGTGCCAAGCAGCCGTAGACACACGCGGCACACGAAATGCGCCGAATCACTCACCCGAGCACGGCCCCGCCTCGAACTACACCCACCCACCTCCCGCTCTGCCGGTCGCCACCTCGTGCGTCCTCCTCGGGGTGGCCGAGGCAGCCCGTACCAGGAGGCAGTGCGAGGGCCGTGTGGGCTGCCTTCGCGCTACGTTGCAGCTCTGCCTATAATATGGATAGTGTACATGTCTTCGCTGCCGCAGGCCGCTCCACCGCAGATCCATCCACAGCCCCACCTCCGGCATCAGCAGCCACACATTGCTGTGACCTCCTCACGTCGTAGGTACCTGACCCTGTCAGCACCGGAGGTGGTTCGGCGTTGACAGGGGAGAGGGTGGCTGCTTGGCTTCCTCGCCCGCAGCGGGCGAGGAACCCTGGATACCACGCTAAAGGTGTCCACCTCCATCACAGAAGAGAGGCACACACGCACACGTCTCAAAAAAAGGAACCCTAGACGAAAAGACTCAGCAACGTCCCGAGGTGCACGCTTGAACGCATGCGTGCTAGTCTGCATGCATGCAGAGACAAGATCCGTGCCGACGTCTGGGAACGGTGGCCTTGCGAGGGGGTAAAACCCATGAGAGGTGGAAGCGAGTCACGCGCCTCGGAGAGACAAGCAAGAAACAGTCGACGGGGGCGAAGTCTATTCGCGCATGTGTATGAAACGAAATGAAACAAAGAGCAAAACAAGAAAATACGAAAAAAGCGTCGGAGGTTGTAAGAGACGGGGGGGGGGGGGAAGCGTAGTGACGGAGTGCGCCCAGCACTGGTGCTCGAACGAAGCCTACGGATGGACGGAAAAGAGAAACGGAAAAGAAAAGCAGCCGAGCACACCCAACCGCCGGGCATGCCTTGAAACAAACAGAGCCCTCACTTCTTCGGCTGCTGCGCAGCCGCCTTCGCTGGGATAGCGCCGATGGTGTTGCCACCAGATTTGGCGGCCGCCGCCAGGAGCTGCTCGCGGGTCGCGATGATGGCGCTGATGAGACCCAGTCCAGCCACATTGGCCCCGCCGATGTCCACAGTGCACACATTGCCGATGGCCGAAACCATATCGCAGGCGTTGCGCGTCAGTACCAGGTAGCGGTCACCGCGCTTCGGCATTTTCGGATCCCGCACGAGGTCATAAATGTCGAGCACCACAGCCACGGCATAGCCGTAGAAGAGGGACGCGCGCGAGACATACGACATCTGTGACAGGCTTGGCGAATTGGGGCTGAAGAAACGCCCGGCGAACACGATGTTGTCGAGGAGGCTGAAGATGCCGTCGAACAGCACCCGCAGCACAAACAGAACATCGCGGGGCTGTACGATGCGCTTCTCCATCGCGTCACTGATCTTCTGCACGTTACTGAGCCACGACAGCATGCGTATCAAGCAGCGCGCATCGGACATGGCCGCGCCTGTCTTCATGAAGTTGGGGTTGCCGTAAAGGGCGCCCATCATCTTGAAGAAGCACCCGGCGCCCTTGATCATCTTGTCGCGTGAGTCGGTCGCGGCCATGTAGGTGCTAAGAGTCCCAACAACGGACATCTTGAACTTCTGAAGGGGTGGTGCTGAGGGAGAAATACGAGACGAAGAGGGGGGACTATAGTTTTGTGCCGGCACGGATGGTCTGGCTGTGTGCTTGCCTGTAATGGGAGAACAGCGCTGAACAGAAGGGCGGCAAGAGTGCAGTCGTGCACGGCGGAGGAGTGGGGCAGCTGATGCACAGGCACACGACGCGAGGTAACAGCAGAAAAGGGTAAGGGGAGGGTGTACAGCAGGACGACAAGGAAGCGGTTCGATGCAGCAGAAGCCGCTGCCACACAGGCCTTGGCTCGCAGGCGCATCACACCACCACTCGCGAAAGTGAATTTTCCACATGGTAGTGGAAGGCAGCTCAAGTGGCATCGTAAGGAGAGAAGTCATCGCAGGAGATGCAAGAGCAACGGCGCTACCCGCCCCGCGCCATGAGAGGCCTCGCTTTCTCGTAGGGGCGTTGCTAAAGATCAAAGTTAGCGCTATACAGAAGAAATGGGTGCGGACACAAGATACGTCGCGCCTACTCGCGGACACGCAGAAAGCAGCAGTGACCGTGAAGACGCTTAAGCGTACCCATGTGACCTCCTGCAGCGAAAGAGAGGTCGGAGCTGATCTACGCTCTGCACTTCCGCTCTGCATTCCGTTGTTCTCAGCGACGTGACGGCGCCCGTAGCATTCGCTCAGAAGAAGTACGTTAGCAGGCACCCACGCACTCACACCTGGAAAGAGGGAGAGACCGCGCCAGACATCCGTCGTATTCCCATCTCAGTTCCCACCTGCACCGTGCACCACAACGTTCTTACCAAAGCTGCGTTAATGGCGGCTGATCTGCTCAACGCCAGGCAAGCCCCTCCCCGCTCCTACCCCATCTCTTCGCTGCCGCTTACCGGGGAGGGGCGGAGAGCAGCCTGGGCGCTCTTTTCTTTTCGCGAAACGGATCCCTTGATCACTTTTTCAGCATCTTGAACGCCTCGTCCTTCACTTGCTGGAGGTCCTTGCTCGTGGGGTCGAGTTTCAGGCCCTGTGAGGCGGTGGTGAGTGCGTCACTGTATTTCTTCAGCGCAAGCTCAGTCGCGGCCTTGCGCAGGTAGCCCTTTGGCCACGACGGGTCGAGTGCGATGCAGCGCAGAGCATCCCAGTAAGCTCCTGTGTAGAAGTGCTGGTTGAAGTAGCAGGCGGCGCGGTTGCTGTAGTAGACGTGGTTGGTTGGGTCGAGGTGAATGGAAAGGGTGTAGAACTTTGCAGCCTTGACGTTCTCGCCCTGCTGGAACACCTTGTTGCCCTGGTTCTTGAACCGTGCCGCCTCATCAGCACGCTTCTCCTGCGGTACCTGCGCCTTCTCGAGCTCCTTGACAGCATTAGTGTTGTTGGCGGCCTTCGCCAAGTCCAGCGGCGTCTTGCCTTCTCCGTTCTTGGCGCTGGCATCAGCGCCGCAGCTGCACAGTAGGCGGACACACTCTGAGTTTGCATGCTCTACAGCAATGTGCAGCGGCGTGCTGCCGTCGTTGGCAATAGCGATGTTGACCGTCGCACCATGCTCAACTAGGAACTCCACAGCCTCCATTTTCTTCATGAAAATGGCCGTGAACAGAGCCGTGCCGCCGTGCTTGTCCACTGCGTTGATTGGCACTTTAAACTCGTAAATGACGGCGCCGATATAGTTGACGTCACCAGAGTGGCACGCCCAGTGAAGCAGAGTGCCCGCTTCGCTCTCCCCGTAAATCGTCTTGGCCCCCAGCTCCACAAGAAGGCGGAGGCAGTCCAGGTATCCCATAGATGCGGCGTAGTGCGCAGCCGTGCTTCCTGAGTGGGACTCCTTGTTTACATCGGCACCCGCGTTTGCCAGCATACGAATGCACTCCAGCTGTCGTCCCTTCACACCCATGACAAGAGGCGTGTTGCCGTCCATGTTCTCGATATCCAGATCCGCCTTGTACTCGAGTAGAAGGCGAACCGTCTCTGCGTCACCGTTGAAGGCGGCAAAGTGGAGGGCAGCGTAGCCGCCAGCCTCGACGCAGTTCACGAGCTCTGGCTTTTCCTTCAGCATTCGGCTGCAATCTGCCGTGTCGCGCGAGCGCGCAGCGCGAAGAAACTTCTCCACATCCTCGGCAATGCGAGCTCCGTCGTCCATGTCTTCTTTCGTCGTTATTAGGGAATGAAAAAGTGAACTGGCCCCCGAATGTTGTTGTTATTTCGCGCGTGCCGCCTCCTCCTCGTCTTTCTCTATCGCTCTCTACGAACTAACGTGTGCGATTGTTTGTGCTGCCAGTGGAGGCCGCGGTCGGTTATCCGCCGTTCGCGGCAACGCCACCGGTGCACGGAGAGTTTATCCCCCCCCCCTCGCCAGACACACACACCCAAGGAGAACAAGGAATCAAACAGAGGAAAGTTGCTATGGGTGGTGGTGACCAGAGATGCTCAGAAGCGCTCCTCTCCATTCAAAGTCAGCCAAGCTGATTCTTCTTTCTGCTCACCAACGCCATTGATTTCAACCGGCGAAAAACAAGAGTGCTGTGTTCAATGTCGACGACGTATGGTGAGAACAGAGGGGAAAAGCCGGGATCGCTGCAGAAATGCGAGTGGTGAGCGCATTAGGCAAAACCAGCACGACGTGCAACGTGCACTTCGTCTGGGATGTGTGACTCTTCCGCGCTTTTCTATCGCACGGACGCCACACTGACGTTTGCCGTCCATTCCCGGCGAGGACACCCTCGCACTTCCTCCGCCCAACACTAACACTTGTAGGTGTGGGTGCATGCATCTGCATCAGTATGCAGCTCTTTTTCCCCCTTCAACGTGGCCATTCTGCCACACAGCATGCCTCAGACACCACCCTACCGCCACCCCTGCCAGACGGCCACAGGCCCCATCGCGTGGTGCCAAGCAGCCGTAGACACACGCGGCACACGAAATGCGCCGAATCACTCACCCGAGCACGGCCCCTGCCTCGAACTACACCCACCCACCTCCCGCTCTGCCGGTCGCCACCTCGTGCGTCCTCCTCGGGGTGGCCGTGGCAGCCCGTACCAGGAGGCAGTGCGAGGGCCGTGTGGGCTGCCTTCGCGCTACGTTGCAGCTCTGCCTATAATATGGATAGTGTACATGTCTTCGCTGCCGCAGGCCGCTCCACCGCAGATCCATCCACAGCCCCACCTCCGGCATCAGCAGCCACACATTGCTGTGACCTCCTCACGTCGTAGGTACCTGACCCTGTCAGCACCGGAGGTGGTTCGGCGTTGACAGGGGAGAGGGTGGCTGCTTGGCTTCCTCGCCCGCAGCGGGCGAGGAACCCTGGATACCACGCTAAAGGTGTCCTCCTATCATGAGGAGTTCAGTGGACAGTAAGAGGTAACAGAAAAAGAAACGGAAAACAGACGCGAATCCAACAAGATAGACACAGAAAGACACGAAGGAGTGGAAACCAAAAGGAGAACAGAAGAACAAAGCATGGCAGCATGCAGCTGCTGCACTCCAAGCCGGATTTAGTTACCAAAAAAAAAGCATAAAGGTAAAAGAACACAAACGGCCAAGCACACGCTTGCTCGGTACTTCAGTCCTGTCTCTCTCCTACACACACCGCCGCCCCCCCCCCCCCGGCTACTCGGCGCATCAACGCTCTTCGATTCCCTGCTGAGACAAAGGCACGTGGGTTTTTCGGGAGAGAAGTCGTGGGTGTCAGCTTGCATTCCCTCTCTTCATGTTAGAGCATTACTTGCAACAAAAGGAGGAAAGTAGAGAGAAGAAAACGCGGAGGAGAAGCGCAAGTGCACTTCGCCTGTGCAGGCGCTGAAAATGAGGTCGGACATCGACAGCGGAGACACGTGGCTAACAGTTGCGGGAGGATATTGGGAGGAGGGGTCAGAGAAAGCTTAGGAGGGCAGGAGGAGATCAGGTGAGGCAACACACAGAGCCTACACTCAGCACACGCTGCTGTAGTATGTGACTACACCACGCTCGAGCTGCTTCCACCTATATCTTTTTTTTTCACTTTTAGCGTCTCTTTGCCGTCCCTTTCGGCCCTCATGGATGCACGATACCACCATTAAACCTCAAAGGAGTTTAGCTCGTACGCAGGGGCAAACAAATCCAGCGTGTGTGCCTCGCCGCCGCCGAAGAGGATGGTGCCGGCATTGTTCCAGCACACGGCGTTGTAGCGAGAGGTACTCCCGCCACAGTCGGAGCGCGACGACGTGGGTACGGAGGTGCTGCTAGAAAAGTTGATCAGGTACACGCCAGTAAGCGTCGCCACGGCACACTGTAGCGAATTGCTAACAGACATACTCAGCACGGCGCTCTCCATGTCGCGCTGCACGTTTGGGCTGCGCAGCATTCGGAAGTCCTCCACCACAACGCGCTTGTCGAGCCCGGCCGTGAACAGGTTGTTGTCACAGCTCGTGATGCAGGAAACAGTGTTCGTGTGGTGCGTTGCCGCGCTGACGTTGCGGGGGTCTCGGAGGTCGTAGATCAGCGTCGAGCAGTCGCGAGACCCGGTGATGACTAGGTTCTCGCGGTCGCTGGGAACGTGAATGGCGGTGATGATGTCCGTGTGATCAAAGTAGCGCTGCGTCACGTGCTGGCCGTCGAAGATCATGAGGGAGTTTGCGTTTGATGTTTGCACGCCGACGCAGTACCGCGACCCGGACGAGTCCTTCAGACACTTGAGGCTAGAGATAAAGTTCGCGTCGTCCGGCTCAGTGCCGCCGCACTCCTGCCACTGCGCCTTGCGATTGCCATCTTCGTTGTAAAAGATCACGGCCGGCGGGGTGTTTGTGTACCGCCCCACCGCGCCGACGATCAGGGTATGGCCGCGGTTTGTGAGGTCAAGGCAAGAAGCGTAATGCCGCGAAAGGAGGACGTTCTGCAGCAGCACGCCGACGCCGTCCCACGTCCCTATCGTGCCGTCCGACGAGGAGCTCACGACCACCTCGCGATGGTTCGCACCACCGCAGTAGGCAAGAGAGAGAATGGGGAACTCGTGATGGCAGCTGGAGCGACGCAGGCTCAGCGCCGGCTTGTACGGCGACCATCCAAATGCCTCCATAATGTACTCCACGTCGTACAGGAATGTATCGTTCATCTGTGCGAGGCGGACCGCGCCCCGCAAAGCGTTCAGCGTCGCCGCGTCGCAGTTCCGGACAGCCTCGTACGCGACCTCCATTAATTTGCCTAGGCACGTCATGCCAGCAGTCCGAGTCGTGTCGTTCTCGATCATTTGCACCAACGTCCCAACGACACTACGGACGCTCAGCAGCTCCCTTCGCGTCATCATGGCCAAGGTCTCCGCATAGCCGATTAAGGGTGCACGGCTACAGTCCAGGCGCCGTGGCTTCGACAGAAACGCCATTGCACGCTGCACGATCGCCTCCCTTGCGTGCGCCTTCGCCTCCTCAGGCAGACGAGTAAGCACCTCTACAAATGGAGCAACGCTCTCGCCGCTTTCCACGCGGCCCTTGCTGAAGAACGCCATCGAGCACATCACCTCTAGGCTATCCGCAAAGGAAGCAGGATATGAGAGACGGTGGACCAGCTCGCTCACTACTGTATCGTACTGCTTTGCCTTCACCGCATCCTTGATGCGCTGCGCTAGGAAGCTCGTATCCGTCTTGAATCGCACCACGGCATTCGGGTCGAGTTCGGACACTGTCTGCTGAAGATGTGCCGCCTTGAACAGCTCCGAGTGCGCGAGTTCGATATTGATCGTGATTTTCATCTTCTCTGGCGTGTGTGTGTGTGTGTCTGTGTTTCCTCGGCTAGCACCAACTACGAAAACGAGAAAATGAACTGACCAAACGGCTAACAAAATATGAGTTGAGCGTGGAGAGTAAAGTGCGATCTATGCGTGCGGGGGTATCGTGAAAGGTGCACAGCCGCAGTAAGGGCACGAGCACAGTGCCGGTATCGAAAAATGGATGCGGAGATTGGGAGGCGTTAGTGTGTGCACCACATCCGATAGCGGAGGAGAGTAGTGAACGAAAGAGGAAAACAAGACTAAACCATATTCTGTGCTTCAGTTACCCTGATCTCGATGTTCGCTTGCTCGCATACACATCACGACACCCTCCCCACCTCGGCCAACTCTGCCAGCGGTGACGAAGACCGAGTGACACTGTGCTGGAAATCGTGGAGGAGATGGGAGGGGGGATCTCAAGACAGGCTTTTCCGCAGCATCTGAAAGAAGCTAACAGAGGGAAACTTCCGTGCCATCGGCTCGAGAACCTCTGTCTGGACCTCCACTATTTTCAGTGGCCCCGCTACTTCCGCGATTCGACTCTGCTGTGCTCTGTTTTTTATTCTTTCCCTTGTTGCGCACTGCCTCCGAGAGACGAGCGCAGTACAACGAAAAACACATCGCTCGACCGAATTCAGCGATAATTCGCTTCATTTCTCACTCTCTCGCCCTGCGCAGCCTGCGAGGCAGTGACTCAAGACGCTTCTTCGCGAGCAGCGCCCAAGGCTGTTGTCGTAGGTGGCCACAGAGAGACCAACACCAACGTCTTTCGCGCACTCCTCGGCTGTCGCCTGTCAAGCAGCGTTTGCCGTTCGCTTTTTCCCGGCAAACCTGCGATGGTTCTTTCTGCCGTCGTCTTGTTGCTTCTCCTGGTGGCGTCGATGCGCGTGCTGCTTCCATTCCCATCGAACGACGGGGAAGCAGTACACGACAGCAAAGTCACCAGCTGCAAAGACGGACCAAAAATGAGGTGTCAACTCTATATCGCCGACTTGAACCCCAGCAGGGATCTCGCAGCAGTCCTTGTACTTCGTCACGAGACCTGCCACCTGCTCGACGGACATGTCATTCTTTAGCAGGTCAAAGTACTGGAGAGCAGCAGGCTTCCTGGTCGAGTACAGCAGTGTCACCCACCGTGCATGTTGTTCTGTGAACCCTGGCTCCAGCGGACAAAACAGCGGATACTCCAGCTGCTCACTGAGCACCTTGGAGAGTTGTTCGACGGATTTGTACGCGCCGGGAAAAGCGCTGAGGTACGTCTCCAGGATGAGGCGCTCCGCCGCGCAGTCCTTCTCGTAGCGGTTATCCGTGTTGTACGCGTAGCACTGCTCCTCGTGCACTGTACAGTAGTAGCGTCGAGTAGGCGCTGCGTAGCCGCGCTTGAACGGACCGACGACGATCAAACGCACCTCTGAGGAAGATTTGGGTGCCCAGACCCCAAGCAGCTGCGTTCCGTCCAGGTATGTGTACTCCTCCACCGTCGCGTCCTGTGCCTTGCAGTTGGCCGGGTCGCTATCCTTGGCGGCCGGATAAGGAGGGTGAAACTTCAGCATTGCCGCCTCTACCTCCAGGGAGAAACACCACTCTCGCTGCGTGTTGTTGTCTTGCTGGATCATGTCCGTGTGCTCCTGATTCAGCGACATTCCCGTAGGTTGGCCAGAACGGATGTCACTCACCAGGAAAATGTCATGCGTTTCGTGGTACGTACGCCGAATCCGCAAGCACAGCTCCGCGGTGCAGAGGTCTTCGATGAGCTCCAGCACACAGCTCCCCTCCTTCGACGCCATCTCCTTGACTCGTGGGCAAAAAGGTGCTGGGTCAATGAGAACAAAATCGAGCGCCGGAAAAAGAGAAAAGAGAAACGGTAAATGAAGTCCGCAAGCAGCGCCGGCGTAAACGACAAGCACCCTCTTTGGAGCCGCACCGCTGCAGCGGCGTTTGACGTGCATGGAAACCTGTACCAAAAACTCCACTTCCGACAGCATCAGCTTCCGCTGCCCGTAGTGCAGCCCTTTGAGAAGGGGGCACTCGAAGGATGCTGTAGAGGCATTGTTCTGGTACGGCCTTCGCGGCGCATCCTCCGTAAGTACGCGGCGCTGGTCAAAGAACATTCTCCTTGGTTTCTTCCTTGCGGCACCATCAACGTCATAAACCCGTGCAGCTGATGCCTAGTACCAGAGATCTCACACAGACGCACAGGAAACCAGGGAGAAGAACAAAGAAACCGGCAACAGCCGAGAAGGGCACGCGCAGTGAGTGCGCGCGGTTCATCAATCAAAAAGGAAAGAGTGTAGGGGGGGGGGGGCAGTGTTGAGAAGGCGGCTCGAGGCAGCGCCGTAGCCGATGTGGTAGACACACCCACGTTGGCTCCGTGACATCGATGGGCAGCAGACCATGACCTCGCCGGCTGTGAAGCCATCCTCTGCACCCAAGGCGCTACGTTATGTCGGGAACCGTTGTAAAAAGGCAAACGCTGAAGTCGGACAACCTTATGGGCACCACCAACGTGTCCAACCGCTGCGTGTTGGCGTGTTCCGTTTCATTGCACCACTCGAAAATGCGCAGACAAAACAAAAAGGCAGGTACATCAGCGGGCGCACTCGTGCGCACAATTACGCAAACCAAAGCACCACGGGGTCATCTATACATCCGGCACACAAAGAAGCACCGACGCAGCCGCACACACACACACACGCATACACATACAGCACCGGCCATCTTCAGCTCACCAAAAGCAGCCCATTACTTCAGTCATCTATATCCGCTGCCGCTCCCGCACCCCTCGCCCGGTCGGCCTGAAGTCGCGGACTCTAAACGCAACACCGAGGTAGGGCACGATAAAGGCAGCCCTGAGGGGGGGGGGGCACCGCTGCGAGACGGGCTTGGAAATGAGCACAAAGAAAGGAGACACAGAGGGAAAAGGTACATTTGATTTTTACAACCCAAAACGCCTGTATTGATGCAGCACACACTCATCGAAGCACGCGTCTAGCCTCCTACTCACGGACCTGCGAGAGAGGCGGCACCGCGCACGTGGCGGCTCACTTCTGATCGTCGAATACGAAGACGTGCTGCCGGCTAAGCTTTTGCATCGCAAACTCTACGGCCACGAGTTGTTTCTCTACGAGCTCCTGATGTGCACGCTGCGACGGTGTTTCCAGCTTGCTGAATCCTTTCGTCTGGTAATCCTTGTTGAGTGCGTCCCAGCGACGCTGAAGGCCACCAAGCAGCTGCGCCAGCTCCGACGCAGAAAGTTCCGACCACCGCTCCTGCGCAGCTCTCTCCGCCGCCTTGTGGTCCTCGAGCATCTGCTTGCGCGCGTTCATGTCTTCTTTGATTTCTGTGATGTACTGCGGCACCTTTCCAAAGTCCTCGCGATCCGTCGCACGAGGCTGTGGGGCTGGCGTTACCTTAGTAGGCACCGCCATCGTGTTCTCCACCGCGTTAGCGACTACAAAGTTCTTCTCTGTCCGTAACCCCATGACAGGGCGCTCGTTACGCAAAGGCACGTCGGGCTTTGCCTTTTCGCGGTGGTATTCGCTCTTCTTAAACGCGGAGTTGTCCACAGTCGGCGCACCGCGACTGGCGGTGAGCGGACCCTGGTTTTTGCGGAGAAAGTTATCCGGGGTCACGGTCGAGCCAACCTCGCGGCCAAAAGTCCCAATGGGCTTCCGCGAGGGGTGCACCGAGGCGTCTGTGTACTCGCCACCGGCGTTAGCTACAACAGCACTTGTGCCGTGGATGCCGAAGGTGGACGCCGTAGGCGGCGGTGCTCGGCGACTCTTCTTGGCGGTGGCAGCGGGCTTGACGGTCGCCACGTTCCCGCCCGCCCCTAAGGAGTCGCTGGCGGCCACCAAGTCGTACACGCACTCACCAGACATGTTTCGCAGCAAGGGTCAGTGTTCCAAACCTTTCGAGGCTGCCATGAGCGTGCGTATTGACCAGCGGAATACCATACGATTGGCCCAATGGCAACGGAAAAAAAAAAGAGAGAAGACACCAAAGCGAGAGAAACGTTGTGGTGCGCGGGGACACATCAAGCGACACGGAGGAGGGGGAAGAGAGGGGGGAGTACGCAGAGAAATAGGTACCAGAGAAAACCTCACACCAGCAGGCCCATATAGTAGAGGCTCCCATCACGACAACACACACACACACAAATGGCGTCACTTCCCCAGACGCAGTCGACCTTGGAAAGCAGCACACCTCCGCTGGCCTTCTGGAGAAACTCATTCGGCCAGGTTCGGCCTACGGCTCCCTCATGTTATTCTTGCATGTATCGCTACGTATGTGCGCGGCATCACTTTGCTTTCCTTTTCTTTGCACAACGCTTTGAGAGATGTGAAAGGTTAACAAGTCGAGCAGCTCTGTCTCCGCCACAGCACAAAGTCCTGCTCCGTACAAAAACACACACGAACACAGAGACGGAGAGCAGCATCCGTGCACTGCTGCGAGTATCCGCAAGTGTTGATGTTAAGACGCCACATCCGCATCACTCGACGCCAGAAGTAAGGAGAGACAGAGAAAGAGCCGCCACAAAAACCGGAAGACTGGTGTTGCGTATCGGGCTTCCCTAGCGGACAACTCCACCTGTGTGCCGCCGAAGGCAACATTGTGGTCATAGGCACGCCTCTACCATGCACGCGCGTAGCAGTACCCCATGGAAACACCGTACAAGTCAAGTCTTGCAGTCTAACTAGCACACTCTCGCGCACGCACGTGGTCAGTTCTTTGGCGGCAGCTGCGATATCTGTTGAGGTTCTTTTGGAGGCGGCGGGGGTGGCTTCGGATGGTCGTAAACTGGGAAGCGGATACGCATCTTTTTGTTCGGCATGTAGGCCTTTCGGAGCATCCAGAAATGAGCCTTCATGTAGTGGCCCATGAGCAGCGGAAAGACAGCCAAGAATCCCAGAAAGGAAATCTCGAATGAGTTGGCGTCCTGCGCGAGTGCCGAATGTGCCTTGGGGTTCTTCTTGTCATAGAAGACGCTGCATCGTTCCCCTACGCGAAGCACTGGAATGGCCTGGAGATACTCCGCCTCCGTGATCGTGTCGTAATACCACCCCTCCATCCAGTTTCGATACGGAGAGCCGGTGGTGCCACGAGTCGAGACGTATCGCTTGCCATCCACCTCGAACTCGTACTTGACCGCATACCGCGGGACGATAATGTACCTATAGTTAAGCTTCCGTAGCTCTAGCAGCTTTCCTTGTGTAATGCCCCATCCTGAGCCCGCCTCGTACGCGCTCAGCGAGTCGCAGTAGCACTTTGTGTTCACGTACACCACGCCCAGCAGGAACAAGGCAGGGAGGCGAACCTCAAGCGCCATGTCCCACAGCCACTGGGGCTGCTCCTTGCGAAACAAAAACTTGTATATTCTGCCAGACGACATTTTCTTTGCAAGCAGCATCGAATTGCATGTTGCGCTCGCGCCACCACGACGAGACAAACACGCGAAAAGATAAACAGATAGACGAGTCGAGGGAAAAGCGAAAGGTTGAAAACCCGGAAACACGGAAGCCGCCCAATGCTGCTTGGAGAGGGGTGAAGTGAAGCCATCGTGCCCAGTTGGAGAGAGAGAGAGAGAGACGAACGCGCTTCACAAGGCCGCGCGCCCGAGAGGCGCGTCCACCACGACCGGCAACCGCTGCCAAAAAAAAACCGAAAAAAACCACTGCGCAAACAGCACCTCCCTTTTTACGCGCTGTCCTGTCCTCCCCACCAGCCGCGCAGAGCCCTCGCGACTCGTCCCAGCAGCACGAGTACATCACACGCACTCTCACACGGTGAAGGAGCGACATGACAGTGTGTTCAAGAGATGTTGCTGCACCCATGATGCATGTTAGTGCGCGTGAAAGCCGCTCATTAGCGTAAGCACATTCATACAGTAATAAGAGAAGGCAGGTGCAGCTTGCACAATGCCGCCAGCATACCGTCCACCACCTCGCACAGGAGGAGCACAATGTCCTGTGCATGGCAGACTAATCGGTGCCGCCACCTGCACCGTCAGCAGCTCCCGCCACTCGATCAAAAATATGGCTCACCATGGCCGGATCGAGACACGTAAGACAGGCCGCAATGTCGCACACGGGCTCCGGGTGATTTCCGTGAAATGGGCAGCTGTCCGCTCCCGGGCACAGAATGAGCGCAGGCTCCGCGGTGTCCCACCGCGCGATGCACCGATCGCACATGAAACGAGTACCGAACGATCGCTGTGTGGCGGGATTGCAGCAGTAGCGGCATTTGAAGACGGCCGTCAGAGTGTTACATGTTCTGTGGTCCTTTCCTATGCAAGCATCGCAGACCAGCTCTTGCGGGGAAGACGACGGTTCGTGCCCCTGCATCCGTGAGCACACCTGATCGCCGCCGTAGAACACGCCCCCGCACCTGCCGCAGAGATAGAAAAGGAGCTCGTGCTCGGCCTTTGTCGCATCAAAGTGCTTCAGCTGCTCCGCCTTTTTCGCAGCCACCTCCTTGTACAGCTCGCTGATCTGCTTCGATTGTGCCAACAGAGGGTGGCGAACCAAGTGCTTGCACCCGCCAGGGCAGACAGCTCGGGTAAACTTCACGTGCTCACCCTTCGCCGCGAAGTCCATCCAGTTGCCCACCCACTGCTCAATGCACTCTTTGTGAAAGTAATGCCCGCAGTCCAAGGTGATACCGTCGTCACCATCGAACTCGCACAAGCAAACGGTGCACAGGACCTCGCTATCAGTTGGCTGCGAGCTCGAAAGGTGGACTTCTCCGACAGGACAAGCGGCACTTCCACCCTTCAAGGACACCACTTCATTGTCGCTTGTGTGGAGAACGACATCATCCAACGACGTGAACGGCACACGCGGCAACGCTGCGTCCAGCTCTACGATGCTGCCGGCCTCAGTGACGCCCACCACACGCTCGTCGCCGTCGTGAAGCAGCGCAGCAGCGTACTGCTTGTAGTGGCCTAGAAAGCCCGTTATGTTACACCCGTTCATTACCTCTGTCAGGCCCTTGTTAAAATCGTAGCCGAACACCCTGTTGCAGTCGCTGAGAAAGACGAAGCCGTGGTCGGCCGGCTCGGCGCGAACGAGACGGTACGGGAGCGAGATGATCTCAGTCACACCGCAGAGCGGGTCATAAACGGCCACTTCGGTGCTCCCGGCGGAAATGCACATGACCTTGTTGCGGTGAAAAAAAACCTGCGTGTGCGCGCGAGCTAAACTCTCGACGATCTCATCCGCCCCGCTCTCCAAGTTGCGCCGATGCAGCATCGAGGGAGACGTCATTGGGAGGTAGTAAAGAACACCATCGCCTGCGGAGGCTGCCGAGACGATGCCGCCAGGGATGACAGTTTTCCCTGCAAAACCAAGCGCCCCACTTGCCGGGTTTACAACTTCCACCACAGCGCCGCTATCGCAGTTGTAGCCGATGACGGGCATTGCCGTGAAACACTTTTCCTGTTGGATGGCAGGTACCGAAAGCGGTAGATGGAAAGAGAAAGCTTCAGCGACTCCGATAAAAGCTGCCGTAGCGTAAACATATACGTTCGCAAAGAAAGGAGGGTGTGGAAATTGAACACGGAACTGTGCTTCTTTGACTGAGACTTCGACGCCCATCGCGGCACGAGCATGAACGAGGATGCCTCACACCGCGGTGCCGCGTACAGAGGAGGAGGGGCGGATGGACCTCGACTTGCCCGAACTCACAAGCATCGGATACGCTAATTGCTAACAATCAGCAAGCCGCAGCATCGCCGCCTGCTAGAGCCATTGAAGCCTTTGACGCACGTCGCTGGAACGCAGGTGCAGCGGTGAGCATACAACGGAGGGCAAAGGAAAAAAGGGCGCTTCTTGCTGTGTTCATCGCTGTGCTCCTTCTTTAGCAATTTTCGCTCGTTCACTACGTGTCCTCAGAAGATGTCTGCGGGTTCGACAGCGGTACCATACAGACGGAGAACAGAGAAGACAGCTGAACATAGCAGCATCACCGGGCTGGAAAAACGGCCAAAAGGCGTTGTGAGAGTAGTGCGAAAACACAAACTACAGTAATGAGATTGCGGCGCCGCCCCACGTGCACGCAAGCACAAGGTTCCCATCACCACCAGGGCAGCGCGCAACACACACGCACCCGTCTCCTGAGCCTGCAAGGGTAACCCACTGCGAGAACTCCCCACATGGAGAAGCACGCACCGCGTAGGTAGAGAATCCGCAAATGACGAAGGAAATCGAGAATGCGGTGTGCGTCCTAGCGGCCGTGGTGCTTTTCTGCATTGTCACGCATGGCGCGCAGCTTTTCTGCAGTGACGGTGAAGATCTTCAAATCCATCTCGCGCTTCGTCTCCTCGTCCAGAGACTCGCGAGCAACGCCATCCTGAAACGTCTGCGCCCTGCGCGACGACGCGCGCGCCTTTCTCCACTCGTCCACGAAAATGCGCTTTACCTGGCTCTCGTACTCGGCGTCGTTGCCCCACCACGGAAGCATTGTGTCGCTCGTGACGTGTTCCATAGTCTCCGGGCGTGATCTCGCCTGACGTTTTGCCCGCATCGCCCCCTCAATGTAGATGTAAACAAGCGTCATCAGCGAAACGAGGAACACATATAGCACAGAGGACTCCAGCTTCATCTGCTTCACTTCCTCCGTGTTGTTCATGACCTCTGTGGCTGTCCGCGCGGCCAGGCCTGCCACATCTTGTCTGTCCTGCAGGGTGTTCTTCTCATTCAAAATATCAATGTCCGATCTGGAAACCTCTGCTTCGTGCAGCGTCTCCTCGCTGACGGAGGAGCCTCCTTCGCCGGGTTCGACGGTGCGTCCGCGGTAAACGCGTCCTCTGAGGCACTATTTACGCCTGCTGTCTCCGCGCCGGTGGCGCTAGCAGGAATGCGCCGCTCCGGCGCCGCTTCTCCGTCTGCAAGGAACATCGGTCTCTCAGTGCCATCCGTGAGCATCAGCATATCGCTCACTCGTACCTTGCCGTCCTCCAGCACACGAAGCTTGACTGTTTTGAGGCCTGTTTGCTCCATCACGTCCTCAATGTCCTCCAGTAGCCACATCGCCTCATCGCTATTTGACGTCAGCTTCTCCAAAAGTTCGTCTCCAAGGCGACTCTGGATCTCCTCGATTTGTCTGATGTGATCCTCCAGTGTCGAGATAGGGATGTACGAGCTAATGCTGGCCCGTGCCTCCAGGTAGTTCTGCGCCTCATGATCATCGGACTGGAAGTTTCCCAAGTTGACGATCTTATTGTCGACTGTCTCCACGCCGTAGTCCTTCATCACGTCCTGGTACGCCAGGCTCACCCTCAGAAAAGACTCGGCATCCCCACCTGCGTCGGGATGTGTGCGGCGACACGCCAGCAAATACTTCAGCTTCGTCAGAGCGAGAGGCATTCCCGGCCGGCACCCCAGCAGCTGGTAGCGCAGCGGGTAGCTCTCGTACTCTTTCTTCGCCTCGCGCGCCGCCAGCTCCTTCCTCTGCAAATCAATCTTCTGGTAGTCCTTGACCACACCCGTTGCCTCAGGCACGTGGCTCAGCGCGCCACACAGCCAGAAACGAGTGCACCTCATGTGGTGCAAGCCTGCACCCAACGCGAAGCGCTTATCCAGAAAGATGTGCGAGAAGAGTCTCGCGAGTTTTCCTCTTTCCCCACGACGGATAACTGCCGAAGAGCTGCAACAACAAAAAAAAGCGCCGGCAACCCACGGGGGCATGTCGGCCGAGAAGCAGTGGAGATCGAGCAAGGGAACAAAAGTGGAGTTGAAGTACTCTGAAGCAGCTGCTGAAAAGCTGGAAAAAGCGCACATGCATGAAGTGTATCGCCTACTCTGCATCATACAAGCGATCAAAGCTTCTTCCCCAAGAAGCCGGCGGTCGTGCAAAGGTGATAGTGCGCAAGTGAGCGCGCACGCACGTGGATACGTTTCCGGCTGCTCGATCCTTGTTTTCTTTTTCTTGCATAATCTGAGCAAAACGCACTCCGTGAGTGACCAGTACAATAGATCGAGCACTGACACCTGTAATGCACCATGAAGAGAGGCAATAGTAGAGGAGGAGTCGAAAGACGAAGGGAATCGCACGAGCACAGATCCACGTGCCTGTAATCCCGTCCCACTTTTCGGCTTCTAGAAAGCAACGCCGGAAAAACGCGAAAGCAAAGCAATGCAAGAAATTCAGGCCTCTGCGCAAGCAAGCAAGCCATCTAAGAAGTGTAGAAGCCTAGTGCATAGACACCAACAGCAAAGCCATTTCAATTTCGACGCACAAGAAAACCGAGAACCTCCACGCACGCACGGCATCGCCGCTCACAAGGACACACACTAAGCAGAAAAGATGAGCAATCGATGGGAAACGTAGGATAGAGCAGAAACCGCAGAACACCGTTTTCTTGGAGCCAGCACTGGCACGCAGGGCCCGCACCGTCGTCACCACACTGGTTTGCGCCACCGTGCTGTTCTCCACCGTACTACAACTGGCTGTTTCGGTTCTCGTAGCTTTCCTGGGGAACGTATTCCTGCGCATCATGCTGTTGGCCACCCAAGTACTGGTAATTGTAGTGTTGGCCTCCCCAACCCTGAAGCCCGCCCTGGAACCCCTGTTCCGAAAACCGCTGCGGGGCATTTTGCGGCGACGCGTAGAGAGCGCCGGCTTTTTGCCAGCCACCGACACCATTGTAGCCACCTCCGTACCCTTGCGGAGGGCCGTACTGATAACCGCCGCCGATGTTAGTCCACGGTGCGGCGCTAAAGTGAACACCAGCGCGGATATCCCTCTCCGAGTTCTTGATGCTCCGCTTTCCAGATGCCCGTCCGCGGTGAAACACACACGATGAAACGATGAGAAACAATGGGACAAGGACAATCAAAAAGACGAGGTACCACATCTTCTTCACGCACTGCTCAAAGGTGCCGTTAATCGAGAACGACTGCGGGTCACCTTGAAAAAACACCTGCACTCCGTTGGCTAAAATGTATACGATGTTGTGCTCAACCAGCACTGAGGCGTATTGGGCGTACGTCACAAGCGTCGCTAGCGTCGCCTCCCGGTTTTCAGACATGACGGTGAATGGCATGACGTTGACGGTAACAACCGAGTCGCTGATAGTGATTTGTGTCGTTGTCAAATCGCCGTAGGTAATAAGCCCGCAGTCAGTGGGAAGAAAACTGCAGAGAGAAGACTGGAGGCTGGCGCGGGGGTCGGATTGAGTGGTGACTGCGGTGTAGAACGTGAGGGACAAGTTCCGCCAGCACGTTTGATCGCTGCTTGGTGGGAGGAGCGCGTCCCAGGAGCTGCAACTGTTTGTGTAGTTTATAAGCGTTGGCTGTTGGCCGATGTTTGTCAAGCAGGTGTGGCTCAACGCCCCGCTGACGGCGAGGGTGTCACCGCTTGCCCATCTGGTGTAGGTCCCGTTAATATTGCTGATTGCCGTCTGTACAGACTCGGGCTCTCCGGTATACCACATGCTGAGCATGATCACCAAATGAGGCGGCACAGCCTCCACCACCGTACTCAGGAGCGATGGCGGATTTGAGACCTTCTGGAGCGCGGTTGTGATGAGTTCGGTGAAGCCGGCCGTCACCACAAAGTCAGAGTTTACTGTAGCATTTCTAAGATAACCTGAGCTTCGAAGTTGAACGAGGTGTCACCGTTGGCGAAACCCAACGACACGAAAAATAGGATGAGCGCAGCTAACAGGGAAGAATACGACATGACCACTTTTCGCCGGTCGTGAAACGCAAAAAATAAACAGCACAGAAAAGACAGCCCCGTATTGCACCGGTGGTGATGAAATACACAAGTGGACGGCGTGGAAACGCACTACGAAAAGAGCAAGAAAGAGAGAACACAATGAGGCAAAGGCAGTGGAGGAGGTGCCACAAAAGAATATGGCATTGTCGGAGAGAGGGAGTGAGAAACATACGCGCTGCAACACAGTATGGCTGCAAACGAGCAAGGGTTAGTATCTCAGAAAGAAGCCGCTGCACGCAAGACACTTCTAGCTTGTGGTTTTGTGCACTACGCTCCTGCGCCTGCGTCACCCACGCGCACACTGGTGTACGTGCACATGCGCGTCCTGCTCGCACACCACACTTCTCTAAACGCCTTCCTCTTCATCAACTTCGCTGAAATAGACGTGTGAAGGAGGGGGCAACTTCAACGGAGGAACTCTATCGGTGTAGCACAAAACTGGAGCACAAGATGAAAGCAAGTACGACAGCGGCTGCTCACTGGACGCGACATCGTACAAAGCATGAAACGGCCGGCGCACTGCGCCGCACATCTCGCGTCTGCATGTGTCCCCAAGTCTCATCCCTCAACCGTGCGGTGGGAGCGCCGTGATACAGCGCTCGAGAAGAAGAATGCACTCAGCAACAGCGTGCTCGTCGGCTGCGTTGCTCGGCAGCACTGTGTAGCGCTGCATCAACGCCTGCAGCCCAAGTGCAACCTGCAGCAGCAGCTCCGCTGCCTCAGGAACACGACATTCATCCACGGCATAGTGCGTGCACTCCGACAGGATTCTCTTCTTGAGCTTCTCGAGCAGCATTTGCGGCACGGTGATGCCCCAGCCCGATATATTGATCAGCTCCGACTGGTCCAAGATGCGAAAGCAGTCGGCCGCCGTCATCTCATGCGCAACAAAGAATACCTGTGCGAAAAGCGCATCGTGCAGCGTCTCCCAGTCCCGAAGTGCCGCAACCGCGGCTGCACTTTCAGCAGCGCAGCCCTCATGCAGCGCGGCAACGATTGCGAACGCAGCGAGGCACTCCTCCTGTGTGAATTCTGTTATCCTCGAAGCCGCGCTCCAGCCGGCACACAGGCGCAGATTCAAATCGGCGTGCCGCACCGCGAACGGCATCGTCATAAACCGCAAGAGCACGTTGGTGCTTACACCTGTGTATTCATCTGACGAGGTGGCGAGGAGCAGCCTCTCAATCTCGCCAAGAACAATGAACGGCTTCTCGTAGCCCTCGATGCGTGCAAGCTGTACGTACGCGAGGAGGAGATCTTCGAGTGGCAGGTCAGGAAGCAGGTAATGAATGCGGCGCACACACAGCCGAAAGAGCCGCTTTCCAGCAGACAGTGTGATCGCCAAGTCGCGGTCCTGGGTACCACCGCCCAGCAGCGAGAGCAACCACCACGTTGCCCTGAAGTCCAGTGACTGCTCGTGTACGGCAAAGAGGTCGCAAATGGAGTCCAGCAACTCTTTAGAGAGGCACGGCTTCCCTCTTGTCCAGCACACTTTCATGCATCGCGATTCCACCAGCTCCAGCAGCATCAGCGCAGACAAAGGAAATCGAAGGTGTCGGACGAAAACGAGGTCGACTACCACATCGATCGTGCACGCTCCGGTAACGCATGCCGCCGAATATGCGGCACGAACCGCTTCGTCCTCCTCCATTGCATTCCTGGAAACGCGACATGCCGTAGGTGGCGAGGCTTGGTGAAGCACGTGGGAGAGTTTCTGCACCAACCTGCGCTCCTTTCTTGTCATGGACGCAGTCAAGCTCGTCAGGGGCTGGTGCTGCTTTTTTCAAGCCTGTCCATCAGCACACCGGAACGGATCAACACCTCCACCACCGGCAGCGCCCGCGACGGCGTTGTCAGTTCCCAGTGGCGCTTGTCAAGAAGATTCAAGTGATGGCGCGCCAGGGCCTGGCGATCCTCGCGCACGCCATGAGAACCACAACGCAGAACTGCGGCCCATCGAATCATTCTGAGCGCATCCTCGCCTACTTTTAGAACGCAGCAACCGGCTCTGTGGCAGAACGTGCAGCTAAACTCTTTCGATACTTCGTGGCAAACAGTGAATGCCACCAGAAACGCAATGCGAAGCGTAAAAATGCCGCGTCACGAGGCGAAAAAAAAAGAAGACATGCGGAAGTTGAGCAGCACTCTGGGGAGGGGAAAGGGACGACAGCCAAAAAGGTAGATCTGCTAACTCACGAGCTCATTGCAAAACAGGAGCAGCACGCTGACGATCAGGCTTCCTTGCTCTTCAGCGCGTGAGATGAAGACGCTCAGCTTTATCGGTGCATTTCCCCATAAGAAAACATACCTGCACTTGCAGCGCAACCGCGCTTGTCATCCTTAAAGTTGTTTTTTTTTTTCTTTCGCTCCCATAAAACCAAAATCAGAACAGAATGTTGGCCTGTGAATTCATACGTGTCGCACTCACTTCTTGGGGGCGCTCTTCGGGGCCGGGACGCGCTCCTTCTTCTCCGACATGAACAGCTGCACGTGGCAGGGGCTGCACATGTACGGCGTGATGCGACCGTGGGCACGGTACGTGCGGCGGCGCATGCGGGCAGCCTGGTCCACCTGGACGTGCTTGATGACCATCTGGTTGGGGTCGAGACCCTTCTCGATGGCGTTGGCCTCGGCGTTCTTGAGCAGCGACATCATCGCCACGACGGACTTGCGCGGCCAGCGGCCCTTGGTCTGGCCCCACTCCTTCGCCTGAGCGGTGCGGCCGATCTTGCCGTTGTAGCGCTTGAACGGGATGCAGCGGGTCTTGGCGAGCACCTGGCGGTACAGCTGCTGAGCCTTGCGAAGCGGCATGCCGTTGATCACATTCGCGGTCTCGAAGGTGTTCTTGTAGTGGCAGCGGAGGTCGCTAACCTTCGCCTTGGCGCTCTTCGACGACACCTGCGGCTTTCGAGAGTAGTGCGTCATGATTGCGAACCGACCTAGCCACCGAATCGGTTTGTTGTTGTTGCGTGCATGGTGCCAGACGAGAAAAAGCAAGATTCAGACAAAAAGCGAGAAGGGGGTCCAAAGCCGTGATGAATTGAAAACCTGCGAGATCAACTGCAGTCGACATCATCACACGAGAAGACGACAGAAAAAAACCCAGAACAGCAACCACCCCTCAGCTCCTACTACGATGCCTTAGCTCATCACTGCGCCAGCACAAAACCAGTTGCCTCTCCATCATGTATTTTCTCGCGGTAGCATAACACGCTTAGTATTCACATCCTCATAGCAAGAAGCACACAACACGCAAAACAGGAAACGCACGCGAACACACGAAAAGCGCCTCTAAACTCTTACCCACCTCGATGACGGCCGAAGTTGTGCAACCACTATTTCCGCGGCGGGCCGCCTCGGGACGGTGAAAAGCTACGGCCGCGCGATGCAAAGTTGTCTCTCCTGTGATTGAACTTCTCCACGCGCTTCTGCTCCTGTTTTTCCTTTCGTTCGTGCTCCATTGCTAGCTCTGCCCCCATCGCTGACAGCGACGCCACGGTCACGCCATTCTCCTTCCGAATCATGAAAAAGTTGCTCTGCGCGCTGGCAAAGGCACCGAGACCTCCGTACGGCACCAGTGCCTCTCGCAGGTCATCTGGAAGCGCAGCAGCCCATCGACTGATCGGAACAAATCTGTTGATGCGCGGGAAAAATGTGATGAGGCGTGCAACGATCTGTGGCTCCGTGGGCACGTTTCGTCGGTCCGGATGCGGAGGACCGCCACCCCGCGGATATCGCCCACCCGCAGGAGGTCGTGCTCCACCCTGCCCGCCGTAAAACCGAGCCGCTAAGCCAGCAGGCCAAGTTGCCAGAGACCGAAGACAAAGCACTCTCATTTCCTAACAGACGTGTGAGACGTACTAAGAAAAGGTAAACCAGATCCGTTCGCAAGAGATCCCAAGAGAGAGTGCGAGGAAAGGGGAGAAGGATAAGGACGCGAAAAGCCATCGTCCAGTTCCAGAAGAAACACCGTGCGCGATGGCGCCACAGAGAGGGTACGTCGCATTCGTTCTGCGCACGTCCCTTTTACTACCAAGGCGCTCGATCCTACCTTTTCTCCCGCTTCATTTTCTCCTTCGTAACCGCAGCTTTTCGCAAGAGTACAGCAAGATAAGACAAAAAAGACCCCGGAAGAGTATCGAAAAGGATGACAGAATAAGGACCATAATACAGCAAACCCTTGGCATCCCTTTTCTCGCATTCCCTCAGAACCGCGTCAAATAACAAGCACGACACGCCTGCAGCGACGGACGTCATCCAGACAGCATAGTCCAAAAACAACGTTCTCCTTCGACAATCAGTGTCTAGTTGGATTCCAAGTGGCAGCTATAGTACAAGTCCTTAAACGGGTCCGCCGGCTTCTTGAACTGCACTGGCGCCGGCGGTTGCTTCGACGGCGATTGCACCAGAGAGTGCAGCGCGCCTTCTCCAACAGGCGGTGGTGCACCACCTGAAAAGGCGTGCTGCGGCGGCGGCGCTGGTGGCGTCGCGATGGCTTGGAGGGTGGTAGGGCCGCCAGATCCCCAGTTCTGCGGCACGCCAGTTTCCCACTGAAATTGCTCGGAGCCCTGTTGGAATGACGTCGCCGCCGGCGGTGCAGGAGTCCAAGAGGCAGGACAAGAAGCAGGCTGCACTGGCTTCGTTGGCTCCTGGCAAGGCACAAAAAGGTCATCCAATGAAAAGGTCGGTGCAGCTGGCGTGCGAGCGGCGACAGCTTCCGGCTGCTTTACCACAGCCGGCTCTGGCGCGCGCGGCGGTCGAATCGTCTCTTCCTTTCTATCAACGCGCGAATCTTCGCTGCTGCAGATACCGAGGCTCTCCAGCGTGCACGGTCCCTCTATTGCCATTTCACTGGCGCGTATGTCGCCCTCCAAACGAGTCAGCAGGGACTCCGGTAGCGGCTTCAACTGGGGCACCGGCTCCAGAAAAACGCGTGAGGAACACAAAATAGAATCGAAGTACTGCTTGACGGAAGCAAACGCACTAGCATATCTGCCGTACAGGTCAAACCAGCGCCGCTTCTCGGGCAGCGAAACTCCTCAAATCCGTCGAGTACGAAGATGACACGCTTCGCCAAGTGCTGGAAGAGTTGCTTTCCGTCCCGGACAAGCAGCTGATACGCCTCCATAGTGCAAAAGTTGTTCACCACAGCCTCACGGTACTCGACTGCTGGCACCGCCTCGAAGAGTCGAAGCAGAATTTCAAACACCGGCTGGAGCGAGCTTGCATTCAGCGTCTCCAGGTACTCCTCAAACTCACGAATCTCAACGCGCCGACCCTTCCCGAGAGCACTCTGCATAACACAGCGCTCCTCCAGATAGGTTGTGTACTGAGCAATAAAATACGCCTGTCCAGCCCCGTCGGCGGTGTCAGCCAAGTTCTTAATGTTTGACGGCTTAAACACATGTCTGTAAAAGCAGATGGTTTCCACCATGCTGTCCGAGGCATCACACATCAGCCGATGAAAAGAGACCATCGTCTTCAGCACTACAATCCAGTTGTGAGTGTGAGATCGCTTCTCCAGCTCGCGGACAATGAACTCATTGATCGGAAGCCCCTCTCTCAATCCAGATCCATACTGCCCGTACGAGGCCGCCACCAGCTTCTGCATGTACTTTTCCTTCGGTGCTTTCAGTAGGTGGCTGGTAGTCTTCAAAATAGCCTTCACGATTTCATCGCCACTGAAAGTACTCAAGCCGATCGTCGCCTTTTCCTTAAAGTAGCCAGCGCTCTGTTTTGTATCTGTACTCTTCATCTTTCCGTTTCTTTTAATCTGCGAGAAGAGAAAAAAGAGAGCAAGCGCTATTCTGCTGCGTTTGGGTCAAATACACGGTGCGAAGTCGTGTCAACATACCCGACTGCAAATCAAGCGAGAAAGGCGGAAGGCGTGAGAAGACGGAAAAGCGCTCACGTAGACATTTACGACGCAGCGTGCTCCATGGATGAGACACGCTAAGCGAAGAGAGATGCTCCACTAAGTATAGGCACTACGACACTGGTAGCAAAAGTCGGTGCAGAGCAGCGTTCAAAATCAGCGTCGGCATATGCTTCGCCCCGCAGTCGGATAATTTTCTCACCTATTTGTTTTTTTTTGTCAAGGCCAGTGCAGGCACTAGAGGATGCTATATCATAAGGGTAGCAAACCGCCTTCGACAGAGGCGCCAAATCCAGACGCTGTGAAGCACCTCAGCGAGCGAAAAATGATACCTCCACAACACAAAAGGAGAATCACGCTCGACCGACAATGAGCGGCGCCTACTAGGACGAAAACAAACAGAACGGTAACAGGAGCAGTCGGCTAAGAGATAGAGAACACACATCGAGAAGCAAAGCGCAAATAAGGGAGACAAAAAAAACGAAATGAGGCAGCGGCACCGCTCCAACGCATAAGCTGTGGTGACCTGACCCCTTCTTTCCGGTGCTCTGCAGCATCACAGAGACACACCAGCAAGTCCAGTGGACGGCAGATACAGCTGCCGATCCGTCCCGTAGCCTTCAATGGACGCCAGCGTAATGTTCCCACCAATCACGCGCGCCGCGTTGTAGGCATAGGGTAGCCGAATCGGACTCGAGGTCCACGTTGAAATCGTATCCTGATTATGGCCCTGGATGTTTCTGTAAAGAGACCAGCAGGACAGCTGCTTTGACGCCTGGCGTAAGGTCATTCCGCCCGCCGTATCAGATATACGCAGAACAAAGCGCTTGTTTGTCGGCCACTGCGCCAGCGTGACTTCAATTTTTGTGCACGCCTTGCCTGTCCGTTCCTGGCGATCAACGTTGGCAGACACGGCGTCCTCCAGCATCGCGCAAATGATGTCGTACGTGATATACGGTACCCCCACAAAGACCAAACTAGCATCTCCAGCCAGTTTTAGCTCGATCTCCGCATCATAACTCGCCTGCGCTTCTTTGATGGCGCACTTCGTGAGTACCAACAGAGAGCATCTCTTGCAGATCTGCCCAACAAAGTCGTCCGCATCATGGTCGAAAAAGATGGGCACTGTCAGCCCGTCTGGATCATTCACGGCGTACTCCTCCCTCGAGACACCGAGGATTTTGGTTGAAAGATACATATAATTGCCTACCAAAAAGCGAAGACGGACGCGACCCAAGCAAAATGCTTCGAAAAAATGCTGCAGCTCATCATACGTGCGCATCACCTCTTCGTCTACATGCGTCCATCCCTCGCGGCTGGCAAACTCGACCATACCATCGGTGATGAGAGAGCTCACGTTGTAGTGGCGGAGGAAAACGCGACGCACCATGCGGTCGCACCGGTAGCATCCGTCTCGGGTCGTTGGAACAGGAGTGCTGCGAACGTCGTGAAAACTCCACTGGTACCACTTCTTCAGCATTTGGATTCCCGGCATTTGTGAAAGGCCGTAAGGTGCATGATTCAAGTGGCGAACGCGACGGGCAATGCGCACAAGGTACTGTCGAAAAACAATCTCTGAATGCTGCATCAAGTCATTGGGCGTGTTGATATAAAGCAAGTTTTCGAAGAATATATCCTTCACCTTCTGCTTGGCGTAGAACTGGTTCAACTCCGTGAACTCTTCAGGCGTCAGGGGGTTTTCCAGGTTGACCTTACTCGTCTTCACCTCCTTCATGCTCTCTGCAATAATTTCCTTCGCCGCCTCAGTGACCTTCGGAGACGTCGACTCCACCGCTTTGCGAAACGCCTTCCACTCGATGAACTCCTTCTCAAAGGAGTCCAGCCGCTCCACCAGCTCTGTAAAGGTGGGCCCCAAGAGCGGGATAGTGCGGCAAAAGCCTCGACGAAGCATCTCTAGATCTGCTCTCCCGACGTGATTAATGCAGCTACACAAAATGCGCGTAAACACAGCGAAAGGGCCAAGTAGAAGCAAAGGGAGTCGAGACATGATGTAGCCACACCGACAAGGGACACAAAAAGTATCCTTTCATGCGCGACAGTAGGCCGCACGTATGAGTTCCTCACGGCCGATGGTAAAATGAGACTTTCGCACAAGACCCGTTTCACTGCAGCCTACTCCGAGGGCCACTAGACCGAAGTCGCTTGCGTTCCACACACGCACATACGCCATTTCCACATCTTTTTCTGACAAACCTTGCGACATGCATGACAAAGTAATCATCGGCAAAAACGACATGATCATGGTGAACACGTCAAAATACTTTCCACCAGTACAAGAAGAACCTTCCACAAAACATTCGTTTCTCCCTTTCTTGTACCTCTGTGCATTCCAGACCCTGAGGAGACCAGTAACTCGTGGCGTTTGCTTCTGCGCATGCACAAACGACACCGTGTGTGCTTTTGCAAGTTTCGGTTGACAAAACCACAAAAGGCATTTTTTCCTTAAAGCTCCATTGGTAGAGAAAAGCAATCGCGTTGCCGTTACAACTAAATTACATCAATTCAAGCATCGCTTCGGCGAAGAGCGACAATGGACAGGTTACCGGATGA